>JAWNNR010000240.1:0-426911 GCA_035044725.1 Scaptomyza caliginosa | reverse complement strand
ATACACAGTTAGCAACTGTGAGCTTGTGTGAGAAGCGCAGAGAAGAGTTCCTTAAGGCACTTGCACTGCTTTTTCTTCATGCTAGTCTTTCTCTTCTTCTACTTGTTCATCTGTTGTCGTCTTTCTCGACTTTCCTTGACCATAAGCTACTTGCGTAATTCTTTTTCTTTGCCAACGAGCGCTTCAACAATATTCTGCATTTTCGCAAAAACTTGACACAATGTGTGTGTGTGTGTATGTGTGTTGACATTGCTGTGTGTGTGTGCTCATTCGTGTGTGTGTGTGTGTGTGTGTGTGGACGGTTTTCAAAGCTTTAATATTCATGCTTGAATGCTTCTTCATCTTACCCTTGTCGCTTGTCGTTTTACACATAATTATTTTCAATATGCTTTATTATACCCTTGCTGCATGCCACTCTTCCTTTTCTAATCTGTCAATAGAAAGTTGTGTAACAAGACTCAAGAACTAACTTCATGCTCTGATAATTATCCTGTACGAACTAATATAGCTGGTGAAGCTGGAAGCTGAATTAAATAAGCTTTGCTTATTGCATTTTCGGAACTTGCCTCGGACTAACTTTTATACTTAACGTTGCATGATTCTTATCTAAAGGCAGCAAAGGTATTTATATATACGGCATGCCGCAAACCGCACTTTATTATATATATATATATATTCTATATAAATAAATAAATATTATTTTTTAGTAAATTTATTTCTTTTTTTTGGGCTTTTTGTTTTACATATACACACATATAAATAAAAAAAATATATATAAATATGTGCCGCTAATCAGCGTTATATACAATTATATAAATATTTATTCATTTATTCATTTTATTAGTAAATACAAATCTATGCAAATATGAAATTTGCACAGCTTTTTTTTCAGTCGACTTTTTTATGTAGATTTTTATAATATTTGGAATATTCTTTGGTTTATGGTAGACGGCATCCAAAATTTCATTGTGTTACTGTTGCTAGTGGGCGGGTGTGGATATGGGTGTGGTGTAAGGGGCATATGTCGCAATGTCAACACATACACAGACACACACACATACGCATACAAATGGCAAAGAAAAAAAGTTATTTCAACTATTCCGAAACTCATTTCCTTTGGGCTGTGCGGCAAGCAAAATGTTGCTGTATTTCATTTCCAGGAGGGTTTTTCATGATTTATTAAGTTCACATTTCAAATTATCTATGCCATACGTGTCTGTGTGTGTGAGTGTGTGAGTTTATGTACATGTATCTCGTTCTACTCAATACATATGATGTACGTATTTATTATGCTTTATTATAAAAAATCATAAGAGCGTTTGCTTTTTTTTCATCTCCTTTAGTATTTTCATATTCTTCTCTTTGTATTTGTTTTGTTAATTTCATAAATTTTTTTGTTATATCAGTGACTTTTAGTTATATACACATATATGTATATATATCTGTATAATATTAGTTTCATATAATTCCAGTCGTTTGTTTTTATTTTTTTGTTCTTTTTACATTTATTCATATTATTTTTATTTATTTTATTTAGTTGGTGTTGTTGTTGTCTTTAGTTAATTTGGTGAATAATTGTTTTGTGATAAAGATATTAATATTTGTACTTTTTATTTCGTTTTTATTCGGGGGGAATTTAAGCAGAAAGTGTATAATATTTTTATTTTGCAGGTTTGCTTAATATGTGTATACACACAAATCATGTAAGTACTTTGCTTGAATACTTTTACACCTTGCGGGTGGGCGGGTTAGTTTAGTTGGGTTTGTTAGGTAGTTGGGAACGGTTAAGTACATAAGCTTTTGTGGCTAAGTCAGTGAATATGGTCAAGAAAAAAAGTAGCCCAAAAAAAACTAACTAAAAGTTAGTAACACACACAAACAACTAACGCCAAAGATTAAAAGTGCTGAACTCGATTCAATTTCTAGGCGAACTCTTTAGTTTTTTCTGGAAGTTTGGATTTGTTTTCTGCAATTTTCATTACATTTAATATAATGGCAGTTTTTTTTTCTTTTGTTCTGTTCTCTACTTAAACATTTATGGATATGCTGACTGTGGTAAAATGTTTAATTCTTAGTCGAGCTGGCTTCAATTTCGCTTTGGCTATTATCCTAGACCTTAGCTATCAGGATCTTAAGGGTTAGAGTGGGAAACTTGGAGAGTTGTTATCCTGAAATTGATCAATTGAGCAAACTGGAATTGTGTGTGCGAAGCGTCTAATTGTGAGCAGCTTTTGGCGTTTGCAGTCAGTTAAATTTGTGTGGAAAAATTATATTTAGTATGCATTTTAATGTTCTGGTTTTTTCTTATATGTGTATGTTATTTGATTTTTATAGTTTTATTTGTGTTCGATGTTTTTATGTGTTGTAAATTAAGGTAATTGTTTATTTTACGCATTAATTTATTAATATTATTATTTTTGTTTATATATAATATATATATATTAATTACTTTCTCATTTTTCTTGTTGTATCTTTTCTTATGTTTTTTTTGTGTTGTTTAGATTTAAGACTTTAAATTAAATTAAGTTTTAGCAATAGTTGAAATTTGTTTTTTTAAGTGTTCTACTTAAATTAAACCTAAACAGCATTTGTAGTCGTTTCTGGCATCCAACGTAACACTTCAAAAGGCCAATCTTATACCACTCCTAACATCATTTTAACTAATCGATTCAATAATCATAATAATAATAATAATACGTAAGATACATTAATAAATATTCAGAAATATGTATAAATAGTATATGATAGGTTTCAAATGAGACATATATGTATATATAAATATAAATATTTATAAAGGGCATATCGCGTGGGACAGAGTGGAAGAGAGCGCGCGCACGTGGATAGAAAAAAAAGAGAAAATAGTTAAATGCGTATAAAAAGTCAGCTTCAATCGTATACGAATCAAAAGATTTGTTAGCATAACAATACATTGATATTGATATTATGATCCGATGACATTAGCTGAAAGTAACAACATTTGCTCTTAAATCATTCAAAGTGTGGACAAATGGCTTTACACGACCTTGTTCCAGTGTTGTAAAATGTCACGTTCAGCTGGTGTCATTGGCAATTGATAAATAGAATTTTCGACAGTTGTTTTTTTTTTTGTATATGCTTGTGCAATAGAAATGGTATTCAAGATTTGTGCCCAAGACAGTAAGGTTAAGAAATATATATATATATGTGGGTATGTTGAAAGGAAGGAAAAGAGAAAGAGAGCGTTAAGAAGAAGCTGAAGAAAGAGATAGAGCTAAGCTAGCTGCAGAGTTTTAAAAACTTTGCGCTCAAGTAAGCGAATTCGCTGTTATTTGAGGGGTTTTTTTTTTTTGATTTGCAAGTATGGATAATAGAGAGAGGGAAAATGTATGTGTGTATGAGTGTATGAGAGAGAGAGACAGATGGCGAGAGAGAGATAGTGTGAAAGAGATGATAGATTGCGAACACTTACCCAGTAGTCAAACGTCGGTCTCAATGCTAACAGCAAGCGCATTGTTGTGCCTCATTGTGAGGCTGCTGCCAGCGCTGCCCGTTGCCGCATTGACGCTTATTGTTGACTGCAGTTGCTTGAAGCCATTCTGTTGCTGTTGCTGCTGTAGGTGTTGCTGCTGTAGGTGTTGTAGCTGTAGCTGTTGTAGCTGTAGCTGCTGCTGCTGCTGATGCGGTGGCGTCGCCTGCAGCTGCATCGGTGTCGCTCCCAAAAATGGAGCTGCTGTTGTACTGCGTCCAGGATGCGTTTCAGTTAATCCCGGCGTCGATTCAACACCATCGTCCAAATCCATCATATCCGATGAGGACTCGGACAACGATGATTTCTTCAAGTGTTGACCTACTTGTAGTTTTATGCATTTGTTTAGTGTTGTTTTTCAACGTTTTTTATCGTTGTTGTTGTTGTTTGTTGTTGTGGTGGTTGTTGTTGTTGTTTGTCGCAGTGTTTTTGTTTATGGTATATATAATATTGTTGTTGTTGTTTGGATATTGTTGTTGTTGTTGTTGTTGTATCGTGTGTGTGCGATAACAGTGATAGTTTACGGGTGACGGGAGGTGAAGGAGGGGAAGGTGATGGGGTGGCAGGGGAAAGTGGGAAATGGAGGGAGTTTCGTTTTGAATTTTTGGATTGGTTTCGGATGGTGGAAGATTTGATTCAAGTTCGATAACGATAATTATCGAATTTGCCATACGTTTTGACGGAATAAAGAGAGAAACAAAAAGAAGAGAGAGAGAGAGAGAGAGAGAGAGAGAGAAGAGAGAAAGAGGAGATCACACATACAGTTGTAATGTATTGATTACAAAAAATGCTTTTTTTGTTGTAGTTTTTCGTTACACACAAAACACACAGTACGTGTATAGTAGGTTTGTTGTTGTTATGTAAGTCCATGTACTTACTACACACAGTGTTGCCAGTCACAATCACATCTGGCAACACCGCGTGCGCTGATGCGTAAGCTTTGCAGTACAACAATGGTATTGGCAACGCTGCCGCATCAAGCTATTGTTCAATTTTGAAATGCCTACGATTCGTTTCTTTCTTCGTAAATGTTTCTATTTTTATTCAACATGGATGCGGTATTGTAGGCGACTGTGTACGTGTGTGTGTGTGTGTGTAGGTATAGTGAGAGAGTTCAGTATAGGTGTGTGTATTGGTGTGTGTGTGTGTATTCTTGTGGTTTTACTTTTAAGAGACCGTCCAGTCGAATGTGATTGTGATACGAGTAGTAGAGTGGAAGATAACGAGGCACAGTACACATATTGACTTACCTAATGTACCTGGCAAATATGGACAACTAGTAACATGATTAAAGTTTTGGCTCTGCATCTCCTCCTGATCCGTTTCGCGGTGATAGAAGTAATTGAAATTACTGACGATAACCGGTACGGGCAGTGCAATTGTTAGCACACCAGCAATCGCACACAATGATCCCACAATTTTGCCCCAAACGCCGACGGGTCTGTTTTTGGTTATTGTTTTTTTCGTATTTTGGTTTTTGCATTTGTTTGTTTTTTGTTTAATCGTTTATCGATATCAATTAATCAATTTCGTTTCAATTCGTTTCATTGATGAATTTTTGTATTTTTTTTTTTGTTTTTTTTTTTTGTCGATTTGCATATCGTGTGTCAAACGAATTTCAATGCAGTTTCAATTCAGTTTTTCCAATTTGTGTTCATTTCCATGTTCGTTTCCATATTGATAGTTTTTTGTTGGCGTTTTTCCGATATTCATATTGATTGGGTATTGAATTTGTTCGTAAGATACATATATATATATAAAGATACATATATATTTTGTTTGTTATGGATTTTTGATGCGTTTTTTGTTTTGTTTTTGTTTTAATTCATTATTCATTTTAAAATAGTTGTTTGTTTTATTTTAAAAGCGTTTGTAAGATTTTGTTGTTGTGATTAAATTGATTTGAGGCATAGATATATATATATAGATGTATATATATTTATATATAGATTTTATATTGGATTTTTGTTTGTTTGTTTTTGGATGAAGCGAGCGATGTTAACGAACGAACGATAAATAAAATGAAAATACAAATATATAAGAAATGTAAAGTAAAATTCTCGTATTGTTTTCAATTTTAGTTTTTTAGATTTTTTTCTTTTTGTATATCAGTGATTGGCATTATAGAATATGTACGTATACAAGTACGAGTATATTTGATTATAGGCAATAGCAGTAGAAACAGTAAAACGAAATAATAGTTTAGCAAAGAGTATACTCGAAATTAGGCACAACACTTAGAACGAGTAGCGTTACGAGTGGTTTTTGTGGTTTCTTTCGTTTCTATATATATATATTTTTTTATTTACTAGTTTTTTTTTCTTTTCTTTGGCTTTGGGTTAAGGTTCTCTCTTTTTTTTTGCTGTTACTTTATAAGTATGTAAGTATGTGTATGTATATCAATAAATATTTATGCTTGAAGGGCATTTCGTGTGTGTGTGTGTATGTATGCGTGTGTGTGAGCGTGCGTGTATATATATATACATATGCATTGCATAGTGTGCGAGCGAGTAACACAGGTGCACAGCAAGTAGAAGCGAGTGCGAGTGTGACAGCAAAATAAGTGTGTGTGTGTGTGTGTGTGTTAAAAAAGTTTTTTGTGACAGAACTACTCAAAGTTAGGCGCGACTCTGGTCTGGGTAAGGCAAAGGTGGGCGGGGCAGTGGGACAGGAGCAGGAAGCTGGTGCTGTTTGTTGTGGCGTTGAAAAAGCAAGCCGATGCTCATTATGCGCAGCGTTGGCTAAGGCAGCGCTTCTGGACTTTTTGGGTTTGAGTTTGGATTTAACTTAGGTACGGTCACGGCTGAATAACTTTGCATGTATAAGTGTGTGTGTGTGTGTCTTCTGGTTGGTTTGGCTTGGAGACCTGGTGTGTTTTTTCTGCTTAGAGGCATGCAGCATGCTTTCAAGATAAGAGCAGAGCTAAGAAAATTGTGTAAATTGTGTGTTATCGGTATCGGTATCGCTATCGATATAAGCTAAAGCCACAATCCCAAGCAACATTTGCTGCTAGAGGCGTGGCAAGCTGCACTAAATATTTTTGGTATAAAACAACTAACTAACTTTAGTGTATTCGCGTTTCTGTGTGTGTGTGTGTGTTTCTGGTTGTATTGATTAAATGAAGTTATCGATGAGTGAACACTGTACACACATGAATACAGTGCTCAAATACTTGAATGTCATTAGTGGATGCGCATTGTGTGTGTGTCTGTGTGTGTATTACTAAAGTTGTGTTTTGGTGGGGTTTTTATTTGTTGTATCTTTGTTGGCTTTTGTTTTTTCATGTGAACTAAACAACGACACAACGTTACATTGATAATGATAGAAAAACTTGTTAAGTTTATAGAGCTTTTCTTAGCATTTTGTTCGATTGCGTTTCGACTGCAAGCAAAGGCAAATTTGCATAATTCACAAATGTTGCTTTTGCTTAGAGTTATTGGTTAACAAAACCAGAACATAACGGTACGCAACGCAACGCAACGGAACGGCACGAAACGAAACGGTAACAGAACACAGTGGCAACACAAGATATAAGTAGACGGTTAGGTAGATAGGCAGGTTATTAAGTGTGTGTAGTAGTAGTAGTAGTAGTAAGTAGATCTCATAATATAGTTGAAAACATAATGAAGGAAACTTGTTCTTATAGCACAAAATGAAAAGCAAAACGATATGGTAACGAAATGAATCGAAATGAAACGAAACGAAAAGGAACATAAGAGCGCAGCGAGTCAAAGTCGAAAGTGTGTGATAAATTTGCAAATAATAATATCTCTATATATACAACACAAAGCAAACAAATGTTGTTGTTTTTGTAAGTATAAGTAATCCTTTCATTTTTTATAGCGTGATTATTACAAACTTTGGTTAGTAATAGTAGTAGTATGTGATAAGAAGGAACTGAAAAACGCTTGGCGAAATACTGTATAAATAATTGACAACACTTGAGCGCAATTAGCACGCACAGAAAACAAACGAAAACGTTAACGAAAAACGTATAATCAAGAACATAAAACTCAGTATCGAAAACATAATCATAATAAATAGAAACACAAACATAAACAGAATTGTAATCAGAAAAGTTAGAATTGTAATTGTATAGATTTGCATACGTCATGTCACCATATCCAACGGTGGTCATGGTAACGACCGCCCACCAAAATGCATCGGGTATGGACTTGAAGAAGGAATTTTCGCTTCCAGCTTCCGCAAAATAAACCGCTGATGAGAAGAGTACGACGCCTAAAAAAAGTTGATGGAAGAAATTGCTTTGCATTGGTTCCGACTCGATAATATATGTATAGATCATAAGCATAAGTATTTTTTTCTCTTTTTTTTTATAATTTTTTTATACTTGTATATATTTTGTTTTCTCTTTTGTGTTGAAACTTTCTTTTTTTTTTAATTTGTTTTAACAAAAAACTAACATAAAATGAAAATAGTATTGTATTTGGCATTGACTGCCGATTTGGCTGGGCGTCCGGCAAGTCCTTGTCTGTGGGATTGTCTCGGGCTGGATACGTATTAACGGTCCGGCTGGTAATACTTTCTATACGTTTCTGTGTATGTGTGTACGTTTATGTTTCTGGGTATGTGTGTGTGTGTGTGTGGTTGTGTTTTCTGTTCAACGTGCTAGACAATGTGTGTGAGCTGATTATCAGAGGAGCCGGGACATTTGCGGACATAACGGAACAAAGTGTGCAACTGGAATCGGAACCGGATACTTATTGCAGCGATTTCATTTTCAGCGAGAAAATGGGAGGTGGGGAATGTGTGTGTGCGTGTGTGTGTGTGTATGGTGGGGTGGTGGCAAACAAACGCCACTTTCCCATTGTGTAGCACACTTTTCAGTTTGGGTAATCCTATTAAAAGAAAAAACAAAAAACAGAACGCTATGTGAACCGTGTGTGGGGTTGGTAAAAGTTATGAGCATAGGATTTTCCATTCAAAATGGCGTGACAATGTGAAACAGAGCCGCGGCATTCCCAAGCAGAAAAAACGACAGTGGGCAGGCCTAACCAAGAGTGGGCGTGGCAAGTGGCTAATTCGGTTTCTGAGAAATATGGTGATATCTTTATTGATCTTGAAGCTCAACAACGATGACAACGACGACCAAAACGATGACGATGGCAACAATAAACAAATCTTTCGTTGGTTTTGTAATTTCTGTTGCTTATGCGTGATGTTTGACTAGTGGGGGCTGGTTTTATTATTCTGCTTGGGGCAGTGAAAATTCAAGAACAGAATTAGAAATAACGAAATAAAGAGTATGATAACCGAAATGCAGGACATGCCAAAGAAATAACCATGACTCGACAATTTGAAAAAGACTTCTTGACTTTGCTATTGAAAAGAATGTGTAAGAAACTAAAGTTTGAGATGAAAGCAAAAATGTAAAAAGACTCGAAATGAATGAATGAAAGTTGCGCATTTTATTAATTGATTAAATGAAATTGTTAAATGTGGCAGGTAAGCGTCAAAGAGAGAAAGCGAGAGAGAAAGAGAGAAAGAGAAGACAGGGAGGAGAGGGGATCAGGGGGTAACAGCGAGCGTTTACAATAACAACAATGAACGACGACAAAAGACGACGATGCAAAAAGACAACGATGAACAGGATGAATTAGTTTTTTGGGCCGCTTTACAAGGCACAGATAGTACAAGTAGATACAGATATAGACACACAGAGTTAAAGTAATAGATATATAGAAATAGAATTAGCTTAGCTGGTTTGTTAACAAGAAAAGAAAAAAATAACTTCACATGTATATATTATGGAGTAGTAGTATAGTATAGTAAATAGTCAAGACGCTTAGATAGAGTAAATATATACAAATTTTGGACATAGCTGTACAGAGAAGAAACTTCAAAGTGAATATGAATTACAAATCTGGAATAGGAAGAATAGTTCTGGAATGTGAAATGAAACACAACGTAATAAAATTGAAACACAAAACTTAATTTCTAAAGATCAACTTGTAATTTTTTTTGTAAATAGTTCGAGTGGGACACTAAACAAATGAATAGAAAGTTAGTGAAAAACAGAGAGAAAGGGGAAAACAGATAGAATGAAACACAGAGAAAGAGAGAGTATTTGTAGCGCTATGTTACATGGAGCAGTTAATAACTCAGTTAGTTGGGTAAACACACAAATTGAGCAGCGCAGTTGCATTTTTTTATATTTTTTTTTATTCGTTTTTGGTTATTATCATTTGGATTGATGCAGATGTAATGTAAGTTGTACCTCATATCACCATATCCCACCGTAGTCATGGTCACCACAGCCCACCAGAATCCATCGGGTATGGACTTGAAAAACGAACTCTCGCTGCCAGCCTCCGCGAAATAAACCGCCGATGAGAATAGTACAACGCCTGGGCGCAATTTTAAACAGAGATCAGCGATAGATTAGTTATAGTTTAAGTTTCAGTTATGTTTATTTATACACATATACATATATGTTTTAGATTTTTTTTTGAATCATTTGAACAAAGATTATATAAAAAAAAGAGAGAGAGAAAAAGTGGGAAAAGTATTTCAGTTAGTTGTTTTCTGCTTGGGTCTGAGCGCTGAACACCTTACGTTTCGTTTGGGAATGGAAACCATTCACAAAAATCTTAAACATTTTTTTGTTATATGTATGTGAAAAGGAGCCCCAAATGTTTTTCAGTGTAGTGTACAGTTATATGTATATTATTTCTCTTTTGTTTTTGGTGCTCTCTAGTAAAGTCGACGCTGTTTCGAAGGAAGCACGACTTGATAAGTTGAGTTATGGATTCTTTTTTTTTTTAGGACAACTAGAACATATACTAATATGTATGCAAGTATTTGAAAGAGTATGTTTACTTTCATTATGTATACACTACATAAAATGATCAAAAATATATATGTATAGATTTGATTATTCATTAGTTTTGCTGGTTAATTTTATGCTAGTCTGTGCAAAAACTATACGAAAAGGTGTTAAAAAAAGATATTTACTTGAAGTGATAAAGCTTTTCAAAAACTTTGTGTAAATCACAATATTTAAAAAGTATGTATGATTGTCTCTCTGTGTGTTTAAGTGTGTGTGGTTGTGTCAGTTGTAGCTCGTTTTATATAAGTATATATTGTATATAATTATCTGTGTGTCATTGTGTGTGTGTGTGTTTGTTTGTGTGTGTGTATGTCACATAAATATATATCGCAAAATATTACAAATCGAAATAAGGGGAAATGCTCACAACGAAAATCTTCGATTTAAACCGAAGTCTTAATGCACAAATATAAAACTCTCTATCCGGTCGTATGTTAGAGCTTTTGGTTTCAATATTTGTGCAGTACTTCTACTATAGTTTTTTTTAGCGCTATAGGCAAACGATATGTTATCGATCTATCGAAATAACCTTTGCAGGTTTGGTTAGTAATGCTTCTAGATTGTTGCAGCTATCTATTTATATGTATGTTTTTTTGTTTATATAGTTTTGGTAGTACAAGTTCTTCACAGATTTAGTAGTTTGTATCTAGTTGTTGTTAGGTTAAACAGAAACTAGCTAATAATGTACTCTGTACAATACGATATACATAGATTATATAGTTTTTTTTGGTTAATATCATATATATGTATGTGTATTTATATATACTACACTACGGCAAGGCAAATAATACATGAAATGTAAATCAAAACAGAGACAAACATAAACAAAGGAACCTTATTTCGATGGAAATTGTCCGCATGGATCAATTTTTACTTTATTTGTAGATTACACTTCGATTTGATGTTCATAAAAACAAGCACCTTGTGTGTAATGTTTGTTAAGCTATAATAAACTAATTTGTTAATATACATATTTATTACATATGTGAATAAATTTAGAGTAAGTACGGAAAGGCCGCTCTATATACAAAAGGCTCTAGTATTTTGGCTAACTAACCTGCATTATTGGTAAGCTTTTAATTGAAAACTAAAAAGAAAAACATTAACTCAAGAACACAAATGCAAAAGGAAACAAACGACTTCAAGTTGAGATTTTTTGTTGATTTGTCTCATACAAATATGTGGTGATATATATAGATGTATACCATATATATCATATATATATACATACAAAATGGTTAGAGTTATTAGGTCAACATATACAACACAAACAAACTATAAACTTAAAGCCAAAGAAACGACATCAATAACAACGTAGATGAAGTAACGTTTACAAATACGATAACGATTACGAGTACGATAACGATTACGGTTACGATAACGATTACAGTTACGATTACGATTACGTTTACGTAATGCGAAACAACTTGATTATGTTAAAACGTGAACAACAATACAAAATATGTATAGGTAAGTATAAATATATTTGGTTTTTTTTTTATTTTGTAATTACTTTTGATTTTCCATATGAAAAACTCTCAGTTTATTTATTTCGCTAAAGTTTCTAGTATTTTCTTCATTTTTTTTTGTTCTTGGACAATTCAACGCTAAGAAGTGTGCCAATTTTAAGGCATTTTGTGCGCAGTTTGTGCAGAAAACAGATCATAGAACAGAACAGAGTATGGGAAATGCATAGAAAAAAGCATCAAGTGATGGGTTGTGAGAGAAAAACAAAACAAAAAGAAGGAAAAAATAACATATACAATTATATATAAATTGGGGAGGTAAGTGAACTGCAACAAAATACGTACGGGCCTTAAAATTGCCAACGACTATAGCGGGGATGGGCGTTTATAAAAACCATAAATACGGTGTTTTTACTTTGTCAAAGTATATCAGGAGTAATAGACTAAAATTCGAGTACATTGACATTGATTGTTCGTTCTCTAGCCAAAAGACGATTAAAAGTGTTTATATAAATATACGTACGTTTGTAGGTATCTAATGTAAACATATATATATGTATAGTATATAAAATATATTTTTTTACCGACTAGCTATGTAAAGTTCTGTTCCGGGCCCATAACAAATGTTCAACTGTGGCAGGTAAATACTTGTATTTATGTAGCTATTACTTAAACTAATTAATCATACACATACGATTGGTATGTATGTATATGTTGTTACGCCCAAGAGGCGCCTAGGTGTAGTCTGCATCTGTTTTTAGCTAGATAAGCTACTCATATTATGTAACTAAGTAGTTGGTTTTTTAGTTTAGTTAAGTTTAGTTTAGTTAGGTAGTATATATATATATATATAAATAGTATAGATAGTTTAGTAAGTAGTATATTTGTATAGGCATGTTTTAATTCTGGTATATAGTAGTTTGACGTATACGTAATATTTAGCATTAGACTATGTGTTTGTATAGTATATTACTTTAATGTAAGGTTTACTTTACGTTACTTGGCTAAGCATATTTGGAGCATTAAGATCCTGAATAATAATCATAATAATAATCTGAAGCATATACGCTGAATTTGTACTTAAACTTTGTCCGTTATCGACTCAAAAAATACTAACAGACAAATATGAAAGATCATTCGAGTGAAAGATGATCTTTAAATTGACATGATCTTTAGCTCTGGCGCTTGTTCGGTTCTGGAATTTTGGGGGTAGTTGAAATGACAAATGAAAATTGTTAAAAAGCATATAAATTGACTTAGTATTTATTTGCTCGACTTGTTTCGAGCTGCTTTTCTGGGAATTTGGATTTGGATTTTTTGTTGTTTCTTGTTTTTGGTTTTTTTCTTTTGGTGTGAGCAAATTTAAAATGTGCTGGCTGTTATGTCTTAATTTAAGGAATGTATATCTAAGGTTTTACTGTAGCTGTTGTTGGTATATTCTTTTAGTAGTATTAGGAGGAAAGTTTTGCTAACGTTGTGATAATATTTCGAGAGTTAATATGTTAATAGTTGTAGTAGTAGTGGTAGGTCTGTCTGAGTTGTGTGCTTGGTTTTAGGAAGAGTTTTGTTAGGGTAACAAGTTGAGTTATAAGGTCGTAATCTGGTCGTAAATGTCATCATAATAGCTTGGTAGATTGTTGTTATTGTTGGTTGGTACATATGCATGTATGTAAGTAAGCAGTTTTGTAGATATGTGTAGAATATTGTATATAGGTAGGTATAGAGTGTTTGTGAATGTGCTTGTAAGTTTTGTTGTTTGCTTTTTTTTTTTGGTTTTTGACTGTTTTGTTGTTAACTTACCTATAAATAAGAAAAATATAAGTAAACCTAATTCCCGCATTGAGGCTTTCAGAGTTCGTCCTAATATTTGTAAACCCTTCGAATGCCTAGATAACTTAAATATTCGAAATACTCGAACTAATCGTATCACTCGTAATATTGCCAAGGACATAGCCTGATTCGATGACTTGTCCTAAAAATTTATAATTATTTATAGATTTGTATATTGATTTGTTTGCAAACAGATGTTAGTTAATTGTATTTCATAATTGTATATATGTACATATGCACAAAGTATGTATGTATGTATATGTATATTGATAGAGAGGTAAATATTTATAATAGTAGTAGTAGTAGTAGTAATAGTAGTATTTTATGTATGCATGTATGTGAGAGTGTTTAGCTTAGTTTAGTTGAGTTGAGTTTAGTTTAGTTTAAGTAAGTTAGTAATATACAACAATTAATCGTACTGTTACGTTAAGTACAAGAGCACTAGGATAGGCATTTAAAAGTACATACATATGTAAGTTAGGCAAAAGCATTGCTATCAAATCATAAGCTGATTAAATATGTATATACTATATATATGTATGTATATTCATATGTTCAATGTCTGTCTCAATTCGAGTTAGCACATTCATATACAAATATATATTGTTTTGCATAATGCATGTTTTGTAAGTAAGAATGATAAAAACGTAAACCATAAAATTCAATGCAGGCAAATTTTGATTCAAGATTTAAAGGGTTTGATAATATATTATATATTTTATTAGTATTTCATCGTTTTTGTTCGTTTTGTTTTTTGTTCAAAAAGGCTTGTGAGCAAACAAAAACAATAATAATAATAATAATAATAATAATACCATTTTGGTATTTTCTCTTCTTGTTTTTAAATACAATGTACATGTTTTTTGCTTGTTGTATGTGTGGCTGTGCGTGCGTGTGTATGTGTGTGCGTGTGTGTGTGTGATATAGCATTGCAGTTTTGGCCAAACAAAAATCTCATACCTGTGGACTGACTGGCGCTTTTGGAAGATTTAACGTATCCTCCTCTTCGGCAACGACAGTCGCTAGTGTTATAAAGTACGGAATGATGGCGATTATGTCGATAACATTCATGACATCCCTGCAGAAATTTAATTTGTTCGGACATGCGAGGAACCTGCTCGGGCGCAACAACAAAAACAATAAAATAACGCGATGTCACAGAGAGAAAGAGAAAGTGATAGAGAGAGTTTGCGTGAGACGCGAGATAAGTTAGAGAAAAAACATAATGGGAGGGGGGGAGAGAAAGAAATAGAACATAAGACGATTAAGAGTTAGAGAGAAAAGAAAGAGCAAAAAAGAAAAACGTACAAATATTGCATATATATAGATATAAGTATCAACAATTTCTATCATTAATAGGATCATTACAAACTAAGTGATAACAAGAGATATATATATATATATATTTATATGTATGTATAGTCAAGATATACTACTCCTTTCATGAGATATTTCACAAATTCTATAATTTTTTCTACATCTCACCTAAGATAAACGATGATGAAATGATTTCTGACTTAGTTTGAACATTATGGAAAAATAAAAAAGTTAAAGCAAATTCCTGGCTAAAATCTCAACATAAGCTTACAAGCTAGTTTAATGCGTTTGATTCGGTTTCATACCTGACAGTTAGTTCAAATGTAAACCAAATAATACATAACGTTTCTATAAGGAAGAAAGGATCTGTGATGTCAGGCACCTCGTCTTCCTCGATTTTTGTGCCATTTGTTGTTGTATTGAACACCTGAAACGATTATTTGAGTAATAAATACGTGAGCGTATCAAGTTGCGTTCGATATGCTTGATAGAGTTGATATAGTTGAGCAGAGTACGCACCTTGTAATGCTTAAATTCGGGTAATGTTTCTAGACAAAATATAACAATTGATAGCAATATAACAAATACACTAATTATGGCTACAACTCTGGCGGCTTGCGAGCTCTCTGGGTACTCAAAGAGCAGCCAGACTTTTCTTTGTTTCTCATTATCCGGTAATGGTCTTTCTTCCTCTTTAATAAAGCCTTCATCCTCTCTGCACAGATAGAAAGTAGAGAAATCAAGTATATATATATTTAAGTTCATATTTTCAAGCATCTCAATAACTTATGTGTGAGTGTGTTAAAGCTTAAGGATTCATAGATATGTGAGTGTTTGATTTTCTTTTAAGCCCTAAGCAGCGATTTGGTTTGGCAGCCAATTGTAAGGTTTGACAATCACTAAGCACCAATCATAACAAACTGTTAGCAATCGGTTATCGTAATCGATAGAGTGCGAAGTAAAACGAAAAAAAAAAACTATACACAATATGGAGATGAAATATTGCGGAATTCAAGTGTTAACGAGAATAGTATGAACTGTTTCTGATTGCGTATTATCCTGTTTGCACTTTGTCTTCTTTCTTTTTTATTTATTCATTTCCACTTGTTTTGTTCGGCATCTCTTTCTGTCTTTTGCTGTGCACGGCTCCGGCCACATTGCCCCCATACCGTATGAACAAAATTTTAAGCTGGTGGTCAAGTGATTAACAAGTGAATTCGACATCGGCTTTCAATTCTGCCATTCGACATTCTCTCGTTCTCGTTTTCGTTCACGTTCACGTCCTCGTTTCGTTATTGTCTTTGTCTGCTGTGTGTGTGGGTGTGGGTGTGTGTGTCTGTGTCTGTCTATTGTGTGATATTTCCTATTGTTATACGTTGCATTCAATGCTGATGAAAACCACAAAACATGCGTAACACTCTATGAATGCCCACAGTCGTCAATGGACTGAACAACCACAAAGTCAATAACAACATATGTAAATACTAAACAGTAACACAGACGAGCATGTGTGTGTGTGTGTGTGTGTGCATTGTTTATTGTTTCGTGGAACACTCAAGGCATTAACACATTTTGTGGCCATTATCTGTGTCAAGACATGGGGATTCAAATCGTATTCGGAATTCACACAGTTGAGAAGCTGCCAAGGATGTTTTGGAAACTTGTTCAATGTCCTAACTTTGTTAAAGCGAACACAGCTACAAAGTTGAGTTTGTTTATGTCCTAGAAATTTTAGTTGGGTTTTTCGCAACTTTAATGTATGGAGTGCCAAAATGTTTATTGGACTGGCTCAGATAGTTTGCATTCTTTGTTGTTTGTGTGCATAACTAAAACTTTAGGTGCAAACTAAGTAATATTTCATTGCTTAGCATAAAACGTCTGTGCTTGCGTGCGTGTTTGTGTGCGTGTGTGTGCGTGTCTTAGTCAGGTGTCTAGGTGCCGTGTTGCATGCCTTTTGGGTGGTTGGAAAGGTTAGTTAAACAATTTGCTGCCGCCAATAAGCAAAACCAATTCGCGCTTTGCTGCACTCAAAACTATTTGTTGGTATTTTGGAATTTTTTTATTTATTGTGGTTTTTTGTTGTGGGGCAACCGGCTTACCTGAATTTATTAATTGCTTGATCACCTAATTCATAAAATTTTATTTCTTCACTAAATACGTCTAAAGGGACATTGACCGGTCTCCGTAGTCGGCCACCTGTAAATGAGAAAAAAGCGTAAACGAAATTGTTGTTCGATGTGTGTGTGTGTGGGTGTGATGCGCAGTTGAAAAGAGAAGAAAATATTAGCAAACAATTATTTTTTGAAAAAAAAAAAACAGAAGAAGGACAAAAATAGTTATAAACTTACCACTCTGATAATAGTATAAAATCGCATCGAAGCTCGGACGACTACGGTCAAAAAAATATTCATTTCTAAGCGGGTCAAAGTACCGTAATCTCCGAGCTGGATCCCCAAGCAGTGTGTCCGGGAATTGATTTAGCGTACGTAGTTGTGTTTCAAACCTTAACCCGCTTACCTATTTTTAAAAACGTGTCAATTTCAACAATTTGCAAATATTTTTAAGCTTTACTTACATTTATAACGACTCTCTCGCAGAAATCATGATCGTGAGGAATGGGTTCAAAGTGTTGTGGTCCGCCACCAAAGCCATGACCAGCCCCCCCTTCTTCGTCTTGACTGCTCAATTTGGGCAAAGACCTGTAATGCAAAAAACATATAGATCTAGGATTAGAAACAAGCCATATATTTATATTACTATATAAATAACATGCTTAGAACTTTTTTAAGACAACTTCAACACAGAACTGTTCGTTAGTAATTAAATATTTTGAAGTCTCTAGCATATTAATAATAAATTGTTATCGCTCTACGGCAACGAGCTGTCTAGAATGTCAGTATAATGAATATTTGTTTTAAATCAATTAGATAGATGCTATGCAATATGCAAGAAATGCAATATGCAGCAATCAAATCAATTGCTAAACTGTAATTGATATTTGATATTTAGCATTTAGTTTTTGTGTTTAGTATTTGGCTTCAGGTATATTTTTCTGTGGCCACAAGCCCATTCAAAGCCATTAAATGCGCATTCAACCAGCGGCCAAGTGGCTTTTTTTTCTTCTTTTTGTTTTTTTTGCTGCCTCACACACACACACACAGATAGACACTCGTGGCGCACAGGAAGGCAATAAATGTTTACACATGTAATTGAAATTGAAATTGTATTGCAATCACATAGATAACACTTACACACATATACATATATGTATATGCCACTCACAAAAGGCGTTGCATATGAAGCGAGTGAGGCGCCACCGCTGGCAATGTGCCCAAAAAATGCCCAGCCAAAAGCATATCGCTGATGTTGCCAACAATGTGCAGCTGTTCTGCCTGTTTTTTCTTATATCCATTTGAATACCCTGCACACAAGTGAAAACAGTTGCAAAGGTATCCGTCAGTTAAGGCAATTTATGCAACAGGCAAACAGGAGGCAACTTTCAACTTGCAACCTAATGCACACACACATTTCAACTAAGAGATAACAAAAGCTTAAATATGTAAATTGATAGTTTCTGTTTGTCAAATTCAAGCGAATTACAGCTATAATACGATGTGATCTGTGAATCGAATATTCATTTTTTTTCTTCTCATTTTCAAGCTTAGAAATAATCGATTAACTCTATTTTACAACACTTATATAGAGCATCGAACCGTTGAGTAAAAGCTTGTTTTTAGTTTCATTTAGTTTATGTTTTTTCTCTGTTCGGCTCTTGCCCATCGGGAGGCGTTGTTGCATGGCAGCTTGCCTACTTTTTGGCGCCCTGAAATTTAATTCAGCGTGTAAGTGCACCGCAGGCGGGGCCATAAGGTCTCAAATTTACCTAGCAATTGCCGGAATCCAGCAAAGAGCCACTCTATATACAGCTGACTAATATATTTATGCCACATAATTGCATATTTGATGACTGGCAGCACAGTTATGCTTACACACACGGCTAGTTGAGTGTGGTTGAGTGGTGTGCGAGAGCAACGAAATGCATTTGTGCATAATTGAAATGCCAAGTGAGACAAATTGTTTGACAACGAGCTGCAAGTCGAGTGACTTAGCTTTGAGGTTAGATATGTATGTAGTCGTTGTAGTAGCAGTAGCAGTTGCATGCCACAGCACACGCGCATAGCATGACGTCAGTTTGCTGCATATGCTACTTATATCGCTGTTAGCAGCATCTATGCTATAGATATGGGTATAAATATCCATTCATATTCAGTAGCGGCTAGCTATAAGCATCGAAAATGTCAACAAACAATTGAAGTTTTATGCAAAATGCCAACACAGCAAGTGTGTGTCAATGAAAAACAAGCAAACCCACACACACGCACACACGCGAGTACTTGTTAGGCGGCCTGCTTTTGTGTGTTTATCAATGTACACAGTGTACATATATGTAAGTGTGCATGTACATAGGTAAATGCCGCATATTCAAGCAAATGCAGCTATTGCGTTCTCGCTCGCACTTGCACCCCCAGTGTGTGTGTGTGTGTGTGTGTGTGTTTTTGTGTATGTATATAGGTCAGCGGCACGACTGTGACGTCATTGTGCAAGCATAGTACATCGTACATCGCCTTTTGCGACCTATATACAAAGACCGGGGCTAACACTGCCAAACGCAAACATTTTTTATTTTTGTGTCTTGTTGCCACTCACTTTTTATACCCATATTCGTATTTGCATTTGCATTTGCATTTGCATTCGTTTTCGCATTTGTTGTTGTTGTACTTCCGGTTGGTGGCAGGCGCATTGCATAAGCTGTATCTGGTGCTGATGCTTCTGCTGCTGAAGTTCAATGCAATGTTTTGGGCCAAATCAAAGCAGGTCGCCTGCTGCTGAGCTAAACATCACAGCTCATAAATCTTATGACCAACATCTTGGTAAGATACCCTTCAGCTTCTCCCTTGAGACTACTCTCTTTCTCTCTCTCTCTCTAGGCCTTGCCTCTTATTCTCTGTGTGTGTGTGAATGCAGGCCGGTCAAGGCAACGTCTCGTGTCTTGTGTCTGCCCCGCTTGTTCGACATAACACGACACGTTTATAATTTGCAGTGGACTCTCTATTTATAGTGCACATCTACTGAAAAGGGTATGAAATGTGCATGATGTGCTTATTTCTCATGCTGCGGCACGTTCTGTTTCCTTTTCAGCTGCTGTTGATGCTGCTGTGGGGCCAATTAATGGCAAAAAAAAAAAAAAAATTAAATGCAAATGCCGTAGTAGTAGCAGTAGCAGTACTTGCAGCATCAGTAGCAACACTAGCTACAGCAGCAGCAGCAGAAAGTCGTGAGCCAAATAAGTACGTGACATCAATTTGGCCAACTTGGCCCCAAGAGCCTTGAACTGGCGCATCAACTTAATCAAGTGTGTGTGCGTGCGTGTGTGTGTGTGTGTGTGTGTGTGTGTCTGCGATGGCCGTTAATCAAAAGTGCTGACAATAAAAACTGCAGTGAATGGCAATCAATGAAGTAGAAGAGGAAGACCAATTGTGGGGCAATAGCTATTAAAAATTCCATTGCATACGCCAAGGGGCAAGGAAATATCTCATTGATTTTTAAATATTAGTCAAGTTGTAATCAAGACAAGACAAAAACTTTAAAGTAACTCTTTAACAAGATCTATTGTTCTGTATTTGAAGTGAGTAGCAAAAGTATAAATACCATTATTAAGAGCGAGCACAGATATAATCTGCAGTTTTACTGTTGTATTGCTTAGTTTTAGTTTTGTTTCTGCTGACCAAGCTGTGTTTAGCTTGAGACAGGGAGAGAGAGCATTCATTAAATGTTCAACTTAATTTATATGAGAAACAGCAGCAACAGCAGCATGCAGGAAGTAGAAAGCAGGAAGTGGCGTACGCTGACGTCACATGTGGCATTCAAGCAGCTGCAGATAGCAATGAAAACAAAAAATTATAGCCTTTGATTTGCACTGAACGAAAAGTGTAGCCATGAGATTATTTCGATATATGTGTGGGAATTCAGCTTACATTGCACAAAAAACAAAATCACGGAAACGAGTTGCGAGTTCAAGTTGCCATTTGTGCTGCGCTCTGGCACGCAGATAGCAAAGAGACGGCGAGTGGGAAACAGTGGCGTCGCGTGGCAGGTGCTGAAGACAGGGTTGCCATCAATCGTGTTAGCCAGGTCAGGCCAGACCCAGCCAGGCCAGGAATCACGACCAAAACAGGCGGCGAATTATGCAAATCCGCTTTAAAGCTTCAAGTCGCATCAAGCAGCACTTGGCCTCAGTTCAAAAACACCTACTCTACAACCTGCCCTTTTTGGTGCTGTTGCTGTTGGTTTGACCTTGGCCAGCGCAACTTTGCGTGCACAATTTGTGTTGCTGTTATTTTTGGCAGCAATTCTCGAATTGTGCGGTGGCCAACATGCAAGCGACGCTTGTTGCTATTGTGCCCGTCGTCGCGAAACAGTTTGCGGCAGAAGCGAGGTGGTCTGAGGATTTGTGGCAGGTGTGGTATGTGGCAGTAGGCAAAGTATGTGTGTGTGGTGTAAGTCCCTGAGCACGTCAGGCATTTTAAATGCGTTCCGCTGTGCCGCCTTGTTGAAACTTTAGTTTAGCTCGTTTATTATCCAAACAAAATTGAAACAAACTGAAGAAAACAAGCAACGAATTTAAAAAAAAAAAAAACATGTGAATAATATGACTAGTTTATACTCTCTACTTCAGCCTTTTAACTAAACTGTTAAAGCAATACCCTGCATTGCAGCTGGCTCATAGTGTCTGTTGTCTACAGGGTATGCTCGCAATTCAGAAATGTTACAAAACGTGGCAGGTAGCAGTTGGAAAGCCAAGTACAACTTTGCCAAGCAGTATCTACTTCGAGTGAAGCGTGTCCAAGTGTGCAATATCTACGGCCAGCCATAGATGTCCTTTTTTTTGCTTATTTTTTTCTGTCGCTCTCTCTTCGTCTCTCTCTTATACACTACTGTATGTGTGTGTGTGTGTGTTGGGATTTTTTGTTATTTTCGGCAAACTTCACGGATTCACTTAAGTGATGTAACTACTGGCAGTCGCTATTGCTTTTGCATTTTTATTTCATTTTCAATTTGCTACTTCTTCATTTTGTTGGTGTTGCTGCCACCCTTCAGTGGCAGATGCTTAAGTGCAGAACGTGATTGCAGTGCGCCGGAATGAAAATGGCTAATTGGATTGGTAGTACAATATGGCCGAGCTCTCACGACCCGATAAGCAATCGCACTTAACGGTCATATGATTATCGCCAACATTGAATAAACCAATTTGTTAAAAAGAAAATTCATTTTAATGGAATAACGCATATTGATGATGTCGCTTCAAACGAAATTAAAAATTCCTTTATACAACATTCACCGCTCATTATGATAACGTACTTATTAGGGCTTTTGTTGTGTTATTGAACTTGAATTGATTGCAATTAAAGGCAGAGCTATAATTATTATTAATAACACATTTCGGCTCAAGCTACTTTAATATGCAACAATTTTCTGTGCTGTGCACGTGCTGCAAATTGTTCAGTTCACCTGCTGTTGCCAACTGCTGCAACAAACGATTGTAAACAAACAAAAAGTAAAACAAAACACACACACACGCATAGGTATGTAGGTACAGCACTCTAACTTTCTCAAGAGTCCTTGACTTTTTAATTATTCTCTTTGTTCCTCTGTAACGCACTTGAAAATGTGCAGAGGCGAGAGAGAGAGAGAGAGAGAGAAAGCTCTGTTGTTTGTGTGTTTTATGTAGCGCAATTTATTTTGACCCTGTCAGGCAATTTATAACAACCAAAAGCTATCGCGAATGCCACTAAATCACAATTGATTTTTTAGTTTTATTTATAGACGATGCGAGATAAAATCGAGGTATTTGTTTTGACACAGTTCGCATATTACGCATAGCTTACGGTATTTCTTGTGATTTGTGAATATTATGGCGCATGATATTTATGTTGAATTTTATATGTGTATTCTGCTAGCATTTAACGATCTGAATGACTTTAGTCATTTGCCGTGTCAGCTAGTGACAACAATGTGTCGCCTATATATATATATATATTTAATAGACTCGATGAACACAATGTGGTAAATTGGCTTAATGGCAGGGCGGTTAGAGTAGTGAAGAGTTTGGCTGTTGCGTCTCCAACAGACTAAGCAATGTCAATTGAGGCAAAGTCGCTTTGAATACGCGACTTGGCAAATGCCAAGTTCTTATTATGACCGGACATGCGGTGTTAATTTTTATGCCCCAAACAAGAAAGGCCGGCAAGCAGGCAAGAGGAAGAGGTTGTGGCAGTAGTTGCTATAGATAAATGCTTAATATAGTCAGACCGTGGTGGATGGGTAGCATATATATGTATAATAAAAGTAACAAGCTGAATGTAAACAACAAAAGGCGAGCAAAAGTTAAGCGAGTGAAAGCAAAACACAAAGCACAAACAACAACAACACCAGTAGACAGCCTAAGCATGTGTGTTGTGTGTGTTTGTGTGTGTGTCATTGTTAGTTAGGGACTGCCTTTTGTTGCTTAGTTGCTGACGTTGACGTCGCTTGTCGCTTGTCGCCTGTCGCCTGTAGACTCTAGCCTGCCTGCCTAGCATGGATCAAAAGTCAAGAACAATGACAGCCCAAGCGGCGAGAAAAACAAAACAAAAGAAATAAACACACTCGCACACACACTTGCACACACACACACACACAAGAAGTAGGAAAAAGGTTGATAAGTCAAGTTGCAAGTTGAAATATGCGACAATTGTTCGACTTGCTAGCCGCAAAACACACAGCCATCAAGAGCGGGAGGCTAGACGAAGAGGTTTCAATTGGGGGATTAAGTGAAAGTCTAAGCATTTTAGCTGTCGCCTCAATCAACGTTCGTCTCTTCAGTGCGGTTCAATAGTTTATTTGCACTTCAAGCTAAGTGCTGCTTGGCACAAACACACAGCACACACACAGCACACACATGCACACATCTCATTATCAATGTCAAACGGATGTCAATTCTCATTGAGAGTTGACTATGGGGCATATTGTCAAAGGATATTGTTATGTCTCAATGCAGACCCCAAAAATGTTTATGATGATGAGCGCTTTTGCCTCTTAGCTGTTGTTGTTGTTGTTGTCGCTTTTGTTACTGTTTGACTGTTAACAAATGCTGTTGTTGTTGTCTTTGCTGTTGCTGTTGCTGTTGCTGTGACTGCTGTCAATGTCATTGATGGCACATTGCGCATACGCCACATGGCCAGGCAGCAAATTGGCCATGCCTCAATTTAATATAATATGTACAGTGTTGCCCCAACTTAAGAGATATTCGGACTAAAATATTAACTAATTCCTTTCACAAAACTTAAAAGGTTTTTTTAATTATAAAATGTGCAAATTGTGGCTTAGAATCAAGTTAATGTTAGCCAATTGAGCAGCCAGTTGCTGCAGATCTGCTTATACATACCATACCATATATATATAGATATCTGTATGCACATATGTATGTGGCATTGTCAGATGCACTGTGAAGTTGACATGTGCAACTTGTGTGTTAGTACAACACTTTACACCCCCAAATCTACACCCTTCTTGTCCAATTCGAACGCTTTGTTCTTCGTTCGCGGCATCACAGCCATAGCAGGTCACACACACACACAGACACACAGAGAGAGTGAGCGAAGTACGCATACATTTATAAAATAAATTGCAGAGGGCACAAAATGCCAGAGCCAGAGCGCCTGTCGCTATGCAATGCAATTTGGCGCAACCCCAACCCTAGCTTCAGCCACATCCCTTCGCATTCCAAGCGGACCAGAATGTACCGAACCAAAAACAAAATAAAAAACAAGAAAGGAATATAAAATATTATATATGCATGTATATAAACAAATACTGAACATTTACTAGAATGTTCGCCGCCATGTGCTTGCCTTAAATTCGCTGCATATGTCTTTAGGATTATATTTGGGTCATATTAAAACAATTAAAGCTAAAAAAGGAAAAACAAAAACCTATCGAAAAAATATTTGGTTTTGGTTATGTTTTTATTAAGCTATTTGCATTCAATGCTGCAAATATTTTGATTTTTTTTATTCAAATTGAATTTATTTAATCAATTTAGTTTCATTCCATTGCATTCAATGCTTTTAATTGCAATCTATTTTGCATTGCATTGCATAACATGACTATTTATAGTTTTCCTTACTCTGCTTTTTTTATTATTGATTTTATTTATGGCAACATAGAAAAAAATTACAAGCTTTTTTCATATTCATACATATGTATATTTAATTGCAGCCAGACAGCAATAAAATTTAATTGCACACTAATCGAATATTATGATTAACTATTTAATGAGTAGAAATGTTGAAATTCGTTTAATTAATGTACGAAAAGCTAACCCTACATGATATCAAGTTGGGATTCTTGGCATAGCTCAATTAAACTTTAATAATTTGCAGTTTAGTTGATTGCATTGCAATTTGCATAGTTTTCATTGTTGTTTCTTGAATATTTGCATATCATGCAAACTAATTGAAATTCCATTGAATTGAAATTTGAAACATGACCGAAAAGTCATTTTGCCCTCATTGCCTTGACAATTCATTCATAAGCAACGTACATTAACCCCGCAGCCGGAAGTTTCGTTTGTCTTTGGCACCCGCTGCAAATGTTGCTTGTTGTTGCTTTTCGAAAGATACGTTTTTTTTGGGGCAGTTGTGTGTGTGTGTGTGTGTGTGTTTGGGTGAATTAAGAGTTAAGTGTAGGTTAAATTGGGGAGTGTTTTGTTACCTATCACGCAGAAGAGGGGGCGAGGCGTTGGATAGATTTTCACCGCTCAAGGGTTGCTCCTGTCGCGGTCGGAGAACTGGCGTTAGGCCCCATCTCTCAATGAAATCGATGCGGGAAATGGTTGATGGCGAGCAAGTTGTTTGAATTTGTAAATGCGCCAACGTTTAGCGCTCGCTGCTCGTCAAACTAATACTGCTCCAGCGCCTGTTTGGCCCGACTCGCCCAATTCTCCTGGACTCTTTTGACTCTCCTGCTCCGGGTGCTGTTGCTCTCTGCGGCTCCACGACGCGTTTGGTTGTGCCTCGCCTCGTCTCGTCTCGACTCGTCTCGCCTTGCCTCGAGTGGCGCCACCCGCTTGTTCCACCTTGTGGCACACGTTTGCTGCTATTTGCAGTTGTTGTTATTGCTGTTATTGTTATTACTCGTATTGTTGTTACTCCTTTGCTTTGGCTGGCCAACAAAGCGTTGCATACTTATGGGCGTTGCCATTAAAGCGCTCGCATTTGTTGTTGTTAGTTGCAATTTAGTTGTTGTTAGCATTTAGTTGCCAATTGTTGCATGCTTTAAACTTTTAATTGATATTTAGTTAAGTACATTCATTAAGTTAAAGTTGTTGTTGTTGCTGTTGCAGAAGACTTTTTTTGATTTGTTGTTGCACTGTTGTTGTTGTTGATATAGTTGTTGCTTGGCATTGCAGTTGCAATTGCTGTTGTTATTTGTCACATGTTGTTGTTTGTTGATTGCAGCAGCAATTGCGTTGCTTGTATTACTTGCTGCTATCTGCTGACACTTGATTGCATTATTATGCTATATAATATATTTTAGATTTTCCTGCAGTGTTTGCATTGATTTTATTAGTAAGTCGATTTCGATGATTATGCATAAATCTAATGTTACACAAACACCACACACACACACCACGCACACACACACACACACACACCAGCCACACCCGTCACAATAATAAAATGGCCAATTTGATGCGGAAAGCAAGTTGTGTCGTGTCCTGTCGTGTCGTTTCGTGTGTTTTGGCAACCGGAAACAGCAAGTGAAAATGTTAATTTCCGCTTTTAGGCGCAGTATTCACACAAACACACACGCACATACGTGCACTTTGTATATATAGGTTGTTTTGAAGCATTTTTCGATATATATATTTATATATATATATATTTATGTTAAAATAGGCACAACGAATTCGTATTATTGTTGTTGCGAATTCGAGCGAGCGAGAAAGCCTATTCTATGTCCTTTGCCTATTGATTTTCAGCAGCGACTCCGTGCGATGTCGTTTCAGCCGCACACACACAAACACACACACACACACATACACACATACACATTGCCTTATATTCGATGTCACTCTCTCTGCAGCAGCTGCTGTTTCTCCACTCTCGTGTTTAATTATTGCAATTGATTTGAAGTTGCATTACTTTTTTTCCATTGTTATTTTATAGGGGGTTTACGAGGGGTTTGCAAGGGGTTTGCTGCAGTATTCATTTGGCGCGCATTGCCTTATTGCTGTTGCTGTTGCTGTTGTTGTTGTTGTTGATGTTCTTTGTCGCTTTTGGCGTTTGCTCCATTTCATGCACTAAACTGAACAACCTTGAACCTTTTTGGGCCAGCATAGAGACAGAGAGTGAAAAATTGTGTAAAAAACCAAGAGAGACAGAGAGAAACACAAACGAACGAGCGAGTGAAAGGGAGGGCACAAAATCTGCCGCACAGGTAAAGACTCTCTTACACACACACACACACACACACAAACACATTGACAGCATTTGCCTGCTATAAATATCCAACAAAAACAAAAAAACAACAACACACAATGTTATTTTCATGTAGATTTATGCCCTTTTTTCTCGTTAGGTGCCTTTGAAGTTGTTATTTTTAATTAAGTGCTTCGCTTAGCTATTCCATTTCAATACGTTTCGTTACACAGTTAGTCGTTGTTGCTTTTGTACAAAACAAAAACCGAAAAAAACATTGAATACAATCGAATTATGTGCGGAATATACATGTAAGAAATCAGCATAAATATAATAATAAACACTAACAAGCAAGCGAAACGTGCGCTAAACGAAACGAAACACAGCGAAAGCAACGATGTGAAATTGAAACACACGCACCGCAACAACATCAACAACAACACAGAAACAGTGACAAAGACAAAGGCAAAAAATATATATATAAAAAGCCCAAGCGAGCCATAGCATAAGTAAAAGAAGAGGCAGCAGCAGCAGCAGCAGAAGAACGCGTTTTTTCCAGCGAGCACACACACACACATTAACAACAACAAGGAGAAGAAGAAAAAACAAGAATAAAATAACACACACACACACACAGATACGAGAGCCTGTTAGCAGGAGTGCTCGTAGTAGTAGAAGTAGAAGAAAAAGTAAAAGAGGCAAAAGTAGCAGCCGCAGCCGCCGCCGTCGCTGCTGCCGCCGACACCGCAGCAGAAACGCTGAAGCGAAAACGCAGGCAATGGCAACAAGCGACAACAAAACGTAAAGCGAAAAAGCGTACACAGTGTGTATCTGTGTGTGTGTTTGTGTGTGTGTGTGGCGAGAAATTGAAGCGTGTCAGCGCTTAACTGCCGTTGTAAAAGACACAAAACAAACACATACATACATATATATGTATATATTGTAGGTAAGGCAATCCCAATTCACTCTCAGAGCCAATGCTTGTAGCAAAAACAAAAAATACACAAAAAAAAACAGTGTGTACCAAAGTGTACCAAATACTAAATGCGAGAGCGCGCCGCAATACGAGAGAGAGCAAAAGCGAGAGCTGAGTGAGAGTAGCCACAACAAAGCGACGGCAAAATGGACAGCAAGGGATGGGATGAAGGGTGGCGAGGGAGCTAGGACGC
The DNA here is from genome assembly GCA_035044725.1 of Scaptomyza caliginosa. Taxonomy (NCBI): domain Eukaryota; kingdom Metazoa; phylum Arthropoda; class Insecta; order Diptera; family Drosophilidae; genus Scaptomyza; species Scaptomyza caliginosa. Next base: position 398,253 of record JAWNNR010000240.1, on the reverse strand, counting down.
TAGTAGCTTTTGTGGGAGTGCCAGGTGGCAGTGGCCATGCACAATGGAAAACTTGTTGGCGGATTTATGCAGTACACGCACACAAACACACACTTAAACATGGACACCAGCCGCAGCAGCAGCGCCAGCAGCGGCAGCAGCGGCAGTAGTAGTAGAAGCTTACGAAGCACGGCAAAAGGACACGAGAAACGCACATGGCCCAAAAGTCGCGCCCTGCGTTTCACTGGGGTCTCTCTGTGTGTGTGTTTGTGTGCTTGTGTGTGTGGGTGTTTTATGCGTATGCGTGTGCGTTTACCGTTTTACACACTGGCACTTGATGGCATTGGCTTTTGCAGCGTCGTTTATTGTCGTCTCTGGCTGTTTGCACGCTGCTTCGCTGCTGTATGTATGTACAGCTAAATAAGAAAGTGCGGCATCTTTAAGCAACAGCAACAACAACAACAACAACTGCTGATGTTTGTTAACGGTATTCTTTAAGCTTTTTGAAGTGCTTAGCAGCCTGCCTGTTTTGTTTTACTCGCTATTTTTTTTTGTTGCTTCTTCTGTCCATCTCGTATTCGTTCTTCTTTGAATTTCTTGCTAGTTTGTTGTTAAAGCTGCATTTCAATACCTTTTGCTTAGCAGCCACCTCAAGCCACCCCCAGCTGCTCGTAACGACCCCTAGCGACCCTTTGGGATGTCCATTCTGCACTTTGTCTAGATTTCTGCATTTAGAATTTTGCTTCCTTCTTTTTGGTTGAGCAGCAAACACTTTTGTCTACTTCAGCTTCCTGTCCCCTCCCGCCCAACCAAGAGTCAAGCCAAGCATAAAAGCACCAACAACATGAAAACACAAAAAGAAAAACTTCTGTCGGCTTGCCTTTTTGTCCTGTCACGCGTTTTTATGGCCTATGCCAGTCTTGCTCTCACTTCGTCCTTTACAACAGTGTCAGATTATGTATACATATATATATATATTTGTATATTTTTGTATATGGCTACAGCGAGAGTTCTCCGAAATGCTCGACCAAAATGGGAATTTTCCGTTGGCCAAGTACTAAACTTAAATTTGCATATTTATCAAATTAAAATAGCAAATAATAAGTAGTGAAAACTTTTTAACTTTATGGTGAATATAATGAGTGGAATGAAACGACAGTTTCTAACTGCTAACTATTTTAAAAAGTTCTTGAAAATGTAACTTTTGGCTTTTCAATCTCTTGAGCTTCTTTGCAACATTTTGTTGCATCAAGTTCTGTTTAAAATTCTTTCGGGACACGTTTAAACATTTATTACAAATTCCAATTTATGTAAGCATGTCGAACATATTTTGCGCATATGTAGTTGTCATTGGAATTAATGCTGTGGTCAAACAAAAGTGAAATTAACTGGAATATGCATATGTGTGTGTGTGTGTTAATATGGAAATACTGACACTTGCATCGATAAGCATACAATTCATAATTACTGTAATTGACAATGGTTTCCACCATTGAAGAGCCTGAAATATGAGGCAAATATATATTTAAATTCTGTTTGCTGTTTTTTTTTGTGTTAAGAAACTTAACAAAAAAATTAATGAAAGCAGATATGGTAAAAAGTGTACAGCTGTTAACATAACGTATACGTCATAACTATTTAAAAATCATAAAACGCAATATTTGCAGTCAATATCAGTTTACATTACGTATACGTAATATAAACGTTAATTGACTAAAACTAAACAAAGCATTAAATTGATTCCAAATAAAAATTAATAAGTATGCAATATTACGTATACGTAATCGATATATTTAAATATAAGGTTATTATTACGTATACGTAACCAACACGTTTCATTGTCATGTGTCAATTAGCATGCAAATCCAAAAAAAAAACGAAACAAAACTAAAATAAGCGAAATAAAATCAACATAAACTCATAAGTACATACAAATCGTCTATAGCAATCGCCGCATCTGCTCCCATATCCTTGGCAGCTGTCATATATGTTTGATAACAAAGCTGACTTATTCTAGAAATTGCTGCTGCTGTTGCTGAGCGAATGAAGAATCTATAGGGAATTGAGTGCGCTGCTTGTTGGCTATCAATTGTTGCTGCAAATTGATTGATTAACTAACTGCATTCAGAGGCTCTTAATCAATTTCGATTAGCGACCAGCATGTGTGCACCAGCATCAGCTGTATAGATGTGTGTCTGTGTGTGTGTGTGTAGCGCAACAGTTTGAAGTTAGCACATTGATGTGCCACGTGAGTGCAGCAACTATCGCAAAATGTCATCCATCAATTTGTGTCTTTATCTATGTGTGTGTGTGTGTGTGTGTGTATGATAGACTAGCACCGCCAAAAGGTCAGCCTTCTCCCTTTACTTTTTACTTAATTGAATGCTCGAATGTCAAATCGAATCAGGCGGCAAATCCTAGCAGCATTTAATAACACTAAAAACAACAACGAATGAAAAGAAACTAAAAGCCAGAGTTCACAATTCAGCCGATTGATAAAAATAATTAAGGGTTAGCAATTTTATTTTATGAAGTATAGATAGATAGATTAAAGGTTAGATTTAAAAACTTTGATTCATTGGACACCAATATCCAATAAAATACGATATTCTCGCTACATATGTTTATAATTCAGCAAAGCATTCACATTTACATAAAGATATAACTAGACGGGAAAAATGTACAACAAGATTCAAGCTGCTAAGTGGAAGCACGACAAGAAGTGACAAATCATTGCAGAGTCTTTACTTCGTTTCCTTACAAGCATCTTCAAGCTATACTTTTCTCTTCTCGTGTCAACTTAGCCCATAGTGTTTTTGACACTCGTGACATTAAATACATTGTTACAACGCAGCGATGAGGCTCTTACAAACGGCGAAAGAGGAGAAAAATCTAGCAGGAAGCAATATCAACAGCTCGCTTCATCCAACAGCTTCCAACAGCTTCTTCTAGCGCTATTCGCGTTTTAATGATGAACTCTGAATAAGAGCATCCTGTGCAAAGAATAAACATGCTTCACTTCATCCTTCCTTTCCACTACCTTTCTCCCCACCGCTGTTCCGCTCATATTTCGTCTACATCTTTTACTTGAAATTCTGATAAACCTCCATTTAAAATGTGGAGCACACACACAGCCACACACACACACACACGCACACACATAGCAGTGCGGAAAGTTTATCTTTGGCAGCTTTCGCGTTGCGGCGTTGTTATCCTTGAGTGTCCTGTCATTTGATTTTAATCAGATTTCCAATTATTAGATTGACGCGCACTTTTAAGCGGTTTTCGATTTCAGCGATTTTTGCCAATATTTTTTTCCTCTTTTTTTTTGCGCTTTTTCCTCCTTTTGCTCGTACAATTCATTTATATCTTGTTGTGTGTGAGAGCCAGAAGACAGAGCGAGAGAGAAAGTGTAAGAGAGAAAGAGAGAGAAGTAGAGAGAGTGAGGTAGAGCGCGTGTGTGAGAACGGGAAGGCGAACAGAATGAGAACGCAGGCAAGAAGAGAGTGACACACACACACAGAAACACACACACAACACGCACGGACACACGGAAAGGTACACACACAGGCACACATACAAACACAGATAGCGGCTGCAGCAGCCAGAAAATTGCCTTTGGAACGTCCTTAAGAAGGATATGCTCGAAAAGCGTTGCTTATAGAGCGCCTTTAGCGTTCTTGTTGTTGTTGTTGTTGTTGCCTGTTCTAGGCATAAGCAGCAGCGGTTGTTTCTTCCAAATCTTGCTGTTGTTGCTTGTGCAGGTGTGCTTGAAGAAACAGCAACAACAACAACAACTGTCGTTGATGAAGAAGAAGCAGCAGCTGAAGATGTTGCCTGTGGCTCAGCTGTTTGGCCATTGGTTCAGTCTCATTACGTATGTGTGTGTGCGTGTGTGTGCTTAACAATATGTTTTATGGTACACATCTGTACTAAACCATGCTGCAGACAAAAATCCCCATAACCCTTTTAATACCCGACCACTTGTTTTTATTGTTGTTTATAAATATATAAAATTTGGCATTTCTCATTCGATTCGATTGATATTGAAATGTTTGGCATGCCACAAAATCATTCGACAGACATTCAAACACGCACACACACATACACCAACATCCATTCATTTACTTTTCGTTTTTATTTCTTAATTTATATATATATATATAAATATATATGTGGTCAAGGTTGAGCTATTTTATTAGATCTCAACTTGAAGTAAAGCACTTTTTTTGTGTAATTTTTAAATAGATTTTTTGTACTTTGCATTTGATAATTTTACTTTGCTTTCGTGTTTCGCACTTGTTTTGCACACACAACAACAACCAATAAAAAAAGTTTGACAAAAAAATAGGTAGAAAACTCTTTAGCACTTTACACAGTATTTTACGATATGTACGAGTAGAAGCTGAGTATGTTAAGTAGATTTGTTTGATTAACTTTAGGATTAGTATCGAGTTGGTTTATTAATAAATAATTTTTGGTATTATTTTTTTTGTTGGTGTTAGCTGCTTGTGCTGCTAGCTGGTTTTGTTGCCCGCGGCAGTTTGGCTTTGTGTTTGCTTTGCTTTCGCTTCTTTTTGTTGTTCGCACGCAACGAATTGGCAGCCGTTACGAAACGGAACTGAAACACACGACGCACTTATTTTTATTTGTATTTTACTAACTTCTGTTACTGTTTTCGCTCCTCTTAGTTTACTACTGCTGCTGATGCTACGTTTTAGCGGTTTTTTTTTTGCTTTTTTTCTTTCTAGGTTTACAATATTTTTCTTCGATAAACACAACACACACTCCGTTTATGTGTGTGTTAGTGCGTTTCAGGTTTGATTCGGTTCAGTTCGTTTTCCGTTTTCAGTTTCAGTTTTGGTTTCAGTTTTGGTTTTAGCGTTTTTTGGTTTCGTTTTCGGGCTTATCGGTTTCGGTTTCGGTTTCAGTTTAGGTTTCGGCTGCTTCAGCTTCTGCTTCTGCTGCTGCTGCTGCTGCTTATGCTACTGCTAGTGCTAGTGCTACAACGGCTACAACTGCTGCTCGTTTCTTTTGCTCGTCGTCGTCTCGTCATCTGCTGTCGGCTGCTGGCGGCGCGCTACTAAACGTCACACGACCAAAGCTCTAACATTGCCCGTTCCGCAATCGCAATCGCAATCGGATTCGTTTTGCGCTCTGCTCATGCTCTTCTTCTTCTTTCTTGTGCTTGTGTTCTTGCGTTTTTAGCGTTCTTGTGCTTGTCCTAGTGCTTGTGCTTAAGCTTGATATTCTCTTCTCTTTAGTGTTGATGCTGCACAGGACAGCTGAGACGCACAGCAGAGTTTTGCACTGGAAGTTTAGCGGTCAGCTGGCGCAGCAAACTATTCCAGTCCAGCAGCTTTTTTGGCCATTCGCACTGTGTTGGGTTTGAGCAGCGGCTTTTCGCCGCTTTTCTCAATGAAAGAGCTTTTGGGAAACGCCAAATTCAAACAACCAAAGAGGAAAAACCAAAAACGGGAGAGCGTTGCCAATGGCGACGCAGTCGCTGACGCTGTCGCACGTGTTGTTTGTGTGCCATTGCCAGGCGTTCCCAGTTAACTTTCCAATTGCTTACTTGCTACTTTTTCACCATCATCTCTGTTATTATCTGCTTCTCTTTCGTGCACGCTTTCTCTCTCTCTCTCTCACTCTGTGTCTGTCTCTCTTTCTGTTTGGTTTCTCATTTAAAGGTGGCTTTGACAAGCTCGCATTGGCGAAATGGAATATGAAATGTTGTCGTTTGGTGAGCTTTCATTGGAAGCCGGAAGCTGTGAGCACAGCTTCCAGTGCAAAGCTGCTGTGTTTGTGCGCACCCATGAGACACAGAGGGCGCCACATGCTGCAACCGGAAGTGCTTGCCCGTCGCAAAGATGGCGATGCTATTGCGCGCCAAACTCAAAGCAAAGCTTTAGCTGCCTTGTGGATCGTTGCGGCATGTTAAACAGCTGCCGGCTTGATGGTTGCAAGCCCAACTGACGGGCGGCCACGGACTGTCAGTGACCGTCGTCGTTGTCTGACGTCAAAATAGTCTGACGTCTGGCACGTTTGAAGGTGAAGCGTGCGCGCCCTTGACAGCCAATTATTAGCCGTGACAAATGCAATGACATATTTGAAACTCAATTGATATGCCGTGCACAAAATCAATTAGCCATATGTGTTGACCCCCACCTGCTTTCTATTAAAGCTTATAATTGTATTTTTGCTCATTGAACACAAATCGCAGCTGTATCGTTTCGTTCTTTTTAAGGGCTCCAGGCTAAACGCGATGGCATAGATTAAATTGACAAGTCAGGCAGTGACAAAAACAGAGAGAGAGAGAGCGAAAGGGAGGGATGCAAGCTATCGAGTGTATATGCGTGTAATTAATTTTTAATGCATTTCAATCGCTAACTTATCCTTGCATCTGGTTGCAAATTAATCGATAGCTAGTCTTAATAACCCCTCAAGAGCTGCTGCTGCTGCTGCTGCTACTGCTATTGCTTGCTGCCTGTTGTGTCCATGAAAGTGCTTCGATGTGCTTGCATTTTAAGCGCAGTTCCCGTCCATTAAGCTTAAATAAATAAATTGATTATCATAATGAAGACTTTACTAATTGCAACATGTGCTGTCTTACATTATTAATCAAATTTTGCATATGAGCAGCAGCAATGGAAGTGTTAAGTACAAACTACTAAATACTCCTTTGGCATACCCAAAAAAGTATGCTATAGATTTTTAGTAAGAGCCAGTTTTAACGAGAAACATTAAGCTATATATATATATTCTTGATTCAATGACAAACAGCAACAAAAAGTCTTTTGACCAAGCTGATTTCAATTTGTTCAAAAAACCTGGTGAAGCTAAAACGAGGTCAATATTTAAATGATTTTTACTTTTTTAATAGTAATAAAATATGCTGCACTCTGTGCAAAAAAATTAAATTTTCATCAAATGAAATTGCAATTTCAATATACGCAATAAACTTTTCATTTATGCACTCTCTATAGATTTTTTTTTTTGGTGTATTTTTTTCTATATATTTTTTTGGTATTAATTTTGTGCTCTGTTCGCAGAGATTGAATTTTTTTGAACGCAAGTGAGAAATTGCAATTTCAATATAGAACGCTGCAAACTTTTTCACCTGGGTAGCACACACACATACACACACACACACAGAGACAGCCATAAATCAAAACCCAATCGAATGCGAAACGAAAGTAAAGCATAAAGAAACTCAAGTTGAAAGCAAATTTCAATGATAACCTAAAGATACACAATTGATTGGGCATCATTAAAGTTATTGCGTCGCTCGCCTTTCAGTTGGCCAAACGATGCGCAAATTTTCTATACGCTTGAGCGACATTGCGGCAATCATCAATTAGCTCAAGTTTGTTGGGTGACCGCCTTGTTACAAGTGTATTGCTCAATTTTCAACTCATTTTCAACATTTAACTATGTGCGTAGTGTATGTGTTTATATGTTTCACCCCGTTCTGATTTTGTTTCGTACGTGTTCTGTGTGTGTGTTCTATTTGGCAATGCTTGCCACAAGCTGTGACGCAAATGCCGCAGCCTCAGCATCAGCAACAGCAACAGCAATAGCAAAGGACTGCACTTAACCCCAGGCTCAAAGTAGAGCGGTTAGGGCTGCAACGAAAAGGAAGTTGTCTTTCTACCCTATCAAATAGACAGTGTCATGTTTTGCATTTTGCCTTTAAAATCAATTGCTAACATTTCCAAGCCAAAGTCACAACTGCGACAACTGCAACAGCGACACACAGCTGAAGCGAGATAGACAAAGAGAGAGAGAGAGAGATAGAGAAAAGCCACGCTTGTTAAGCTCTAAATTTATGGCACAATGCGACACACAAGGGATGGCACGAAGAGGCAGAGAGAATAACTGGAGCAGTTGCTAACCTGTCAAAAACGGATGTGAACTGAACGGGGTGGAAGGGGACAGCCTATGGATGGTATAGGTGTTCACAGGCGTTCAGAGGTGAGTGCAGCTGCTGCCTGGGCAGAGGGCAATTAGCAGCGAGAGCATTTAAAATGTCTCGACACTCGTGCAAGTTTAATTGCGCCAAAGTCAAGTCAATGAATGAGTATAAAAATAAATTAAAAGCAGCCGCTAAAAATGTTGCCCGCAGCTTTGGCCGACATTCAGGCTGGGGCCAACATAAACGTCACAAAACTGAATGTGCCCCATCTGCCTCTTGCCCTATCTACCTCTCTCTCTCTCTCCCCTACCTGGATCCACCATATAAGTAGCAGACAGCGAGGACCGTTGCCACTGCATAAAATATGCAGCCCCCAAAGGCAGTCAAAGCAAAGAGCTGGCAATAAAAAATGCAAAAACACACAAAAAAAAAAAAACGAAACACGAAATGACAATTATTTTTTTTGTGTACTGTGACGAAGATTAAATACGCTTGCAGACATGAGATTGTATGAGATTTTGATACGAAACTGAAACTTTAACTATAAAAATTCAGCTTTATGCAGATAGTTTTTTTTTTGTTCATCCAAATGTGAAATTGCTCAGAGAAATCTGATACATCAAGGCATATAAAATACCATAACTGACGAACGAATTTATGTTCTTGTTCTTCGAAAATGCAAGTCAAGACAATCCAAGAAAGTGTATAAGTGTAAAAAAGAAAATAAATACATATACATATAAAGTGGAAGAGTAAAAGCAGCCAAAAAAAAATATATATATATATATATATATAATAATGCAAAAAAATTCTGTGCTGTGCCGCAAAACAACGTGCAAAATTTATGGCAAGTCCTTCGAGCGTGTTGCAGTGGCAAAATTGGCGCCACGGCGACCAGCAAAATCCAGCTGTGGCAGCACCACCAGTAACAACGGAGGCGACCGAGCAAAGGCATCCCGGATATGAATATGTTGGCGGGCGCTTGCTTACTGCCCCTCAACCATTCCGCACCTTATATAAGTGTGTCTTACTGTGTGTGTGTGTGTGTGTGTGTGTGTGTGTGTGTGTTTGGCTTGGCTCTGGCATCTTTTGCTGCTTAAATTGCTTGTCACTTCCGTCTGCCACTCTTACTCTAGCTCCCTCTCTCTCTCGCACACACACAAAAAGTTTTTAACTCTAAACTTGGCCTTCGATTTTTGCTTTTGTAGATTTGTAGTTGTTAGCGGCATATTGTCTTGCGCTGTGCTTTGTTTTAAGCATGCAAGCATGCACTTTTGTTACTTACAACATGCCACAATCAACCTGCAACTGGCAACAACTTGCAACATGCAGCTTGACTACTTGGCGAGTACTTAATTTGATTGATGTTTGCATTTGAAATAGACAATGAAACAGTTAAGAACATTGCAACAGAGAGAGCGAACGACATGTTCAAGGCAGACAGAAAGAGAGAAAAACAGAGTGTGAGTATAAAAGAGAGAGGGAGAGTAAAGTAGGATATGCAGACCTTGTGCCAGTTGTTTTTAATGCACTGAGCGAAACAACATGAATAATAAACAACTAAACTTTAATCGCAAAATTTCAATTTTTTGCTCTACTTTGCATCCATGCACATTGTTGCTTTTGCAACAATTTGTGGTTGCTGTTGTGTGCTGACAGCAACTGTTGCTGCTGTTACGCCTTTGTCAATTTTGTTGCTGTGATTGCAACTGACAGAGATCAGCATAAACTTTGTTGTTGGCAACTATTTGTGGTTGATGTCGTTTTAGCTAGCAATTGTTGCTGCCGCACATCTGATATGTCAATGTTGCTGCTGTCAGTGCAACATCAGCACTCGGTTAACCCTACATTGTTGCCTGTTGCCTTTGTACTCTGGCCGTTGCTCGCTTACCCGATAACAATCAATGTAAGCAATGACAAATAGATTTAAAAGGATGTACGAAAAACTTTTGTTAAATGGAAATGCTTCGAGTGAACAGTTATTTCTTACAGTGTGCAATTACTAAACGAACTGAGCTGTGAACACGCTCGAGATGCGCCGCCTGATGGATGGCATCATGTTGCAAAAGCAAGAGAAGAGAGCATGAAAAGAAGAAGAAGCTTTAGCTGCATTTGCGGCTGTTGCCGCTGTGCGCGCCCAGGCACATAACCCCAATTTGCTTGCAACCCCTTCGCTCTTCAGCACCAACAGCTTGTGCACCTGTGGGGCAACACTGGAGCTCAGTGTGTGTGTTGTCTGCCCGCATCTCGGCCGATATATGTATATATCTACATATTTGTGTCAGCTGTTGTTGTTAATTTGCAGACGACGGCATCAAGCGATGGCGGCGTCAAGCTGACTGTGCCACAAACAGCGTCGGGTGTCGTCAGTTTGTCTACGATTGCGGACTGCGGATTGTGGATTGAGTGTGGCGTCTGTGGTGGATAGTTTGGCTGCCTCATTGACAGCTGCTCTTGCAACTTTCATTTGGCAACATCAGTTGATGCGCTTTTTGGCTGACACACAGCTGATTGCTGTTGTCGCAATGTATGGTTTTTGCCAGCTGCTTATAAATCATTGAGATTATTCTGTTTGGCCTGGCCCAACAGCTAATTGAATATATTATTGAATTAATCTTTTGAGTGCAATTTTAAGATAAATTTGCATGCATGCACAGCCAGCAATTGAATTATATTCATGGACATTTTTATGAGTGCATATAAAAAATAAAAAAAAAAGATATAACGTTTCAGATCAGGTGCTACTCATTTGGCTTTAAATAGCACTTAATCATTTGGCTTTCAGCTCATTGCACTCGTTTCATATCAATTACCTCAAACTCAGTTGGTAACTTAATTCCATTTAAGGCTCAATTAATGGACATTTAATTGATGCTTGTTTAAGCATGCGTAACAATTGAAACGTTCAGCAGCACAACAAAATCGAATTAAAGTGCAATTTCAATCCAGAACAAACTTTCAACTAAATCGCTTTGTCTTTTGTTTAAGTTAACTGGAGTACAAGCAATATTTTCCAATTGAAATCTTTTCAACTTTCCCTCTTTCCCTCTGAACTGGCATGCACATTTCTACCATATACGAAATCGCTTGATTAAGTTAACATGCACGTTTTAATCAAATCTTTACAGAATGCATCGTTTCACATTCGCTTCAACTGCATTAGCTGGTTCTTTGACATATTTTGTTTGCTCGGCTGGCATTCAAATGACTTAATAAGTGCATGAGTGTAATCGTGTTATATGCATGTGTATGCATGTGTGTGTGTGTGTGTGTGGCACGTGCATGACCCGAGCCTGCTTGGTGCCTGGCAATTTGCAACGCCTCGTTGTCGCGCCATTATGACCAGTTGGGGCGGACAGCCACGCCCCATAGACAACACACAGTAATGCCAGCCCACCCACCAACCACCAAGCCCACCCCTTTGGGGCAAGCCCTGCAGCCGCATCAGCAGTGGCAACAGCAGCAGCTGCATCAATGCTGCAACTCCAGCACTGACACTAATGCAGCAAAATTGAAGTAGATGCAAGTGGAAATGTCCTTGAGGCGACGACGTTGCTCCTGATGCTGAGGTTGCCGCTACATACACACACACACACACACACACATACGTATAGGCAAGCTCTCACATATGCCTGTGCTTAACCGTTGCCCAAAAGGCAAAATCCTTTCACTGTCTTTCTCTTTCAGTCTCGTTCGCTTGCTCGCAAATATATATATATATATATATATGTGTGAGTGTGTGTGTGTTTGCTTTTTATGGCTTTGGGAGTTTTGTGTTGCAGTTTTTGGCAAATGCCGCAGCAGCAGCAGCAGCAGCACGTGACGTCACACACCCAGTTGAAAGAAGCAGAAGCAGCAACACTTACAACAGCAACAACAAAAGAAAAGAAAAGAGAGAAAGAAGGATAAATGTGTAAATTGCAGCTGCGTTTTGGGCATGTTTAATGTAATTACCAAAAGGCTTTCAATGCACACGAGCATTAAAGTCAGCGTCACTCGACACACACACACACACACACGCACAGACATAGAAAGAATTTAGTTTTACTTGGCTGAATGCCAAAAATATCATTCTATAAAATACGAGTTTAAGCACAAAGCCAAAGTCCAATAAGAAACTACGAAATGTGTGCACAGTTTTAGTTGTTGTTGTATTTTGGGGCAGGCTTTTGAAAAATACATTGCTAACAACATTGAAAGGGCACACTGCACGGCGCCAAAGTGGCAGGCAGCGCTGTCAGCGTCGCCACTCACAAGGCATGTGACAAAAAGTGAAAAACCAAAACACAGAAATGGAAAATAAAAAGTAAATAAAAAGACATTTTTATTGTTTTTGTTGGAATGCTTGTATAGTTGCTTGTTATTATTATTATTATGATTGTTGTTTTACTCTGTGTTACACAGATATGCCATATGCCATATATAGTATAAATGCATATCCAATTGAACGACAGACATGCGAATAAAGTGTGTATCTGTTTTTTTTTTGGTCTGTACACGCAATATCTGTAACGATAAATGTAACTGTTTCTTGTATCTTGTATCTGCATCAATATCATATATATATGTACATACGTATATAAATATTTATCTGTATCTGTAACTGCATCTGTCTCTGTAACTGTTTCTGCATTTGTATCTGTAGCTGCAAGCTTCAAGTGAAAGCGAAATGTTAAACTTGCAGTTGCAGGTGCAAAGGATTTTAACTACATGACAGAAAGATAGACATCCTGACAGAATGACAGACAGACAGTTCATATGGCAGTGTAGATCTCACCTCCACAAAAAAAAGAAAACTTTTGTAGTTAAGTATGGGAAAAGTGTCAGTGTGTTGGTAACGTTGAAACAGTTTACAGCTTAGAGTAATACTGTGTGTTTGAGATTTCAATTTAAATCTTTGTTTGATAAGAACACAAAGTGCAGTTGTCAACATCAAACAACTTTTTCAAATAAGCCTAGGCAGAATGTTGCACTTAAACCTTAAATCAAGGATGTCAAAGATTGAATATAAGGAAATAAAAGTGTTTTTTCAAGCATACCCATAGCCATCGAGTGAATTGCGCTGTTGCTGTTGCTCCCGAAGCTGCAATTTGCGTTCGGCGATCTTCTTTTGCTCCTCCTTCTGTTCGAGCTGTTCCTTTTGATGCTGTTGCTGCTGCTGTTGCTTTTTGCGATGCTGCCGATCCTCGCCCAGGCCGTATAGGCCCGCAACGGCGGCCATGACAGTTGCAGCTTAAATGGCTGCAGCTGCAACTGCAACAGTTGCTCCTAGTGGCAGTTGCGCAGCCAACAATTTAACACTGCTCGCACCGCTTGTGGCATTGAAATGTTTCGCTTTCTGATCTGCTGCTACTTTTGATGATGATTGCTTTTGCTGTTGTTGTTGTTGCTGTTGCTACTGCGGCTATTGTTGTGGTTACTGTTGTTATTGTTGTTGTTGTTGCCATTTTTATGCTTTTAGCCATTCACATTTCAATTTCGCGACGCACTTTGCAACTGCAACACATATTTTTTTAATTACTTGCAACTGCACCTCCTGTTGCTATACTTCCACTGCTGCCACACACACACACACACAGCCCCACCTCCCACTGGAAAGCATAAGCCTTGGCCTTGCTTAAAACCATACAGATTTGATCCTTTAATAAATGCACATTTTAAAATGCAAATTGAAAACCAAAACATTGCACAGACGTGCCTAACCCAAAAAGCATAGAATATATTTCAATGAAAACTACATAAAGCCACACTTGTAGTATAAGACTTGCCCATGCTGTTGAATATTAAGCTGAAGCATTTTCTAAACTCAGAACTCAACAATGCAATAAATTGGTTATTGTGGAGAGCATTCATTTGATGCATTCATAGCTTGCGAATCAGGTAGATAGAATAGATAATTGAGTTGTGAAGTTAAATCAAGTACAAACAAAGCGTAGACCAAGGCAAGCAATCGTTGTGTAAAGGACTTTCAATTTGATTTGTGTTTAAGCAAGCTTAAATATTTACCAAAGCAAGACTTTAATTGTTTTGTATCTTAACAAAACGAAACCGATGGAATTTAACAATGGACTGGAATGTAGCTTAATTCTTACATATCAAAAGTATGCCAAAATGTAGGCCAAATCATGCTCATGACAAAAACTAATGAAAGTCTTAAGGCTTTGTGGGCCATGTCTAAACTTAACTTGTCCGAATGCCTGTCATTTTTTGATGCAGTATTATGTTTGGAGGTCAAACCATGACCGATATAATTAAAGTGGCTTGCTACGTATGCAGCAAATGGCGCCAATCAGACGACTTTTTTTTTGGGTGATTTACGTTTTGTTTTCGTTTTGAGGCTGCAGCAATGGCAACAAAAACACTAAAAAGAAGAGCTACTTATGCCAACCTTGAGAGCTGCTCTAATACTACTTGCTTTTTGGCTGCCGCTACTTCTTTTTTTCTTCTTATATTTGCCGCTGCCTCTGCTTGCCATCGTCAATTTCCGTTGTCTACGCTGCAGCTGCAACGGAAAAGAAAAAATCCGCTGCATACCTTGCGGCGCCGCTGCAAAAGTTTTCTTTTGCACGCGACCGTGTGTTCTAGTGCACAGAAATCAATTAGTCAGTTTCGCCCACCAGCCCAACAGCCCAACCCACCTGCCTATGGGCCGATGCAAGCCACCCTTGCAAAACCATCAAAATTGGCGGCACACATTTATGGCCTGATTATGAAAGACGTTTGGCATTACGTAAAAGGCGAGGCACGCGTAGCGGTTAGCGAGTTATGTAAAACGTTTCTTGCGTCAACTGTGCACAAGCGTCTGCTTAACATTAATGTTAATCTCAATGTTAATAGTAAATGTTATGTTTACGGTAACGGCATCGGTTAGCGGTAAACTGTACTGCCAAATGGTAATTGGAATAATTTGATACATACATATCTCTCCGCAATTTCCATTAGCAATCAAAAGTCCCATAAATAAACCCCAAAGCAAATCAAATCGTATCGCAAAACGCAACGCAACGCATCACATTGCATTCCATTGGCAAACACACACGCGCACACACACACACGCGCACACACACTGCAAACAGAATAAACAAGATGCGCCGAAACATGCTTATGTAGTTTAATCGGCAATGTATATGAAATAAACACAAACACCAACACACACACACACACACACTCACAACATATCACTGGCAAACGTATATTACCAGAGCGTATGGCAGAGATGTGGTTAGGGAACGAGTCGTGCTGCTGACAGTGTGTCAAATTGATGATAGAGTGAGTAGAAAATTATACAAGCGATGGTATTGAGAGAAAAAACAGTTTTTGTGATGTAAATCATTGCGATTATGTGAACATTGGATGTTATGACTATCAATTGAGCATTCCGACAGACATTTGCAATATTAAATCCAATTTGCTTAACATTAAAGTCATTTGAAACTAATTTTATCGCAAAGAACTAAATCACGTTCAAATCATTCGTTAATTGCTTTCATAAACTGCTTGTCTCATGTTGCACTCCATAACCGCTCCCCTCGAGAACGATACGGTGGGGTGGATAAAGGCGAATGGGCAATGAAACGCATACCACAGAACGTAATGAAACTTTGCTCCAGAGCCAGAGATAAGAATGTATGCGTGCGTGTGTGTGTGAGTGAAAATTGAACCGACTGTTCAGAAGAGTGGCAAGAAATGGGAGATAGGGTGAAGAGGGTCGGTTCAGTTAGTTGCCACTTGTCGCTGGCTTTGCTGCCACTTTGAAAATTGCTTCCGTGTCGAAATTGAGTTAACAATGCTCGGCTGGCTGGCTGGCTGGCTGGCTGGTTGGCTCGTCAGGTAACGGGGTGGAAGTGGCAGGTGGACGGGGGTGCAGGTGGAATTGCTCGCATTTGCCATGTCACGAGCGGTACTATTGATTTATGCGGCCTCACACGCCACACGTATACAACATGTTGTGCAGCTGTAGCTTTAGTTGTTGTTATTGCTGCTTGTTGCACTAATCTGGCCATTAAGTGCATGGCTTTCAATGCAATGCCAAACACTTGCATCAGCGTCGACGTAAGCGCATTAGCTTGCAACCGATTCCCAGCGATTTCAAGTGCAAGTCCAAGCAGCGAAAGCAGCGCAGGTGAGTAAAAGAAGTCTCCTCTATATATACATATATGCACGTCATATATGCATATCTGCCTTATAGGCCTTGCAATGCCCTCCGCCTCCTCCTCCCCCACGCCACCCTAGGCCGCACAACAAACATACACAAGGTCAGGGTCAGTGGGAGAGTCAATGAGAAACTGAGCGAGCGAGCGAATGTGAGAAAGAGAATGGTGGAGACGGTCACAGCATGAGCTGCAGTCCAATAAGCATTTCATTACAGTCGGTCACTCAATTAGTGTGTGCGTGTGTGTGTGTGTGTGTGTTTCTGTTTTGGTCGCTTGTATGTTTGCTCTGGTTAGTATGTGTGGCTTGCGGCATGGTGCGAGCCGTTTAATGGTGGCACATTATTGTTGCCACTGACGATTATGTTCTTGCCCAAAACACTTTGCTTATTTTTAATCGATATTTAATCGATTTCCAGTCATAGCTTCACTTCAATAATAATAGTTACAAGTATAGAAATTAACTCTACAGTTTGCCACACAAATCGTTTGAAACGAATCGATAATTATGCTCTTTAAAGACTATTCTGTTGAATGATGCATGAAAAGAACATCAAATCACAAAAATTGTTCAAGTCAATTGTCTTGAAATGCTTCATTGATGGTTGCTTTGCAAATGTTTCGACAACCAAGAGCAATTAAGTCAGATTAAACGTTGCCTAACGAGCAATGTCTTTTCTGTAAAAATCTTCTCTATTATTTCACTGTTCTCTGTTTCAACTCTTATGTGTGTAGATTACTTCTTTTGTTCTTTACCACTATGTGTTTGTGTGTAAGCCACAACCCTCAACGTGTGCGTGTGTGTGTGTTTGTGTGTGTGTGAAGTGCATCATTCAGTGCACATCAGCATCAGCATTATCATTAACATTAGCATTAATATGCTGTGGTTATCACGGCTCGGCTTGCGGCCTGCATCGCAACTTGTTCAGCTCGTTATTAAATTAGAATCAACTAAATTAAATGAGAGAGTGTGTGTGTGTGTGTGTGTGTGTATGCGTGGTATGTTGTGTGTTGCGGCATGTGTGTGAGTGTTGAAGCATAAAATGCGCGTCGAAGCGCATTCAGGCAAGCAACGAGTATTTAGCTACCCGCCCACTCCCTTTGCCTTATCACCTAGCCCCACTTGGCAACCACTCGGAAGGCCCCTAACACCCCATCCACAGCATTCAACACCCACCAGGGGTGGGGGGCGGCTGCCAAAGCATTTAATTGAGCTTTTGCGCTAATTTGAAAGCAACGACGCGATTCTCATTGGCCAAAAGAGATGGTGGGTGACGTTGCTGCCGCTGCTGCTGCTGTTGCTTGTTGTAAGAGTTTTATGAGTGGGCGTAAATCGTTGCTACCCAGCCATCTAATGCGTATTTAATGCGCTTTTAGCAGCATCTAGCACCCAATGAGTTTTTCACCTACAGGCCAACAGGTAACAAGGCAATCACAGTCTTCGCTCTCTTCCACCGCCCTGCCCAGTCCAGTCCAGTCCAGCCCAACCCACGCCATGGTTAAGCAATTAATGTTTATGCGTTCATAAATCTGTTAGCCACCAAAGGCATAAAACAGATGGCCAACAGCACCCACCTTAAATGAGTTGTGTGAATTGCTATTGAAATTTCAATTGAAAAAGCGCTCTCATTCAATATATGAATAATAATCCAAAGTCCAACACAAAAGTGCAATCGCAATTTGAGCAAATGTTTGCCTCATTTTGTGTGGCTAATTCGATTAACGGCTTATGCACATGCACATAAATACATACAATTGAATGCGCTTAATGTTTATCAATTGAAAATGCTGCAACATTATGTAAAATGTGATTAGGTCATTAAACAGCAATTACAAACGTGTGTGCAAATTTCACTAGACTAAAAGTTTTCGTAACAGTTGAAATTGTTTTTAACTGCTGTGCAACAAAAGTTTTTACCACACACGAAAATAACTTCTTTCTGAACACACCTTAAGCCCCATTTTTTGAGCAGACAACCAGATTTACCCTAACCCCAAGGCATATGCAACTTTCGGCATGCTTTTGCATGCCCAATTTGCAGTTGTCGCATAGTTAATGGACCCATTAACATTTCACATTGAAGCCTTTTAATAACAAGCCAACAACAACAAGAAGAAGCAAAACAAATATAATGGAAAAATTGTTTTTGTTTTTGAGAATTTTTTGGCCAAAAAGCAGTGTGCGCCAAAAGTTTCTAAAAGTCCAACCTTCCATGCGCTTTCCCCCGTCATTCATTCCTTCGAACCCTAGCGATTATTTGTGTAATTTATGCTGTGACAGAGTCTAATGCAAATGCTTCTGCTTCGTCTCTCTCTCTCTCGCTCTCTCTCTGTGTCTCGTTGTCTCTCGCTCTCTGTTTATTTTGGGGTATCGCTTGCTTTTGTCTGGGTGCTGCCTTTGGGCGTTTCTAATATGCAGCGCATTTTCCTCATTTTCCGCGAAATGCTTTGAAACAACAAACAAAACATATGCATAATTTATACGCATTATAAAAGGACTCTCTTTATTTCCCTTTCCCTCTTACACTTCCTCTCTCTATCTCTTATACTAGGGAAACAGTGATTCTCTTTTTCTGTATATATACGTATAAAGCACGGAGGAAGAGCACAATCTGGTGCTTAAATATAGACCACTGACCTACCCGCCCTGCCTCAGCCCAGCCCAGCCCCCCTTCACCCCTTTCAAGTCCCCGAGGTGCCATAAAGAATTCCGAAAGTTTCGCTTCGGCTATGCACAAATTTATTGTTCTAATGCACAGCGCGTCGCTATTATTTATAAAACTGTCTGGATTTCATCTACGTTGAGCAAAAATTAAGGAGCGCTAGGTCAGCCATCTATAAGGCGGCGTATCAGGCAGTCCATTCAGCTGATTAATTGAAGCATTGATTGAGACGCAGTAAAGTGCAAATCGCGACTTGTTAACATACAAAGCGCGAGAGAGAGAGAGAGAGAGAAAAATGAAAAAGTTTTTACGCTTAAGTGTATGCTACAGTTTTTTTCGTTGTTGCCACCACACACCAGTTTATTCAACCATCTCATTTGCTTACTCTCTCTCTCTCTCTCTCTTTCACTCTGTGTGTCTTGCTCTATGTCTATAACTTTTTCTCATTTACAAATACAACAAATTTATCGATTAGTAAATGACAGAGGAATGCCAACGGAGCACAACAAAAAATTGGAAATGACAGACAAGCGCCAACAAATAACACAGCTGGGCAATGCGTCTATATATATATATATATATAGGTGTAGGTAAACTTCAGCTACTAACGAAAACCTCTTGCTGCTCCCCACAACCCATCCCCTACCAACTAGTGTAAACAAACCAAAACGAAAATGAATGAACAAATACAAAGAAGAATATATTGGAACATTTTTGACATTCAATTTCTAGATATAGGTATATTGTATGTATATGCAACTGCGCCACTGCCACGCCTGCCACCCACACGAACAGTATTGGGCAGACTAAGCTGATTATTTATGGTTGAAATTTGTTTCCACTTCAACTTTCGGAGTGGGATACATAAAATGTTTTGATTATTTTTTATGTGAAATTTTAGAGCTGCTGCATTCAGTGTTGCATGCGAACAAACAACAATTTATAAAGAACTTAAGGATTAGCTGCAAGCCAAGCAAACAGTTTTATAGATTTGTTTAAGCTTCTGTTTAAACAAGAGAAGGGATAAAGCGCATTAAGAGCAAAGGGTTTGGGCATACAAGCGGCCAATGTTTGCTGACTCTTAAGCGCTTGAAAGATTTACAAATTCCTCTTTTACGTTGTCAATTTAAAGTTAAAGAATTCGACATATTTTTTATAATCATATTTTTTGTTCAGCTACGATTAAAATTTACCTTTTGAAATGCTTAAAAATAGCTTGCAATGCATTTACTTTAATCATTTCCATGTGGCACATGTGCGCCAAATGTGAAAGAAGGTGCACGTGAGGCACGTGGCACACACGGCGTATGCGCAATTAAGGTATAAATATTCAAATATTTAATGGCAGCTGAGAACTGAGAACACAGACTTGGAATTGAATGGAACACAAATGCTACAGCCAGACATTATCTAGTATGCAGGCTGGCAATTAAAATAGTTTTGTGCGAATTGCCATTACAATAAAAGAGATAGAGTCAAAGAATAAGAGAGAGAGAAAGAAGAAGAAGAAGCATAAATAAAATTGAATATGTAAATTTGCATATTTATTGGATAAAAACACATTTGCTAATGGCAATATCAAACATAAATAACATATCAACAAGGCTAAAAGCCCAACCAAAAACAAGCACCAAATGACACAATACGACAGAGAATAGAAAGCGAGAGAGAGCAAAAGAGAGACAGATAGTTGGGTTAGAGTGTAATCAACACGAATGCATATTTAAAGAACCTTTTGTCAGCAGCTTGAACGGCGAACATTTTTGTGTTTTTGGTAGAAAATCATGTAAACCAAATATGGGACAATATGATTCGAGTCATTGAATAAATGATTATTGGGAAATTAACCCGACTGGCGAGCAGTATAATTGACAAATCAATGAACAAATCAACTTCAATGAGGAATCTAATTCCAATTGAATAAACAAAACTAATCGCCAAAACGCAAACCTAAAACCACTAAACGTTTAAATAATAATCGATTTATGTAAAATATTGTAAGCTTATCGTTTTAGCTTTAGCTTAAGGTCACAAACTGTTGCAACAATCCTCGCATAATTAATATGCACATTATTCAAGTAGAGCTTTAAACAGTTTTTAGAATTCGCTTATATCTAGCTGGCCAAACTGCCAGATTTCGTATGCTTCTAACAAAACAAAACAAAAAATAGAAAAGGAAAGGAAAGGAACATTGTAACTGGCAGTCAGTTGGGCTTATGGGGAGTTTGGGTTTGGTCATGCGGTTAGGGTTTTTGGAATAAGTTTTGTACTCTTGCTCTCGGCGCTGTGAAGCATTTGACCAACTTCCGTTTGCCTTCATTTTCTGCAATGCCCCAAAATGAGGAAATTGCAAAAGGCCAGGACACACACACACACAAAACAAAATGTGAGACACGAGTGGAGAGAAAGGGTTGATGGAAAGCGAGACTCATATGCCCGGAACCAACAACAAACTTCTTGTTCGCTCGCTCTCTCTTTCTCATTGAGATGCCCTGGAAAAGAAATGGAGAATTGCAGGCAAAACTTATAAATAAACTTCGTTGAAGTTCGATTGAAAGATTGAGAGCAGTTTGGCAATAAAATAAAAAGAATGTATATATATGAAAAGTACCACTTAACAACAGCAACAATTTGAAGCCTTTAAAACGGGGCTGAGTTGAAAACTAAAACAAGATTCAGAGCCAAAGTTTGCCAAATTTATATAATGTTGCAGTTAGCCAAGTTGCCAAACAATATAAAATTACACATTAACTTAAACGAAAAGACTTGAGTTTGAAACTTTAAAGTTTATATCTAACAAGCCAAATATTACAAAAAAATATATCTCATAATTTCAATGTTATAACCATCAACAAGCACTTGCAACTTATATGCCTTACGTTTAAGGCACATCAAAAGGTGTCTACAAAAGCTATAGAAAAAAAAGTTAGTTTTCAACGTTGTTAAAAAAAAGTTTTATGATACTTTTTCTATTTTTTTTTTTATTTGCTGTGTTACTTTTTCTTTTGGTTTGGCTCGCCGCATATAACTCGAACAGCATTTTCGTCCATTTTTTTTTCAAGTAACTAATTGTCCTGACTTTATATTGGCGCTCGATACTGAATGTGCTGCTTGTTTGTCTGTAAGGTTGAGCGGGTCAAAGAGAGAGAGAGAGAGAGCGAAAGAGATTGAAATTCATAAAAGTGCAAAGGTTACAAAGTTGTTGTTGCCACTTTGTTGTTGCAAACAGTTGTTGTTGCTATTGTTGTTGCGGTAAGACTCGCACGCAACTTTTGGTTATTACTTTTGTTGTTGCTATCGCTCTTTTTTTTGTGCGGCTTGCCACGTGTTCGCTATGCTGGGTGGCCACAAATAATTGACACACACACTCAAACACACATAGACGCCTAAACGACGGGCACGCCCAGCTGCGCCCAAATAGTAAGCAAAAATTCAACAACTAGGTTTTTATTTAGTTTGTCACCTTGTTGTTGTTGCTGCAGTGGCAATTGTTGTTATTGTTGTTGCCGAGTTTTACAATTAATTTACGACAATTTAAATTTAAGTGCATATTTTATAACGCTAACAAGAGGCAGGCAA
Source organism: Scaptomyza caliginosa (assembly GCA_035044725.1). Taxonomy (NCBI): domain Eukaryota; kingdom Metazoa; phylum Arthropoda; class Insecta; order Diptera; family Drosophilidae; genus Scaptomyza; species Scaptomyza caliginosa. The sequence continues at coordinate 375,967 of JAWNNR010000240.1, read as the reverse complement.
GAACAACAACAACAGCTACGGGCAACTGCAATTATAGCAACGGCCCCAAAAAGTATGCAGCAATTTTTATACAGGTTTTTACATTGGCCCTTCTCACGTTTTGCATTTGCAACAGCAAATTGAGTGAACGAGTGTGTGTGCTTCTAATTTCACATGTAGTTGTTGTTGTTGCTGTTGCTGTTGTTGCTTTGCAACTATTATTTTGTGTGTTATTTTTGGCTTGCTTAATGCCATTAAAACTTTTTGTCTAACAGACCGAAAACCGACAACAACAGCACCCAGGACGAGTCGCAACGCTGCACAATGGGTGGTCGTGGCAGCCACTGTGTGTGTGTGCTTCGTAACTGAAGGATGAGCTATGGTGGCATCGGGCGCTTGGTAGGAAAAAAGACTGCTAACAATGTTGCTTGTTATTAACATTTATAGTTTCGTGTCGAGTCGACTTCAATGTATCCGTGTGTGTGTTTAAGAATTTGTAAACTGTCTGCTTGCTGCTGAAATTAGAGCTTAAACTGTGCAACTGTGTCTCTGTCGCCTTGGGGCTGCCACACGCCTGCACGTGACATTCAAAGTTCGATTTGCGTTTGTGTTGCATGTTGCAAAAACAAAGTTGCTTAAATAGCGTTTTGTCTGCAACTTTTGTTAGCTTGGCAGGCAGGCAGCAGTAAGCAGTATGCAGCATGTGGCAAGTAGCAGCTGCGCCAGCGTGCGACAAGCATTAAGCGTCGCAACATTTAATTAAGCTAAGTGCATGCCAAAAATCAATGAGCTCTAAACAGCACTAACTATTCTTCTGAATACCTAACCAACAAACTAACCCATTTAGGCGAAGCCTTAACACACACACACACACATATACAACTCCATGCCGTGTAAACACGCGGCTAACACGACCAACAGCGAAACATGCAGTGTGCAGCATGCAGCATGCGGCTAACAGTCGCCACCAGCCGCCAACTATGTGCGGGCCTTTAAGGCATTTGAATGCATATTTGAACTTTTTCTTAGCCCCTTCAACATGTTGCTAATGAAATTCATAAAATACAAAGTTATACGCTCAACAAGAAAGCTTTGAAAGCAAAAAGTTGTTGGATGAAGTTAGTTAATGAAATTTATGCTCTTCACTTGTCTGTGGCTATAAAAGACTTTAAGCATATTTAACAGAGTATCTGAGTAGTTAGAAGTCGTTGTATCTACAATTTAAAAAGCGTCTGGCTAAGGTTCTGTTATGACTGGCTGTTGTTGCACCTGCCTCACAGACAGCGCCGCAGGCGGGACAGCGTAATTTTTTTTTATGGCCAACAAACACACAACTATGTACACACACACACGTACATGCATTTGGTCGTATTTTATGTTAATTTTTATTGCTCGCTGCTTGCTGATTTTTATTATTCTTGTTGTTGCCATTTGAATTAATTTTATTTATTTCTGGTTTTTTTTTTTTTGTTGCTTGTTTATTCACTTTTGCTTAATTAGACGCGACGCTTGTTGATGTTAAATTTTTCCCTCTCCCACTAAGCCACACACATATAGACACACACACACAATTATAGACAATCCGCCTTAATACACGCAAAGCTTTTCATTGTTCTCATTTGGTGTTTTTTTTTCTTTTTGTGTTCTGTTGGCCAGGCTAAAGCCAGCCGCAACGCAGCGCAAAACGAAATCCTCTTTTCGGTTTTTCTGGGCTGCTGAAATTGAAGTTTCGCTTACTCTCTCTCTGTCGCTCCTTTTTTTAATCCCCCCTCTCACTCGAACCACACAATCGATTTGGCAAATGCAAATTCCAATTGACGACTGATGCCTCAATGTTCTTGGCACATAATGCGATTTGAAAATTATTCCAGCGTAGTTGCAAATGCTACAAAATGAATATTGCTTTGCATCTGCATCTTTCTTTTTGGGCTTTTGTTCGTATAATTATCACAATGCAAGCCTTTAAATCTGTCAAACCACATATTCGAAGCAATTTTCAATGTGGTTCTTTGGTTTAAAGTGAGTTTTCAACAAAATTAACGTAACGCTTTGAAAGCACATTAATTAAATCATTGTTTAACTCGCTTGACACTGATTTAAAATGAATTTCATAACAAATAATGGCAAAAAAGTAAATATAATTCATCAATTTTAATGCAAATAACTCTTGAACCGGTTCGAACACTTAACTGTGTCAATTTAAGCTCATCTACAATTGATGCAATTAAATATTTGTTAGATTTTAGAAATTTAGTTCGTACAATTGAACAAAGTTCATAAAAATACAATTGCGCTTGAGGCAAAAAATCGGTTTGGCAAGGTCAACTAAAAATCCGATTGCTAAAGTTTGAGAAATGAGAATTTACTACAACTGTATGCATATATTTCCGCTGTTCGCTCTTTCGCTCTCTCTGTCTCTCTTCAGTTTCCTGCTGCATAATTAAAAACGATGGCTTGTCTTGAATTGATTGGCCAGCGGCTAATGCAACTGCTGCGCCCAAGCTTGTCTGCCAGTAGTAAAGTGGGTGGTGTTTAGGGTGTTTGCGATATTGCCACACAAAGTGGCATCTGGCTGTTCAACGATACGCAACTAAAATCGAATTTCTCTTTGAGTATCACACAGAAAAAAGACAGAAAAAATAACGACCGAAATCAAATAAATAAAATAAAATGTGGCTCAACAAATCGGTTGGGTGGATAGAGAATATATAGAGAAATTTAAACTTGTTGCGATTTATTTTACTTAAGCACATTTTTACGCCATTTTCCCGAGCGTTTTCGCTTTTCCCCTATTTTTCGAGTAGTGTAGGGTTAGGGGCGAAGGGTATAGGGTATAGGGTAAAGGGTAAAGAAGCGCTTTGAATGGATTTGGCCCCAAACTGAGCTTGGCGGCTCTTCTTTTGAAGTCGATAGCAATACGAGGGGTTAGGTGATAAGGTATGGTAAATGTGCACGCTGTGCGAGAATAATACGAACAAGTGGATGAAAATTTTTGACACGGATAAAAGCCAAAGTGCAGTCAGAGTCAGAGCTTGAGCTGTGTGTGTGTGTGTGTGTGTGTGTGTGTGTGTGTGTGTGTTGATCTGTTTGTGTTGGCCGTGCTGTTGTGGCCTGTCTTGTCACTGCTTCCGTTTCCGCAGCATCAGCTTTGCCTGCTCGTCCTTTAGCTCAAAATTTGAAAATAATTCACTGTGACGTCATCGTTGCAAGTGTCGCATCTTCTCCCTATCTCACTCTCTCTCTATATGTATCTTTTACTATCTTTCGCTCCATTTCTCTCTATCTGTGCTTGCATAAATGCTATGTTTATATAACAATGCACACCACCGCAAAGAGCAAATAACTAAAAAAAAGCCACTTGCAACAACGAGGCCTACGGTGTGGTGCGTATGCTTGCTTGGCCTTCAAATTGGCTTCAAGCGGCCACCGATCAATAAGTTCTTCTATTTTCTTCTTCATTTTCATTTGGTCTCTCGCTTTTTCAGTTGTTTGTTGATTTTCATTTAAGTTTTTGCTAGTTCCATTGCTTGTTGACTCGTAAAAAAAAGAATTACGCAAAGGCCAAGTGCAGAAAAATAAACGAAATGGGACGCAAATAAAAGCGAGAAAAATGCAAAAAAAAAAAAAAAACAAAAAAAACGAGCGCAGAGAAAAAGCACAACCAAGGTGTTTGTGTGTGTTGGTGTGTGTGGTGTTTGTTTCAAATTAAAATCACGCAGCGCACGTGAAGCACACACACACACACATACACACACACATCTCTGTGGGTCACGGCATATTAAAAACCAAAACTCGCCGCAGTGCGTAACTTTTTGGCCAGGCCTTAAGCCGCTGCCTCAACACACACACACACACACACAGACCGTTCCCTTTCATCACTTTACATGCTGTCCTTTTGCTATGCTGCCAAAAAAAAAAAAAAACACACACACACAGAGAGCGATACACATACAAACCGAGGGTATAAAAGGTTGCGGCCAGCAAATAATTTGTAGCGCCCAGTCAGCAGTTGAAATGGAGAAACTGTGCAGACAAATGCTAAGTTAATGGCCAGGCAGCGAGCAGAGAGCTAAGCTGAATGACATGAAGAGCAGAGAGATGTACAGATATAGAGAGTGCATACCAAAAGCAACATAGAGTAGGGTGAGGTGGTGGTTGTAGGGGTTGGAGGGGTCAAGCAGTGTAATGGCAGTTGTGTAAAGAAAGACATGACTTTAAGCCCAGTCAAATTCTATTACGCTAGATAAATGTTAGCAAAGGGCTAAAAGGGCCTGTAAAATAGACGACTAAACGATACCCTTTCACTAGCTATGGAGTAAATGATATTCTTCCAACTCTTTACTACAAAAGAAACTCCACAAAAGCACAGATAATATTACAATACCCATGAATAACGTAACTCAAGCTAAAATCCTATTCAAAAGAAGCTGAGAAATAGTAGAGAAAACTATCTTTGAGCTCGCAAGTGACCACAAAAAAGGAATCAAAGCCAAGCATCAAGCTGTGAAAACGTTATGTCGTATTGGCTGCCAACAATGCAATCGCAATTGATTCTTTCAGAAATGATTGTGGCAATATTCAACTGCAAAATATCTATAAAGGATTGAGAAATGAACAAAAAGCAATCTATTTGTACATCATGTTTATGGAAACACATTAATAATGCATATATATTCTGTTTACAATAAATATGTATATATGTTTATTTTTAGAGCACAAAACCCTTTGTGGAAGGGGCGGTGGAATATATTGAATAATTGTAAGCAGCATTAAAATTCATTTAAAGACAATAGTCAATCAAATAAAACGAGAGGGAAATATATGGAAATGAGTTTATTTAAATTTCAAATATCATCTGCGCACAATTTTAAACAAAAAAAAGTATTTATATATACAACAGAAAATCAATTTCGAATTTAAAACAGTTGCGAACAGAGGCATAAAAAATACTAATAACAAACCATACCAAAATAGAAATAGAAAAGGAGCAAAACAAACCCAAACACACACACATGGTGAGAGTGCTATACAACCCAGCTAATAGAGAGTGTAGAAAATTCAAATTGTTTATTAAGTTGCTGCCGTAGCGCTTAACGATTTCAAGTGGGGAAAGGGAGCATTCATTAGTAGTAGTAGCAGCAGCAACACCACCATCAACAACACCACAACGATTGCTAAGCCAACTAAGCCATCCACCTAGCAACCATCTACTTCAAACCTACGCCAGAAAACAAAAAAAAAAACGAAATGGAAAAACTGGCAGTAAAAAATTATAATAGGCGAAAATGTGCGTGCGAATTGTTCGCAGTTCTTCAACTGAGCGAATTTGGCATAGCCCATGTTATTGCTGTTGTTGTTGTTTTGGTTGCATGTTCAAAGTTCAATCAAAGTTAAGAAGCATTGCTTAAACCAAGGCTAAGCAAGCGGCGCCGTCACGCCAGCTTTTTAGCTACAAATACATATATACATATATATATATATATGTGCACATAGCTCTGAACCAAAATCAAATATGAAAAGTGCTTGTTTATTTTTAAATTAAAGCGCCACCTGGTGTTAAGAGGCGTTGCTGGCTTTGATGTCGCTTGAAAAATTTCAGTTTCAGTTTTCAAATTCCTCTCTTTGAAACAAATTTATTTCTTCTCATTATATTTTATATGGTTCGATTGTATTCTTGAGCCAAAGTTCAATTAGCTTCTTTATTTTTCTAGTTTATTTTGCATTTATTTCAAGCAGCAACTGCTTTGAGAAGTAAGCTTAAGAGCTTTGATTTTGATTCGCTTTTGCTATTGCAAGATTTTAATTTCTATTTGCCTTGTTATTGTTGGTTTTTTTTTGCTTTCTTCTATTTTTGTGGTTTTGTATTGCCTGCTCTACGTTCCCTTGTGCTTTATTCAATTTGGGTCAACAGCAACGGCGTCAACGCGTCGTATGCGCAATATTTGTATTTTATTATTCATATAATTGTGAGTATTTCAATTTTTCGGCTCTGCGATGTTTGTGAAATGGAAATTTATACTTTATTTATACCATCCATCCATATAAAATTTAATTGTATTTGCAATCATATAGTCGGATTTTTTTCTTCTTCTTTTTCTTTGGTGCATGCGTATGCGTAATATTGAGTTTAGGTTCAATTGTGTTGCGGTGGAGTTGGAGCCGAGAGTCTTATGTAAGGCTGGCAACTCTAAATTCGATGCTCGATTTCAAATGCATTTGTATTTGGCCAGAAATGGAAATTAACCTGCTTTGAAATATTCATTAACTGCGCTCGCTTCTGCCTCAACCAAAGCTAGCTCGCTAGCTAAATGCGCTTTGGGGCAGCTAGTTGCCAGAGCAGCCAACTTGCAAATTCACTCGAAAGGGTGAGCAAAGAGAGTCTAGGAAAATTATGCTGCACGTTGCACGTTGCACGTTGTTGCCCAACGTTGGCCCGTTGCATTAATTAAGGTAAATAAACAAAGGATAAAGTGAGAGAGCCCCAGCGAGCAGGATGAAAGCAAAGTTTCGGCAGGGGGTGGGGGGTGTTTTTAAAAGGATTGCTGGTTGCTCGCTAATTGTATTTGTAACTGAGACTGCAAAGCAAAAGTCTCAAGTCTCTTCTTTTTTATTTGCTTGTCGCTTGTAGCAGCTGCAGTTGCATTTTTCGGAGTTGCAGTTGCACAAACACACACGCACACACGCACACATACACAAAAAGTTTTACGCTTGCTTATTTTCTTTTCATTTATTTGCTTGCTGCTTCATCTTCAGCTGCTTCTTACTCGTCTTCCGCTTCTACATGTGCTGCTTCTTCTTGGTTTTTTGGGGCGACGCTTTAAACAGCATTTTGCAAGCTTGGAAGTTTCAACAATTTGACACGCACAGCAACAAACAACACACACACAAAAAAAAAATTGTTATACTTGTATTAAGTTTTATTTAAAGAACAAAAAAAAACACACACACACACGCACGCACACACACTAAAACAACAACAATGAAACTAGAGACGCGCGCGCGGGAAAAAAAAAATAAACGGCTAAATGTGGCACGCATCTACCGGGCCCCGAGGCGGCAGCCAGCTGATTGACCAAGCTGATTGAATGACTGATACACGTAGTATATATATATATATATGTATATAGATAGATAATAGACTGACCAATTGTTAGATTAAAGCACAAAGCTGAACGTTTGATTGACTGACTGAGTGACTGACTGATGGATTGACTGTGACTGAGACTGATTGAACGACGTAAGACACTAGCCGCCGCGCGCTACGTGATACGCGGTACGTTGTGACGACGTGACTGCGACTGCGACGACTGAGCGCTGCAAATGGAGCCAGAGTTGGTGCTTGTCCCTAAACCGAGCCGAACAACGACAAGCTTCAACAACCCGACCCGCACCGCCCCGCACACACGAACACAACGACCAAAGCGAAACGAACGAACCCCAAAACCGAACCGAACCCAGAGAAGCACGTGCGATTGCTGCAGTCGCTCGGCTCTCTGTTGACGCTGCTGCTGCTGCTGCTGCTGCTGCTGCTGCTGCACTCTGCGTGTTGCGTGCCCGGCAGGTGCTGGCGCTGCCAAGCAGCAGCAGTAGCAGCAACAACAACTGCCAAAAGCAAAGGCAAATAGTTTTAGTGCCACTTGGCACGAACATGTAAAAGAACACAAAAAAAAAACAACAAGAATTCTACAACAACAAAAAACTCCAACTCGGACTCCAAACTCAAACTTGGACATGGCTCAAGCAAAGGCTGAAAGACGAAAACAGCCAAATGAGAGTCACAAAACAAAAACAAAAACAGAAAAAAAAAAACTATTTAAACGAAGCGCTGACTGAACATGCCTGAGCACAAGTCCAGCACAAATAAAGGCTAAAAACTGGAGCTGGAGTTTGGGTAAGGGCTAAAAGCCATTGGGTACATGGCTCATTTCGACTGACCAAAAGAACGCGGTCGCGACTGTAACCAGCAACAACAAAAAGAGGAGTTTGGGTAAGGACTAACAGGCAAGCAGGCAAACAGGCGACACGGCGACCGGTCAGTGCGCGCAGTGAAGCGTGTGGCACGAAATTCAACAACACACACACACACGTGAAAAGGGAATACACAACAACACGCTCTATACACAGACAGAGGTATAGGCCAAAAGCCGAAAGTAGGTGAAAAGTGTAAATGAAAAAGAAACCGACGACAATAGCGAAAATCGAATTGAAAAAAAAGGCATTGGACATATGTGTACGTGTGTGTGTGTGTGTTAGCTGGTTAAAAACGTACACACACACACACAGAGGTAGCGTTACCTGCAGCTATCTGTATTATTTATGTGTTGCTTTCAAAAAGCCGCTGGGCAATGTGGCCTCTTTTTTATTATTGTTATTTTGTTTCTGTTTGCCCTTTGGCCAGTGGCATATGATTAATATAATGAAACCACAACTCGCGCTTCCCCTCTCTCCCTCTCCTCTTTCACTCTCTCGCTTTGTGTCACGTGTGCACTTGAACGCGCCAACTGAAAGCCACTGGCGCCGCAAAGGCCGCAATACACTCTCACAACAGAAAAAAAAAAACACAACCAAGACCAATAAAAGCAACAACGAACATGAAAGAGCACATAGCAACAACAGCAACAACAAAGAACAAACAAAAAAAAATAACATACAACGTAGAACGCGCAGCATGCAACTGCTTTGCGCGCCTATGCGGCGTATGTGTAATGAAATTATTAATAAAGCAAACACACAGGGACATTAAGTATTCATATTCGTATTTGTGTGTACTTGAAAGAGCTTTTGCCTCAAGTCTAGCTTTTACATACTGCTTTTGACTTGCGATGGCAAAAGCTTGAGCAGAGCTTTAAGCTGCCAAAGGACACAAACCTGAGCTTTTGAGCTTCGCTTTACAGTCGGCATGAAGGCATTACTCAAAAGTTTTTAACAAAAAGCTTACTGTAAAGCTTTTTCCTTTTTAAAGTCGTACTACATTGTGTATGGGTGATATTTTAAGTAACCAAAAAGCTTTCATTGCCCAACCAACTTAGTTAAGTTAAAGAAATAGTTCGTTTAAGAGCTTCTTGATAGATATAGATACATAGATGTAAGACAATAGATATAGATAGTTCAAAATTGAGTTTGATAAAATATTGTTGCCTACTTATGAGCGCATACCTAAAGAACATCGAAACTGATTTAGTTTCATTGCTTAGCTTAAACTTACAGCAACTTAATTCAAAATACAATTGAGTTTTATGACTTACCTAAAGAATTGTAATCATTGCATAGCATCAAGTTCGTATTTATGGTTAAATGAAAGAATAAAGAAGAAAATAGTTCAAATGATTAGTATTATAGCATAATAATAGTGGATACAATCAATACAAAGTACAATAAATATATATATATATATACAATTGCAATTTGAGCGTAAAAGCAAACGCAACGGAGAAAGCAATGTGCAGAGAAGCTGAAATATGCGTATTGAGAGCTGCACTTTGTTAGGCAGCAAAGTTAGAGATAAAGATAATAACAGTTATTCACACACACACTCAATTACACACATACATTTAGTTATATTAGATAGAGAGTTGGGGAGGGTGTGGTATAGTTAGAGGGAAACCATTTTGTGTATTTTTAAGGTGAATTTATTCGGTTGTTGTTACCACTTACCCGCCAGCAACAAGTATCATCTGCATGTTGCTCAATTGTTGTGCTTGTTGTAGTTGTTATTAATGTTGCGCGCGGTGTGTTTGTGTGTGTGGGTGTGTGTGTGTGCGCGCGCGATTGATTGATTGATGGGCACACTCACACACGCTTACGTACGGCTGGCTTCTGATCTGCTCCTGGCCACAGGGGCTGCTGCTGCTGCTGCTGCAACAACTGCAACTGCAACGCCAACTGCTGCAACATATGCAACATGTCTGCCAGCACTTTCAACTTTAGCCCCCTTACATTTAGCGTTTCAATTACTTGATGGCGATTATTGTTGAGTCTAATACTATGTATTGATATAATTAATTATTGTCGTATTGTTGTTTGGTTGGTTGGTTTTTGGTCGTCGTTTGCTTGGTTTCACTGTAACAACTTTGTTTGCGGCGCAGCATTTGCTTTAAGTTTACTTTAACACTGTAATAGAATGCACAAACACACACACACATACACATACAATATATGAATTGGCAAGCGAGAGGAGTCGAACACAGCAGCAACAACAACAGCAGCAACGGTAAATTGGCATATCGTTTGCAACAGGTCTTAAAGTCTATCATTTTAGCAAAATTATAAACCCAATCGTTGCATAATAACAGTATAAAACGAATCCTGATTCAAAGACACTAACAATCATACTCGAAAAAACCTTAAGGTAAGTTATTTAATCATTTTAAACAAACAACAAGCAAACATTCCGCTTTGTTCTTTAAGTATTTTCAGCTATTATTACACCCTTTGATGGCACACTCTGAAATACGCTTTAAAGTAAAGCAAATACTATATGACTTTGAACTTTGCTTTCTATTTAAATTTTCAGCGCCAGATATTGAAAAAGTTGTGCAAAACTTTTCACCCACTCAAAACAACAAAAAAGTCAAATCAAATCAATGGTATTTGTAAAGAGTTTGCAAAGTGCACTCACAAACAACAACTACTAATTATTCAGTATTTATTTATCAGCTAATACTGCCCGATAAGTGCATACTATCCATTAAGTCATTTATCTAACGCATTTATTCCACCTACAAATTTTTGCATTTAGTTTGTTTACATTTTGCATGAGGCGAAAAAGTTTTTCATGTCCAACACACACACACACTTAATACACAGTGCCTGCACATAAGTTATTTAAAAGTCACCGAAAGTTATTTGCATATGCAAAGAGCTTACAATTTGCTGCATACTCTTAGCAGGCACTGTTTGTTAGTTGTACCGTTGCTGTTGTTGTGATTTGTTTTAAGCCACATGTTTCTGTTTTAGTTACCGTTACAGTTGCTTTTGTTGTTGTTGTAAGTGCACTTGCCTAAATTTTGGTTTGTATGTGGTATTAAATGCATTTATTATTCGACATTTTTACGTAATATCTTTATGTTATTGTCCCCATTTATTTGTATTGTTTTTAGTTTGGCTCTATCAATAATTTGAGATATTGTTTTGTTGCTGTTTTGCTACATTTCATTGCGTTCTGGCGTTCCATTTCAGTTTGTTTCACTGCTCAATGCTCTCGCAAGGTCGACGGCATGCCAAACATATACAATCTACATGTATAGATGTATATGTGTGCATCTCGCTCGCACACGCGCACAGCTGTTTTGGCATATCAGCAACCAGCTGTTTAGTAATTGCCGGCAGGGGACTTAGTCAGAAAGTGTGTGTGAGAGTGAGGAGGATGTTCGTGTGTGTTTGTGTGAGTTAAAGGGATAACGGTTACGACGTTAACTGCAATTGAGTTGAGCTCAACTTGGCGCCACGCGGTCAACTGATACTGCGGTTCGTTCTCTCTCTCGCTTGCTCTGGTTATATTGCTGCTGCTTTTGTGTTTTTCCTTAATTAATTAAGCACATTTTTGTTTTGTTGTGCTGATGTGTCGGCTAAAGAGGAGTGGAGAGGTGTTTGGTTGCGCATTTAATTACAAAACTAAATATTAAGTATGACAGCCACCAGGCGCCAATAATTCCCTAGAGAGGATTTCACACACACACAAACACATATATACGCAAACCTGAGCAAAAGATAATACCAAATAGTGACAGAAACATGTTGGTTGGAGTTGTTTGTTGATAAATAGAGAATAGCTAAGTGTTCGTGTCACGAACTTAACACGAGGCCAGCTCTATGGGCAGACAATATAAACAGTTAGTTGCCTGGCGTTAGATAAACGTAAATAAACGACGACAGTTGCGGCAAATGTGTCATTGTTATGACTGAATAGTGCGCTGGGGGGAGTGAGGGAAGGCATTGGTTGGTTAGTTGGAAAGTTAAAGGATAAGCATGCGCCAAACACACACACACACACACATACGTTCGTAAGAAATGCAGGGTAAGCGAAAAGCGCGGTTACATTTGCATTGGTTTTTTTTTTTTGCCACAGAAAATTTGTTTACGTTTGAAAATAAAACCGGGCACAAATGAACATGAAAAGAAAATATATGCAAAAAAATAAAGTAAACGTTGCGGTAAGTCGAGACACACACACATACACGTCTCTTATACTTTCAGAGTAAAAGAGAAAGAGCGAGAGAGAGATATTTTCATTCACTTCTTTCGACACGTTTTATTGCTTGACATTATTTGCATATAGATATTTCTAATAATGTTAAATGCATTTTTAGTTGCTTATCAATTTGAATTATTTATTTTTTGGTGCAAACGCACGAACGTTATGCATTTTACAACCGTATTCGCGGCACACATTGCGTAAAATGCCGCGCGCGCTCTTTCGGATGCCCAAACGCACTGAAGAATACAAGAACAAGAACAAGAACAAGCACAGCATGAAAGGAAGAACAAGCGCAAGCACAACAGCAACACCAACAACAATTGGAACTAGTACAACAAAATTCTATTTGTGAGAGGGGGGCGTTCCATGTGCCAAAACGTTTCCCACATAACAGTAGCAGCAGCAGTAACAGCAGCAGCAGCAGCAGCAGCAGCAGCAGCAGCAGCAGCAGCAGCTGAGTGACGGACAGAGGGCAAACGAAACAGTTTGGCAATGGACAAGCAAAGCAGTACTGGCGCCGGCTTTGGCAATGTAACACTGACATAGTAACACACACACACTGAGAGAACGAGGAGAGTGGAAGAGGGAGAGTGGGAGTTAAGAGTGTGAGTGTGTGTAATTGAACTGGGAGGGTTGCCAAAACGTTTTTTGGCTTGAGATACGTATATTTGCAGTCTGATTTGCATTTTAGTCAATTGTTTGCGGTTTGAAATGCAATTAAATGCAAAGTGTGGCAATTGAACACAACAAACACAGGCACAAAGATTTATATATATATGTATATAAATAGCATACACTTATGAATACATATATAGAGACGCACACGCACTTCTTGCCTGTGGCGTTGCGCGCAAGTCATTTAATAAAAAAAAAAAACAACACTTCAGTTAGTTATGGTATCTTTGTCTAATTATAATTATTGCACAAACACCGAACACATTTGGCGCACAGGAAAAAAAATTGAAAATAAATTCAAACTGGCGACAACACTGAGAAGATAATAATACTAAAACCACGAAGAAAAAAAAATAACAAAAAAACGAAACAAAGCCAGCGGACAAACGGTAAACGTTAAACGGTAAATGTTGAACGGATAACGACAGCGCGCAACAACAAATACTACGAGGTTGTGTTTGCATGTTTCACATTAATGCCAAAACGTTTCCAACGCGCCAGCTTCTGCTTGCGAGTCGTAGTCGAAAGATGCCAACTGAGCGTAGCCGTATGCCGTATGCGAAGAATAAGAGAGAGCGCAGAGAGTGTGCATCGCGTGGGAACGGGATGGAATGCAGCATGCGGCTAGCGCCTTACTCCCATTGTTTTTGTTATTGTTATGGTCTAAGCATAGCTTAACCCAGTGTGTGTGTGTGTGAGAGTGTGTAACTGTCACCAGGCGTAATGAGCCAAGGCACAACAACAGCAATGTGTAGAAAGATAACTCGAACTTTTGACTCTTGCTCTAACTTTACAGTTTAGATGAAACGCTCTCTACACATTTTTCTCTCTCGCTCTCTCTCTCATTCTGTCCTTTCTCAACTGGACCGCTTGATGTCCCATTGTTGTTGTTGCTAGAGTTGCTGTTATAGTTGTTGTTGCTGTGTGTGTGTTTGCTTCGTTGTTTTTGTTTCTATTTGTTTTTTTTTAATCTCTGTTTACCGATTCATTTATGTAATTTTCATTAAAATTTTTCGCTCGTTTCATGCGCGTCCGCGTGCGCCGTTTATGCAACTGGCGACGACGATGGCACAAAACATTTTCACCAGTTCAGCGACACACACACACACACACACATACATACACTGACAAACACAATCAAACACTTCGATAAGTTTTGGCTGCTTTAGAAATTGCAATAGCAACAACAACAACTGCAATAGCGACCCAAAAAAACAAAAAGAAAACGAATTGATTGCTAAACGCTGAAGGACTCAAAAGAACAACAACAATGCAATGAAAATGCAATGAAAATGAAAATAAACGTTTAACGTTTCTTTTGGCGCCATCAGCTGCACACACACACATACACACACATGCTAGGGCCATCCTTTTGCTTCATGCGCCTTGTGCCTCATCGTCACTTGCACCTTAGCGGCAGCAATTTATGCTTGTAATTCGTTTGCAAGTGTAGGAATGAAAGAAAGAGAGAGCGAGAGCGAGAAAGAGAGAGAAGCGCAAAATATTTGTTTCTGTTACTTTTACTTTTAATTTTATTGCTCTGTGTGTTTGTTACACAATACTCTATAAACAGACCAAAATACACAAACACACACACACACACACACATGTGTAATTATAGACAGCTGCTCCACATTGGCAAGATATATAGAAAACTATGTGTACATGATATGTATTTGTCTATAGTATGTGTGTGTGTGTGTGTGTGTGTGTGAGTGTACATTTCATACCGTCTTGGGGCTTAGAAGCACAACAGACAAACAGACAATCAGACAATCAGACGGACAAACGGACAACAAACAATGCCAGCAGACAGGGCAAACAAAGCACGCAAAGCGTTTGACTCAGTCAATCAGTTAGTCAGTTAGTCAATTGGCCAATCTGTGGCTGACTTTGATAAGTTTGAACTAAATGAATGATGCGATTGTGGGCAAACGATAGCAAAGGAAACGAGCAAATGCATGTGGAATGTGAAATGTGTGCGAATTTGCGGTTTTCTATTGCATTGTTTACGCCAGTGTTGGGCAATCGCTCAATTAGCGATAGTCGTTAGCTCGATTAATATCGCTTTGTTTCTCAACAGAACTTTTCAATAACTTGTAAAGTTTTCCGTACTTTATCAATAAAAAAAAACTTCTAGAGTAATATTTTATATTCGGTTTAATATTATCATTGTTTGTTTGTTCAATAATTGATAAATGAGCATTACATTAACAACGCTGTTCACGGCTTGAGTGCAATTTTAGCCAAGTTAAGTGACTAATAAGTGACTTGTGACACACAATTTCAATTTGTTGCCATTAGGCCAAAGCCAAACAATGAATGGCACGACAATGCAAAAAAAAACAAAAGAAAAACAAACAAATTTGGTTTATTTTGAAATAAAATCGATTGGAGTTTAAGGCAAGAGTTTAAAGTTGGCTTGGATTAAAGATTAAGATTAAAACACTTCTATAAACAAGTTTACTTAAGCAAATACCTTTTGCATGAGCATTTCTTTAAGTGTAAGTATCCAAAATAAAGCATCAATAAAGCATGCATATTATTTTAGACTGGGTCAATCGCACACACACACACACACACACACAAACACACAGGCAGACATAAGTGGAAAATAGATTTTTCAACATTATTCAACTTATGCGTATCTCATACATATTTCATTTTTAATCAATGAACAACAAACTAAACAAGCAAAAGGCTGAGCTGAGGGTTTGCTAACAACACTACGTTATGAGAAAATGACAAAAGGAAAACTCTTTAAGAGCGCGTGCAGCCAAAGACACTACCAAAGGATGCAGTTAAAGTAGTTCAAAAAAGATGCCTTACATTTTGTGCAGGACATGCTCGTTGGGACTGGTTGAATCCGTTGATAATGCTCAGCTAATGAACGCGATCCACGCGTTCCACACTGCACCACACGATCACACACAGTCACCAAAAATGTTGCTGCCACTTGAACAAAAAACACACAAAAACAAAACAAAACACCAACAATGCTGGCCGTGCAGCAATGGCAGCAGCTTTTGAGCCGCTGCATGCGGCAGCCATTTTTTACTTATTCGTTCAACTTTCGTGCAAAATGGCGACAACTCAGGATTTGAGGCAAATGCACAAGTGCTTAGCTATAGCTAAACGTGAACTGATTTTAGCGACGCTTCCGCTTTTTATTTGTGCGCCGCGCCGCGCCGATTGCAACTGCAACGGCAACGGCAACTGCAACTGCCAAAGCCAGCAACATCAGTGTTTGCCTGACTGCCCAAAAAACATAGACTATAAACACACACTCACACACACACACTCTCTAGCTGAGCCTAAAGAAAAGCAGACCAAAGAAATGAGACTAAAAAAATATGGCAAAACTGGTTGACAGCTGAAAGGCGCTCCACACACGCTCCAACAACAACATTCTTGTCATAAGGAACAGAAGCAGCAGCAGCAGCAGCAGCAAATGTTTGTCACCACATCAGCAACAGCAACAGCAGCAGCAGCAACCTCATGTAAAAATGTCAAGCAACAACAACAACAAATTGCACAGCCGCCGCTCAACTTTGGCCCCGGCGCTCATCAATTGACGAAAGGCGTCAACAACAACAAGAACAACAACAACACAAAAGGCATTATAAAAACGCAGCGCTGCAACAGCGACGCCAGCTGCCCTTTTTGGCGTTTGAACTGCGACAGCAGCAATAAATGCAGCCACTTGAGTGCGCAATAGGTCTATGTGTGTGTGTGTGTGTGTGTTAGTGTGTGTCGCGCACATTTAAGCGGACACTTTGTCATACGAGGCGCCTCAAAAAAAAAACGTGTTATTTATACAGGCTAAGCATTGTTGTTGCACGCCCTTTAGTCAATGCGCTTATTGTTTGCTTTTTGGCATTTTGGCTTATTTAGAGTATAATTTACTCAGATGTTTACTTCAACTAACATTATAACTAACATTGACAGTCGCCTATCTAGCTTAAACATTCAAAGAAAACCATATAAAACATAATAATATTAAGTATACGCAGCAGGCAGAGTAACTACTAGTCGTTTTTGTGCTTAGTGCCAAAGCAGCAACAGCAAACATTTGACTAAGGAGCAATAACAATAGAATTACTGAGGCCAAAAGTCACAGAGCAAGCGAGACGAGACAGGGCCGTAAAAAGAGCGAGAAAGAGGGAGAAAGTGTCAGAAGATAGAATGTATATTAGTGAAAGAGTTTATGTTATAGAAATAGCTTCATAAACGACAATAAAACTAAAAGTTGCTGCTGTTGCATAGAGTGTTGCTGTTGCTACAGCAGCACTTAACTAAATAACCAAATCTCTATGTGTGTGTGTGTGTGTTTACTCTAATAAAAGGCAAGCGAACGAACTTGATGAAATTTGAGAATTGGTCGCGTGATGCGGCTCAAAAAGCTGATGACGGCCAATAAATGACAGCAGCAGCCAAATATGACAACAGCCAAATGTCAGCGTAGGGTAATAAAACGAGGGAAACAACGAAGATGAACGACAGACAGACAGACAGGCAGCAAATAAATCGCTGCTGACGTCGTCATGCCATAAGTTGTCAGCGCCAGAGGCAGCTATCAAATGCACTGTAAATAATATTATCTATTTATATATATAAGACAAAGAGAATCTATTATTATCTTTAATCGTAGGTAAAACAACAAACAGTTAAGAACTATTATTAACACAAAGATAAAAACCAGACAATTGCAATTTTGTCAAGTGTATTGTAACCCGCCAAGAAGCAAGCACCAAGCAGCAAGCAGCAAAGTGGCAACTTTGGCAACTTTGTCGCAATAATAAATAAATGCAAAACAGTCCCCGCAGCAGCAGCAGCAGCGCAGCAGCAGCGGCAACCATAAGACAAAGCTGTCTAAGGTGGCAGCGGCGTGTGGCATACACAGGTGCATAAGTGCAAAAGTCTTTAGGGCTGCGGCTAGACGTGCGGCATGACGTCAGCGTCGTGTTCATCGTGTGGCAGGTTGCACACGTTTCACTGCTAATGGCAGCGCTGCAGTGGCGCCTTCGTCTTTGCAGTTCCGACCTTCGTTCAAAGCTCTTGCAGCATGCGGACAACACACACACATGGCTTCATATGTGTGTGTGAAACATTCACATTATTCATGCAGCTGCTGCAGCGCATGTGGCAGGCACCAACAACAACAGCACAACAACAATGATGACGACGTGTAACTTTTACTTTCATTCGCAGCTTCGTGTTCAATTTTGCCGGTGGCGAGTTCAAGGCCAAGTTAGTAACGTTGGCCCGAATGGGGGAAAGGGGTTCGTTTGGTTCGTTAACAGCGTCAGCTAATTGGAGGCACTTGAACTAAAAATTACAACAACAGCAACAGCAAGCTGCATTCCCAGCTTGGCACAAATTTCATAGCATACTTTTTAGCGCAGCGCAAAGAAAAACTTTTACAATATTCATGAACATTGCTTCCTTCATTTGTTTTTGGTTTTTTTGGTTGAATATTGGTAACATTTATGACCCTTTGCACCACAAAGCAGCTGCCTGTTTTTCTGAATGAATCAAGGCTGTTTTTGCCCAATTGTTCGTGCACACATACACATACATATGTACATGTTTGTATGTTTGTAGAAAGTTGGCATTTTGGGCAATAACAAAAAAAGGTCGTGACTGGCCAATTTGAACAAAAACAGCTCAAAAATAAGTTTATAGCAGCTAGTGAATTTTAATTATATTCATTGAAAAGCCAACGATTACACTGAGCAAAAAGAGCTATAACTTTTGATATGAATTAAACACCTTAAAAGTGCTTTCTTACTTGGCAACGAAGTTTTTGTTGGAGTAGAACATTTCTTAGGTAACTCAAATGATCAAAAAACAATCTAAAGATACTTAAACAAGAAACAAAGTAAGTCAAATCGATTGGCACATTTTTGTTGCACAGTGTCATTGATGACAAAAAGAGAAACAACAAAGCACGAGGCGTTGAAAAATGCAAATCAGCTGCCAACTATAGGCGCATGTACTTGCAACAGCCACGCCCACGCCCACGCCCAACCCCATTTGACCTCGTCAAAGGCCTCTTTTCTTCACCGCACTCCTCTACGCTCCACTCTTCAGAGTGTCCCACACCAATAACCAACAAACAACAAACTTACTGACCTACACTCTCCATTTGCAATTAGCTACAGAGCCACAAAGTGCAAAATAAAGTTGCGACTGGTTGTTGGATATTGTTATGCTATGCCAACTTAAAATACCCTGTAAAAGCACTATACTGTAACTGCTTGAAATGGTTTACTTTTTACAGGGTATACTCTAATCCTTCAATTGCAAACTTGAATTTTGCTTTGCTCGCTTTTTTTTCGTTTTTGTAGTTTTGCTTTTGCTTATCGCACCACAAAGATCGCCACAAAGGCCATGTTACGAAATTATTGGACATATTTACACACACACGCATACTCTCACACACGCATACACTCACAGCCGTTGACATGCAATGCAAATAGTCAACACGCCGCCACATGCCGTGCACACAAATCAAGGGCACTTGGCCCATGTTACCCTATACCCCCATATATGTTTAACCCATACCCTTTATCTAACCTCACCCTCCCCTCCTGCCATACTGCCCATTAAGAAATGCTTGCAACAAGCCAGGCAACACAGCAACAAACTGGGCGAGGTCGCTGTGGGCGGCATTTGCGAGTTGCCGGGCAATTCAAATGGCGGCTACAAGTCGCGTTTTTTTGTTCTCTCCAGTTATGGTTGTTGTTGTTGCTGTCCTATTGCTCTGTCTCAGTGTGTGTGTGTGTGTGTGGGTGTAGAGAAGGAGGCGTGGCTGTTTTGTGTTGGCGTTGCCAATTAACTGAAACTGCAGAGTAATGTTTGCCAGGCGCGAAACTCTGTTCGGAGTTTCAACTTTGCTTTTGCATGTCTACACACACACACACACACACACACACCACACACGCACTCACATGATATTATTTAAGTTATTGTTAGGTGCCGGCTGTTGTTCTTGTTGTAGCTGTTGTTGTTGCTGTGGCATTGACATAAATTTTGTTTGGCCAAATAAAATGGCAGCAACGGAAGCAACTAAAAAGCGCGCAAATAATAACAACAACAACAGCAGAAACAACAACAATGCAAAGGGCAAACAACACACGCGCCACACAACACACACACACACACATAAAACACAACACACACGCAAGGCACATTAAAGCAATTTTCTCGCAACATTTCGTTTTTTGTTTTTTTTTGTTCATATTTATTTTTGTTTTTTTTTGTACTCATTTCTGCAATTTGGTAATTCATTACATAAATACAATAATAAGCTTTCTAGTGCGAGCATTTAAAGAGAGAAAAACGGCCAAGAAAATGACATTCAATGCGGCAATTATTATTTTTTCCATCAATGGTTGAAAAATGAAGGAAATGAGCAATGCTTTTCTTAAAAGAAAGTTTATAAAAACAAAGACGATTTTTTGTAAGTTACTGAACAAAACTTGAAGGACCTTGGAAAGCATTACATTGTCTTTGAGAACTGTTGTCATAGGAATGCTTAATTAATGACAATGAAGCAAAGATTCCTTACTTAGTTCAAAGCCAACTCAGATAGAAATATTCTTTAGCTACTTACTTCAATTAAAGAAAACATTTCAAGGCTTCTTTTTATGTTATTGATTTTTAACACCTGTGCCTTGTGGATCTTGAATTTTGACCCTAAACACACACTCATATCTATACAAATAAATCGTCTTATGCAACGGGTCGTATGCGCAATGAGGCATCAGCAATTTTTCTCTCTCACTCGTTGTGCGTGTGTGTGTGTTTCTGGCTGAGTTATGTTGGCTCCAGTTAGTCGCACATTCAGATGACTACGCACATTCATTTCGATTGTTGTTTTTGGTTTGGTTTTTTTTTTTTTTTTTTTTTTTATTCGGCTTCTGACTCTGGCAGCGAATTGGATATTTGTGCGATTTTTGGCTGCGACAATGGCGACAATGGCACAAAAACGGCGCCGGCTGTAAAATCGGACCAAAAAAGAGGCAACAGCAGACGTTAAGGCAGACAAGAAGAAGAAGATTGGGCAATAGTGAAATAGGCGGAAGTGACTGCCATAACGTGAAGTCGTTGTCTCGTTGCGACAGGGCAATGACTTGCTTTTTGGCATGTTATGTTGAACCCAGTACAAGTCGCAGCAGTAGCAGTCACTCACATTACGCATACGCCATGTGTAAGAAAACCCCCCCCAAAAAAAAAAGTTCATTGAACAATGCAAATATCCTAAGAAAAATGTGTTAGCTTAGCTATAAAAGATCACAAGACATTATCTAAAACATGTATTAAGTTTTGAGAGAGTCAGCAAATAAATATATATCTTTTGACTGTTAAGTATTTAAGTTTAATGTTTTATGTAAGGAGTATGGTTAACAGTTTGTCAACTTACAGATACTTTATGAAGTCATCTGGACTATATTCATGCATGTATATACCCGTTTTTTGAAGCATTATGATGCGCAGCGTATGCAAACTGTCGATTTGGCAGGATCCATTTAAAAGCAGTGCAAAGCCAAATTATATAGCTATATATGCTTGGATGTATGTATGTATTGTATTGTATGTAAGCAAAGGCATAAGCTTAAGCTGATGAAAAAGGCGATAAAAAAAAAAGAAAAAGCAAAGAAAACCGCAAAGTTTAATATGTTTCTGCAAAAAAATTCGTTTATTCATATTGTAGGCAAATGCAAAAATCATTAAGCAACAAAAATAAAGAGCGAAAAAAAAATACTTTTATGGTATTTAAACTGTATCAGCTATAGAATATGGCAGGTAATTGCTAAAAAACAAAAAAATTGTGGTAAAACTGTGCTTTGGTTTTTTTTTTGTTTTGTTTTTTTTGTTTTTTTGGGTACTTGTCATAGCCATAGTCCTTGAATTGGAATTGGTCTTTGTCCTTGTCCTTGTCCTTCTTCTTGCTCACTGCCGGCGTATTCTTGCGCGGCCGATTCATCATTGGATCGTCCATGGTGCGCGATGCCTGTTGCCGCACCTGAGGCGGCGGTCCTGGCGGCTTCTTCTTCTTCTTCGGTTCGGGTGGCAGCAGCTGCTGCTGTTGTAGCAGCAGCAATTGTGGCTGCAGCTGTTGCTGTTGCAGCTGCTGCTGCTGCTGCTCCCTGCGCTCCAGAAAGGCAGCATTCGCCGAAGCCACCGTTGCAATGCGTTGCTGTTGCTCCAGTTGCTCCAGCTGCTGTTGCTGCTGCTTCTTCTTGTGGAACTGCACCAGCTGCGAGCTGCGACGTCTCAGGGCAGCGCCGTACGGCCCAAAGGCATCGCCACTGCCAGCAGCAGCGCCCACGCCAAAGAGCTTGCGTATGCGCCGCTTGTTAATGAAGCCACCAAAGTTGACAGCCAAGCCCAAGCTACCACCAGCACCAACAGCACCACCAACACCACCGTCGCCAGCAGCAAACGTCACCGGGCAAGGACTGTGCGAAGCTGAGCTGCCTGGTTCACTGCTGCAACCGGCAACCATTTGACTAAAGTTGCTGTCGAGATCACAGCTGGTGCTGCCATTGAAGGTGCCACCACCGATGGTGCCGGCCGAGTCGGCACCACACGGAAATAGATATGTATTCAGTGTGCTGAGCGTTGTCGATGTCGCCGACTGGCGGCTGATGGCGCCCAGGCTTAAGCCATTGCTGCTGCTGCACTGATTGCTCTCGGGCAATTGTAGTTGCAATGTCATTGGCAGCGGCAACATGATTGCTGTTGAGCCGCTAATGTTGCCGCTGCCCGTGGTGCTGCTGCTGTCATAGCTGTGTGGATTTATATAGATGTGATTGTTGTTGTTGCTATTGTTGTTGTTATTATTGTTGCTGGTGCTGGCTGTTGCTGCTGTATTGTTGTTGCTGCTGCTCGTGTGTGTGGCTGCAATGCCGCTGACAACAAGACCGCTGCTGCTGCTGCTGCTGTGCTCATTGTTGTTGCTCTGATTGTTGTTGCTAGGCTGTTGGTTGCTGTGGCTGTTGTTGCTGTTGTTATTGTTGTTGTTGTTGTTGCTGCTGCGCGCCGGCGCTGTGGCTGGTCTGGTCGTTGCAGCTGTTGCTGTTGTTGAGGTTGCAATATCAACAAATTGACGATTGTTGCTGGTGGTTGTTGCTGCTGCTGCTGTTGGTCGCGGCTGTTGTTCATTGCCATTGCTGTTGCTATTGCTATTGCTGTCGTTGTTGCCATTTCCATTGGTTGCACTCATTGTTGAGCAATTGTTGTTGTTGTTTGAAACCGATTGTTGAGCACTTTTGAACTATGATTATTTGTATTGTGAGACTTTTGCTCGCAGTGTATAAATTGTTAGTCAAAAAAACAATTAAAAGCTTTATAATAAATCGCTAAGCTAATAAGCTTTTTAAGGTTTTCTTTTTTAATAAATTCATTTTTTAATGATTCGTTAAGATTTTAGTGTTTTTTTTTTCGTTTTTAAAGGTTTAATTTTTGTTTATTGAAATAAATTGCATTGAAATATTTTAGTTAAGTGCTTGGTTTAATTTGATTTAATTAAATAAATATTTATTTATTATTATTTCACGTTTTTAATGTTAAAATTCGTTATTTATTATGCAACTATATTTATTGCTCAAGATAAGTCACTGCACTTTGCACTAAAGCACAATTGAACAAAGCAAAAAAAAAAGAGTATTTTGGTGGTAAGCCACTTGTTTATCACAGTGTTAGAGTATTAAGTGCATTGATAAGGCAGTAAGCACTTTGACACACACACACACACACACACAAACACACTCAAATGCATACATTCGAATAAAAAAAAACGAGCAAAAAAAAACCAGGGGGAAAGAGAGAGAGAACAAATGTTTTGTGGAACACGGATCGCGAACTGAAAACTGAACTGCACTTCAGCGATTGTTGTTGTCCATTTGGTTTGCCTGCACTTTTGCCCGCGCTGTTATCAGTCAGAGCCACGTGCTTAACGCGCCGCGTGCCACAATTGTATGAACTCTGTGGCGCGTTGTTGACAATGCCACAGTGCCAACAGTCGCCGCCGCCGTCGCCGTCGCTGCGGCAGCAACAGCAGCAGCAACGAAGTTAAATCACACACATACAAACAGAGCCAACGTGACTGTGCGAAAGAGTGAGAGCAATAGCGAGAGCGAGTGAGAGGCACATATATAACACGCACACGCACGAAGTTAACTGGGCCGACGAGTTGGCTAACTCGAACTGTTAGTCGAGAAGTGCTGAGACTGGGGCCAGACTCGCGCTGTCTGCCAGCGTTGCGACTTCTTCAAAAAATGCCAAACAATTGGCCAGCAAATCTAAGCCAAAAGCCAGCCAGCCAGCCAGCAGCAGACAAGCCACTTGAAGCACACTAACACACACACACATATACGTTATGTGTGTAGTTGTTGTTGTTGTCGTGTTCGGGCTCAATTTCGGGAGTGTTTCGGTTCAGTTGAGTTCACTTCATGGCTAACTTAACTAAATGCCGCGCTGCAGCAACAACAAAACACACTCACACACACACACACACACACACACACTCGACTTTAACTCAACTCGGCTGCTCATCGGCTGGCAACTCGTGAACTCTGACAAAAAACTGTAACTATAACTTATGTATTATTGTTGTTGCTAGTTTATTTGTGCTGCTGTTGCTGTTGCTGTTGTTGTTGTTGCAACTGCCAGCCGAGGCGGCAACATTTCAATTCGGATTTAGCGAATCGTGCGGCTGTTCCGCAGCACAGATCCCCCTACCCGCTCTCCGCTAACCAATCCACCGTCGCATAGTTCTTGTTGTCCTCATCGCGTCACAGCAGTTGCTCTTTTTTTCTCTTCTTAGTTTTTATTTTTATTATGTTATTTTTGATTTCGTAACAGTACGGTGTGTGTGTGTGTGTGTGAGTGTATATGACGATTAATAGTATCAATGTGTGTGTGTGTGTTTGTGTTGGTGCAGCAGCTGTCGCTTGTTCAACTGCTGCTGCTGCTGCTGCTGCTGTGACAGGTCAAATCAACAACATCTGCAACATTGTCAACAACAAGCAATGCTGCTGCTGCTTCAGCTTCTGTTGTTGACAATGAAACGCCACATGACACTTTAACCCCCTTAACAAATCAGTTTCGAGTCAACCTTCGGCTTATTAGCTATTTTTAGCTGCATTTTTTCCATACATTATATCAAATCTAGGTTACTTAGCTAGTTATCTCTTTAGTATTAAACATTAAAATAGTTAATAGGATTATGTTTTTCTTTTTGTCCTTATAAACATAAGCAACTAGCAAATGCTTTGCGCTTTGTGTGTGAACAACGCGTCGCATGCGCAATCTGTCGTATTGATATGACGCATTCGCAACGTGTGACCGCAGCACATTGCCTAAAAGAGAGTGGGAATGATACGTGTTTTTGGATCATAACGAATATGCATAATGTATCTTTATGTTTATTTGTATGTGTGTTCGTGTTCGACGCTGCCATGCAAATTGCCAGTGTCATAGTGAAGAGTTGGTTGGTTTTTTTTGCCGTGTTGGTTTCGTTTTGCATTTGTGGCAACCTTCATGGCTAATAAGCAGCCTGCTGGCAGTCACGGCATGCGCCGCGCGGCTTGGATACAGTTCACTCTGACTCCATTGACAGAGAAAGGCCGGAAGGGCAGGGAGGGGTGTGGCAAAGGCCGCAAAAATATTGATCAAATGATTTTTTTTCGCTTATGGTTTTTTTTTTTTTTTGTTTGTTTTGCTAGCGTTGCCACAACAGCAAATGGGACAAATCAAAACGGTTGTACTCAACACCCTCACCAGCAGCAGCAGCAGTAGAAAGGCCTGAAGTGAATGTCAAGCAAACAAATAAATTCCAAACCCCAACCGCTCAAACGTAATGGATGTGCTGCTGCTGCTGCTGCTCAGCATGCTGGGACGCTTTTGGACGCCCAAAGTGCAGCTCTGGATGACGCTTTGCATTTCCAGCTACCCTCTAACCCTATCAACCACAGCAATCTATGCCTGCTGCTACTCTTGTCATAAGTTGCACACAATGGCAAAACGATTTTCGTGCTAAAAATAACCAAATTGTTGGCGTCTTTTCAGCTAACCCTCCTCACTGAAACAACACACACACACGCTCTCTTTCTGTTGTGTGCGTGTGTGCTCCATAAAATACAAGCAATATACGAGGAACGAGGGCGAACAGTTTGTCGGCTAGCTGGTCATGGCCACGGTGAAGGCGAACAACAACAAGAACAAATAAAATAACAAACACAAGCAAATCAATTAAAAATTTTCGTTAAGCATAGCCAAAAAAAGAAAAGCAGACAAAGCGAACGTTTTGGACTTTTATGCCTGGACAAATAGTTGTGCGTTTCATTTGTGATTGTTGCCACTCCACTGCTTGCCACTTGATGGAATTCTTTCGTGCCGCCTAACATTTCCGGCTGCCACTTCTCGACTTGTGACTTTGACTTTTGATTTGGCCGCAACCTGAGCAACGTTCGCATACATTATGTGGCATGCCCCTTCCCCTGACTACTACTTCTACAACAACAGCTAGCTCAATTACAATAGAAGCTATAGCTAGCAACTTTCTACCTTTTCTTTAACAAAGTCTACTTTAGCTACTACTTCAAATACAGTTTATGGATTTATATATATTTACATCATTTTATAGTTATCCTGCATGACGAACTGCTTCTGCCTGTTGGTTTGTTGACACAAATCGAAAATTTTATTAAACAACCAAAAAAAACAAACAACATCAACACAGAAAAAAAACAGTCTTTCATTGTCTACCTCTTCTTTTTGTGACGCATCTCTGCGGGCGAACGCACATTGGTCGCCGCATGCATTATTCCCGACACCAGCTTTGCAGTTTTCTTAAATCGCCTCGCACCGCAATTACAACGATTACAACATTTATTGATAACAACAATATTGAGTATAGCCCGATGTGAACGGGCGCGCGGGCGACTTTCAAGTGTTGCACAAAGCACAGCAAAGCAAAACAGTTGGCATTGTTTGGGCAAGGGGTACCAGGGGTAGCAGAAGCATGGCAATGCCTTTGGTCAGTGATCGTTGAACATTCGTGTATACCCTGTAACAGAGGTTAGAGGGTAATAAGTTTGTAGGATCATACTTTGCCTTGTTATAATCAAGCACGATCAAAAAGAACTCTTTAAGTTGCAGCCAGGGTATAAAGTATTCGGCTATTAGAAAGGTAAAAATGCGTTTTTGTTTGCTTTTTTTAATTCAATTTTCAAGCCGGCGAGGGACCTTGGCTTTGGCCACGACCGGAAATGCGCGCCAACAACAAGTGAAAGAACATAGAAAGTAGACAGAGAGAGACAAAGAGAGAAGAGAAACAACAATGTAGTCTTGAAAAAATATGACCAAACAGCTGGTCGTCTGTCATAATCGCAGCAAATGTAGAACAAAAAGCGTTAAAGGCGAGGAAGGGGTTAAAGGGAACTTGGTGTTGCCAGCACGCGCGCTTGTTAGCACATTTTAAGCCATGCTCAAGGCTAAACGCTTGGCCACTTGTCCGCTGCTTAATAATCGCTGGCGATATGCACAAGCAAACCCCTTCGAGCCAGCTCTGCATATATGCAGCGTTAATTGGCTGGCAAGCGGCAAATCGATGATGACAAGCAAACAAGCAAGGAAAAACATAACTTAACATTATCATATATGTTTTACATTTTGCCTGTGAGAAGGTCAATTTCAAAGTGTGACAATTGAAATG
Organism: Scaptomyza caliginosa; assembly: GCA_035044725.1. NCBI lineage: Eukaryota > Metazoa > Arthropoda > Insecta > Diptera > Drosophilidae > Scaptomyza > Scaptomyza caliginosa. Next base: position 348,389 of record JAWNNR010000240.1, on the reverse strand, counting down.
TTCGCTTGCCAACCGCAAAAGTGAAAAGCCAAAGTGCTTGTTAAGTGAAATGCAATACTTTTCCATTAGGACAGAAAAAGAATGCTGCATTTCCACGAAGGCAAAATCATTTTTAATTAATTAAGCATCAGCTATTGAATTCCCAGAAATTTTATTCTCAATCAAAATCAATGCCATTTACTTGACAGCACATAATTAAGTGTAATGGATCTTTTAATTAAACGAACGGCTATTGATTTCAAACTTTTAATCAACTTTCGCAAGAGCTTGCATAAGTTGCAGTCTACATTTCTTACCACAAAAACTTAAGCGTAACATTGAAAGGGTATAAATAACTATTAACTTGTCTCAAGCACATAATTGACTTTTCACACACAAATCGTTTTTTATTGTTATCTTATATGTATATATACTTTTTTTTATATCTTGGCGAATGAATTTTTTATAGATTTTTGAATATTTTCATAGATTGCTCACACATGACGTATGAGCGATAAACCAAAGCAAACATTTATGAAAGTAAAAGTTAAAAAAAAAAACATAACAATCAAAAAGCAGCAGCAAAGAAGCATAGTTTCAATTATTTTGTGGCACTTCTTAACTGGGCAGAGAGAGAGAGAGAAAGAGATCGAAAAAGGCTGTGTAGTAGGCGTGGCAGCTGCGCGTTTTTTACTTTTGCTTGGGCCGCTTACCTTGGCGCTTGGCTTAAGCTGCCGTGCGTCGTCGTGATGTGGGCCATACAGGCGATCCATTAACTTACTCCAAGCTCACTTAGTTCCACTTGGTTAACCGAATGATTTCTTTTGGCCAATCGATTGATGATCCTAATCAAAACAATTGCTTGACTTGGCTAGTACACACACACATATATATATATATATATACAGACATAAACACAAACATATATACATATGTACACTCCACACTGTATGTGCATAAATAGGCTTTAATATGTAACGTATACGTAATATTGCTATTGCTGTTGTTGAGTAGAAAAAAACAAACATAAAACTACACAATAAGTGACAAAGAGCGAAAGAGAAAGAGAGAGAGCGAGAGGTAGTGTGGAGGAGTGCGGTAAGCAGTATATTTATGGAGCAGACGTTTAGACAGACAACTCTAAGATATATGTACAGATCTTCATATATATATATTTATTTATATTCAAATGACAAAAGAAATGAAACGAAACGAAAACGAGAAAATTTGCTCTTCTCTTCTCTCGCTGCTGTGACACTAGGGTATGGAGGAGGGGGTTGGGTTGGCGGGGCAACATTTGTCGCACACATTTTTCACATATTCAACAACAACTAGTCATGAATTCCACACGACAACGTTGCTCTCTGTGTGTGTTTGTGTTAAAGCTAAAAACGACAACGTGCACGCTGACTTAAGAGACGAAAGGGAAAGCTGGCTGAAGAGGGGGTTGGGGGGAGGGGCTGAGTGCCACGTCATTGGCGACACTTTTCACATCATTTGCTTGTGTTGTGTTTATTTTATATATATTTTGTTGGCTTTATTGCTGCCGCCTCGATTTGATTTCGGTATTATTATGATTATTGATATTAAGAACAACAAACACACGCACCGGGAAGCCAGAAAACAATTCTGCTTAATTTCTATTTTTCTTTATGGCACTGCACAGCACAGAACACAACAAAAATATAAGGTTGAATTTTTGGATAACACACAAAACAACAGCAAAAAAAAAAAACGCAAATTGCCCAACGGATGGCGATTATTGAGGCAAGTGCGAAGCGTTCACCGGCGTGCGCATTACTGAAGATCGCCAGCGGCAACGCCGACAGCGACAGCGACTGCGACTGAGTAACAACAACCAAGAACAAAAAAAATATATATAAGAAAAGTTGGACACTGGCGACGACGACAACGGCAATGATGCTGTTGAGCGTATCCAGCGCATCTCTACTGAGCATGCCAGTGTGTCTATCTGTGTGTGTGTGTGTGTGTGGTGGGAGTGTGTTTTAAGTGTTTTTTCTTCTCACGCAAATTGTTTTGCAGCAGCCGCAACGCAAACGTCAGCGGCCAACGGCCCAAAAGAAAGCGGAAAAAACCGCTTCACAGCGCGTTTATGCGTTAAGCATTTTAATGATCTTTAAAATAGTTCTCAAAACTTGTTGACTTTATGAATTTACCCAAGAAGAGCAACAGACAGAAGAACTAGACTATGGAGTATAAACATTATTGATCAAAAACTTCTTCACTTCCATCAAAAAACCTTCAAAGAACCAAAAGAACTTTCATATTTTTTGTTAGAAAATTACTCATAAAAACTTATTACGCATAAACGAAGTCAACGAGCAGAACATTGACAACGACCAGCCTTGCCCACCTGTCTTAAATTGCAAGATCTTGCTGCAATGGGGGCCAAAGGCCTCAACCTTGTACAATATGAGGGATACACATTTAACGAAGGTGGAAACAATGTTTACGAAATGTTTAAGAACTCTTCAAAGTCAATTTAAACTATCTCATCGATTACACAAACAAATGGCAAAACAAATGTCGCAAATGAGTAAAGTTTTATTGCTAAACAACAAATACTCAAACAGTTAATAAGCAAGGGCAGATTTATTCAACAAAAGCCCAAAACGTGGAGCTAGAATGACGCAATATGCAATATGCAATTACAGAAATGTATGGCTAGCAAATGATAAACTGCATACAATTGAGCACTATTTATTTGTTGATAGGTTATATGATAAATTTATCGTATCTGCAAACGTCAGCTGCCCCAAAAAGAGCATGGTGAAAGGATGGGGAAGCACAAACGTAATGTTTATAATGGGGTTAATGATGACGTTCGGAAAAGGCAAAGAGGCATTGAGATGTGGCTTTTGGATTTCAACTAAATCTTTTAGCAATCTGTACTTAGTTATAAATGCGTTTTATAGCGTCGACAACAACAACAACAACAACAACAATTAACTTGATTTACAACAATTAGAGCAAAAACGACCTTCAGTCGCTTTTCTTTCGATATCCACTCGAATGCTCGAATGCGAGCGGATTGCGTAAAGCGGCCAATGGCCCGTTTGAGGCGAGAGAGAGAGAGAGAGAAAAGATACATATTTAGATACATATGTAGGTATATCATCTCATGGATGCCAAAGTGTTGCCTTGTTTTCGTCAATTGTCGACAATATCGTTTTTAATGTATGCCTCTTTATTTCTTTCAAAAGCATAGCCAAAAGGAGCGGAAGCGGGGGCAGGGGTTGTGGTTACGATGAGCATTTTGTTAAATGCCAAGAATAATTTTTATGCATTTTCAGTTTCAAGCATTTGTCGATTGATTGCTGTTGATTTTTGCCAGAAAAGTGATTTTAACCAAACAAAAACTGTTTTGTTTTCATTTTTCTTTCTTTTCTTTTCGATCAATAAATATACTCTAGCCGAAAGTACTTTGATTATGTGAGAATTTCCGATAAACTTAAGTAGATCTCGTCTGTAAAGAGTATATAAAAGCAAGCTATTTATTATTTTGGCAACGAATGGAGGGGCGAAGGCGTTTGGAGGCGTGGCATTTGCGTTTCGCACATGAAAATTGTTCGTTGGCTGATAGAATGAGGCGTCAATGGATCATTTGCAGCACATCTTCAATACGCACTTGTCAGAAGACGAAATGTGTAGCTATTGATAGGTCGGTGGGTGGGTGAGTGGGTGAGTGGGTGGTGGGTGGGCAGCGTATTGGGGCTTATTGTGGTTGTGAGTAGTAATGCCATTGTTTGTACAATTTCGTGTTTTGAGGCGCATTTAATTGAGTACTTTGGCATTTTGTTTGTTTGTTCGACAAGTATGCGATTGATTGATCGATTGTATCTGCGCATTTGATGGATGCATGCAGCAGGTGCAACATGGCGACATGGCTATACGATTTTCTTGTTTTTTGTCATCAGGTTTTTGTGACGTCAGCATTGACACAATAACCCTCAAAACAACAACCACTATGCACAGAAGCACCAACAAAAAAAGGTAATAGGGCATGTTGCAACATTCGCACAATTTGCTTAAGAACATGTCTTAAAAAAACAAGCCAACAGCAACATTTGCTGGCAACATGTTGCTAAGCAATGCTTAGGCTGTTCCCATTTACAATTTCTGCTGGTAAACGGTCTAACTGTATAATTTCAGTATAAATATTAAAATAAAAGCTTTGAAGAACTATTTTTATCAATATAGTTTCAATGCCATGCCAAGCACGGCAACATTTAGCCTAGACACAAACCATACACATATTGCTTTCTCCTAGCGTTTGCTTTCGCTTAGACGTATATAGAGTAATATAATATAATGCAAGACTCACCTGCAAAGAAACAAGAAAAAAGCAAAGAATGCATTAGTTAAATGTCATGAGTTGAGTAAAGATTAAGCTTAAACAAAAGTTGTCTAGTGCCAAGACTGACTCGTCGACAGCTTTTGCTGTTTAACTTGTAAACTTTACAAAAGTTCTTAGTGCAAAAGCTGTCGATCGGATGCTTGGCTCTGAATGACTTCAGAATGCTTGCCAAGTTCAAGCATTAGCCGTTGTCCTACTCAGCGCTAAGCGCCCTCTATTGTAAAAGCTTTGACTCAAAAAAGCTGCAGCGGCGTTAAAACACAAAGTTTTATTTGATGCGTTTTTCTTTTCGAACTTCCAGTGCTTAGACTTTTCTTTTTGTTGTTGTCTCCTTTTTCGAAATTTCAACAAGTTTCACCAAAGCCAACGCTGCAGGCAGACAGCGCTGTCAACGTCAACGTTAGCCTCAGCGTCGACGTCGACTGCGCGCTGCTTAGTCGTCGGCATTTGTTGCTTACAGCGTGACGGCGAGCACGTGTTCGTACTTGTCTCGGCTTCTGCGGCAGTTTGGAGCTTCTATCTCTGTGTATTTGGGTGTTTGGGTGTTGCGTGTGCCACGCCTCCCATATCCGCCGCCTTTTCTTTCTTTGCGCACACTTTTTGGGGCATACACGAGCTGCTGTTTGGGTGGTTTCCCTCTGTGTGTGTGTGTGTGCGTATTTTTAGCAATAAAAAAATGTGCTGCACTGCCGGCTCAGGATGCTGCTACGTGCCACACTTCCTAACTTATCAGTTCACACAGCCTCGACACTCGACTTAACCAACATTCCACCTTGCTGCCGCACCCTTTGCAGCTGTATTTTTATTTCTATTTTTACTTTTTTTTTATTGTCTACTGTTCCGAAACTCTTGATCCGTCAAAGGACCGGCCAACCACCCGCTGCCTACTTCACATTCCTGTGGGTTATTGAACAGCAGCCTTAGCAGCGATAAGCGCAGAGCCACTCGACAACGACGACGACGACGACGTCGCCCTCATAAATATGCAAGGAAAATGCAAACGAACTAAACGAGCCAAAAATGTACAAAAAAAAATATACAAACAAACACACGCACACAAAAGACAACCAAAATAAAATGGGAGGAATATACGAAACGAAGCGAACAACAACAACAACAAAAAATTAAACGAAGCGATGTCAATATGGCCCTGGCGTGGCGCAACAAGAGAATGGAAGGCGTGTGAATATTTAAACAGTTCAATTGCCACGCCCACAGCGGCAATAAAGGCAATTTAACACGATAAACAAAAACGATAAAGCTAAGCTTGTTGTAGTTTAAATGCACGCCTTAAAGGGTTATTTTGCAAACTTCCATACGTTAAGGTTGTTTCTATAGCTTGAAAATTCATAAAAATTTAAGAAATTGAATTTTTCTAGTAAAAATATTTAAAGCTTTAAGTATCTATCTACTTAAGAATATGGTACACAAAAGTTACGCGCAGAAAGTCAAATAGAAATTCAACTTGACATTTTTCTCAGTTTTTTTTACAGTTTATAGTTTTGCTCAGCTGCTAACTGTCCAGTTGTTGCATAGTTTTTATTATTGTTTGTTTTTGCTGCTGTTGGCATCATAAAACTCAAGCTAAACATTGTTTGTCTGTTGCAGTCATAAAACGGTTTGATTAATATCATATGCATTGTCATCGCTCATACGCAACATTGTACCGCTGTCAAAGACAATGGAATATGCTAAACAATAACTTGGTCATAAGCTTATTATACCCTGCATTTTGCTTCGCATAATGGGTAGCATACAATTACACACATCAGCATTTCCCCTAATTGAAAAGCTAATCTCGCCCCGTGACTACACTAACTTGTTTAATATGTGATTCATTTCTTAGCCAGCTCCAACTTTCAAATCCCTCTAGCTATTGCATAAAACCAACTCAAAAGACCCTAAACAGCAGAGTGACGTTGTTGCTGTTGCTGTTGCGACCACAGTTGCTGCTTGCTTGTTGCTTGGCATAAGTATAATCGGCTTATTGGCAGTGCCTCGCGTACTTGAATCCAGTTGAAAGCCGTTTCAGTTGCCAAATTGCAAGCTGAGCGAATGGCAAATTGATGCTGTGTGTGGTTGTGGCTGTTGGCATTTGCTCTCAGCTGGCCTTTGTATGGCGGCTTAGCTGCCTGTCGACTGATATGCTCCTGACACCTTAGCTATTCTCAACTTAAAGGCGTCGTTACAAAACTTCTTTTTAGACTTTATGTAACTAAAAAAAATGCTAAAAGAAAATTGTTGTTACTGTCGCATAGTTAACGAGCTCGTTACGACTCATTGACTTTGGCTACGATTTCGTTTGTATGCGCCTTTCCTTTGGCTAATGCAAATTGAATTCAGAAACCGATTTGGCCTCAACGAATGCAAATGAAGTGCAAACTACTAACTTGTATGGATGTGAGCATGGCAATGGCTATGAATGTGAATGTAAATGGGAACACTCGCTAACTTTGTGTAAGGTGCTCAACTAGGTAAATTGAGTTTATTTTTCATATAAATTGCAATGAAAACAAAGAAGAAAGAAAGAAAATGAAACTCTCGGAAATGCCAACTGCTGATTATCGTTATCATGCTCTTACTTTACCCAATTTCTTTATACTTTTTTACTTTATCACTAGATAGATAAAATGACATGCCCTTAAGTCAAGTTCATCTACTTCTGGGTTTTTTGTGTGTGTGTGTGGAGAGCGAAAGCGAGAGAAGTTGAAATGCTCACTTAATTCTCAACTTGTTAAGCAGAATCCATAGACAATGCTCACATTTCGTGTACAAAACCATTTAGTTGTTTCCAGAAGCCCTGCTTTTAGGTAGCGATTCGAAAAGGCTTTCATTGTACAATTTTTGGTTGCACAAAGTTATGGTCTAAACGGTTTGTTTGTAGCGTTTCTTTTTAACAATATTTAAGCATATCAGATCCGCTTAAATTCAATGTGCCAAAAAGTTTTGTACAAATCGCAGCATTCTTGCCTTTTGCTAGTTGTTTGCCCATCAACTGTCAGCTTAAGTTTGTTTGTCTATACAATACTTTACACAGACAATGAAACAATGAAAAATGCAAAAGAAATACAACAAATAATTAAGTATGGCGGAATAGTAATATGCCAAAAACTGAATTGACAGCTGACAGCGAGCAGCAGGCAACAAAGTAGTACACATATATATGATTGGCGATTTGGCGCATTCATTTGTATTCAAGCACGCATTCATACTTGTTGAGGACTCCTCCGGATCTCTCTCTGTGTGTGTGTGCTAATAAAGAGAACAAGAACATTTGCTCACTCATATGTTTAGAATAAATGAAAATAAGGAGACGAAACATGTGCGTTTGTTGTTTTTGCCTATTACCCAAGCTTCTAACCCGCCACATGCCCCCCCGACCACTTCTCCACCCTGGCACCCTGTATAGCAGGACGCATGCGTGGGAGTGAGGCGAGCGTAGAGCGGAATGTAAATCAAATCTAACACACGCTCTGGTCACATTGTTATGCTCTGTGTTCTTTGGCTCTTAGCGTTAAAACATTTTATTTGTAAATATTCTCATTCTCTCTCTCTCTCTCTTTCTGTCTGTCTCTCTCACACACACCGCCACACTCTCTTTCTCTCTTGCACTTGCTCTTTAAAGTTTTGCTTTACGCTCTTATAATAACAAATTCACACACACACACAGCGTCAGCCGGCGAAAAACGCGCCGCATTGGAAAATTGTCGCACAGCAGAGTTTAGTCGGAAATTAGACGTCAACGCGTTCGGTTCATCTCTCTCGCTCTCTTACGCTCTCTCTCTCTCTCTTTCTCTCGCTCACACGCACACACACAAACAGTGTGGCCAGAAGGTGTGACAAAGATTGTTAAACGCATCGCAACGCATCGGACTTATGCATACGCAAGTGTACGAGTATGTATAACTATTCACCTCACTTACTGTTTAGCCTCTATCAACAACTCCCTTGCACCCTTTGCCACACTTACGCTCCCTGCGTCATAGCAAACTATTGACTTTCGTTGTTTTCCTTTCACAAGTTTTGTGTGTGCCGTTTTTGCGGTTGGGCAGTGGGCATTAGTTTGCCTAATGTCTGGAATAAAGGCTTTTAATAATTTCCAATGTGTGTGCAACAACTGTTTGAGTATAGATGATTTTTGTATATGAAAAAAGAATATACATATGTTTAGCGCCCACTTAAATGTTCTAAAAATACGTTTGTTTTTTTTTATTTAATCTTAAATTTGATGTTGTTTGCCTTTGCTTTCTTTCTTCTATTGGCTTGTGGTAGCCGCTGCATTCGTGTGCCATAAATCATAGGCGAAAAGGCTTTTAATTGAACCAAATCGAACAGGTGCCCGCCAAGATGTTGCTGGCCGTTAATCAGAGTCTTCACAATTCGAAGAGACGTCGCGACTCGAAAGCAGCAGCTGAGAGTCGACCCGCTGCAGAGATAACCAATTCCAGCACACAGCTGGTGGCCAACATGCTCATGGATGATACCAATAATACAAACAATACAAGCACAGCGGGCGACAAGTGCCAGAGCTGCCATCACATGCAACAATCATTGGCTGCCTGCAAGTGTGCCTGCAACTGCATCAACAAACTGGAGGCTACCACTCAATTGAGGGCCTCTCTTGTGCTCGTTTATATCTATTTGGGTGCCCTTACGCTCATGTTGGCCACCCTTGCCATTCTCTTCTATACGTATACGCAGGGACAGCAGGAGACGGCAACGCCAGCAATGCTTGGTCAGCATGCATTTCGGAATCAGTTCAAGGATGAACTGATGCGTTCGGAACATGTAATGCGAGCCATGGTTACACAGATCATGGAAAGGGATTATCCCCTGGAGGCAAGGTGAGTCAAGAACTGATTTAGAAGTGTTTCTATTTCCCGTTCATATCCTTTATATATCCATGTTATAGCTCTACCACAGCACAGCCGCACAGCATGGGCTCAAGCGTTGTTCGAAATATGCGGAAGATGAACGCCAATTATCTTAGCCAATTGCCAAGTGAGAAGCGCATTCGCAGGGACATTGCCTCATCCTCACCTGCATCCATGCATGGTAAGTTAAAACCTAGTTGAACTTGCCAGGACGTTCCAGACTAATTCATTTCCAAATATAGCCGATCAGTTGATCGAGTTTTTCAACCCGAATCATCGCAAAGTCTTGGAAGAGCAGGATATGGAAATACGAAAGCGTACTGGGCTTAAGGGTGCTGCACCGGGTGGTGATGATTGGATCTATTTGAATACATATTGCCGGGTGCCGGAGAAGATAATTACTGGTTTCTGCAAGGGCACACAAGACTACTGTCCACCAGCGCCGGCGGGGCCAATGGGTGCCGTAGGACCAAAAGGACCACCTGGCAACCCTGGACTACCGGGCATACCGGGACCCAAGGGAAATCGTGGTGATGTTGGCATGCCAGGAGTCGATGGTGTGGGCCAGCAGGGTTCACCAGGACCTCGCGGTCCCAAGGGTGATCCAGGTGCCGTAGGACGTGCGGGTCTAGATGGTCGAGATGGTGTTCCTGGAGAGCCAGGCCTCGACGGTGTACCAGGTCGTGCGGGTGCCGATGGTAAAAATGGTCAGCCCGGACGCGATGGCAAAGATGGCATGCATGGTAAGGATGGCAAGGATGGCATGTCCATTACAGGTCCAAAGGGAGCACAAGGTCCACCAGGCGAAAGGGGCTTAAAGGGTAAGCATTAAGTCAGGGTAAATAGGAGCAGTAGTAGCTATTCTGTACACTAATTACAGGCATTGCTGGGCCACGCGGACGTCCTGGCAAACCAGGCACCAATGGTACACCCGGTGTGCCCGGCATCAATACTTGGAAAATGCAGTTCCCCAATGGTAGTGCCTCCAATGATCTTCTTATACCACCTTCCATAACTGGTAAGTGAGCATTTGAAGCGGTTGAGGATGAACTTTTGCTTATAATTTTCTCCTTAAGATATCAGTTCTCCCAACATCCGAAGAAGCGTTATTGTCGAGGAGGGTAAAACACTCAACATGAGCTGCTCGGCAACGGGAAATCCACAGCCGCAAGTGGAATGGCGACGTGATGACGGACGTACCATTAATGTGAATGGCGTCGAGCGTAGGTTATCCTAAGGGATTCCCAAGCAAAGCTAGACTTTAAAGTTGTCTGTTTTTCCCGCATTTAGTAAGCTCGATTAGTGGCCAGTTCATAAGGTTTACGAACATAACACGTCATCAAATGGCCGCTTATACCTGTCATGCCAACAATGGCATTGCACCCGTTGCAAATGCCACATATCTCGTAGAGGTGCACTGTGAGTACTTAACCAAAAGCCCTCTTTGACATAACCCAAACGCCTTTTTAACGATTTCTTGTAGTTGCTCCCATGATATCGGTATACAGACAAATGATCTATGCGGAGTACCAGAGCAGTGCGACTTTGGAGTGTCAGGTTGAGGCTTTCCCCGAGGCTATTCGCTATTGGGAGCGGGCCTATGATGGCAAAATACTTGATCCAAGTGATAAGTACCGCATTGAATCTTATCCAGATGGGTATGAAAAGCCAACTTTGTTATGCTTTGATATTCCAACTTAACTCTTCTCTTGCAGCTTTAAGACCTCCATGCGTTTGACTATTAGCAATCTGCGCAAAGATGACTTTGGCTACTATCACTGTGTGGCACGCAATGAGCTCAATGCAACCATGGTTAACTTTGAAATAGCACGTTAGTTCTAAAACTTAATGACAATGATGACCATTAGTTCAACTTGTATACTTTCACAGCTCAAGATCCGAACAGTGAAACACCCTATGTGGGCAACAATGTCAAGGTTTATGGACAGCGACCGCCAGAAAGTGAATGTCCCGTGTGTGATCAGTGCCCTGATCCAAGGTAAAAGTGTTACTTAAGCCAACAAGAGCTTTGTAACTAATTCAAACCTTTTCCCGGCTTAGCTTATATCAATGCAAGGATTCCATACTCAACAACTTTGAAATACAGCCCACGGGTAATCGCAGCTATCCAGGCCTACCCAAACGTGCTAAAAGTCAGTTGCCTTCTTTCAATCTTTCTGTTAATCAAGTTAAAACTAACAAAGTATTATTCCTCTGCCAGCTTGTTACCTGTATGCCGTGGGTAAGCCCGTTTTCCACAAGGTTGTCAATGAGAAATTTGGTTCCTGGTTACGCGATGCCGCGCCTCGTGAAGTGGATCGAGAGAAGACCTTTGTGACCAATGAGAATGATGCGTACAATCTATTTGAGTTCTCTACACGCATACAATATCGCATGAACAGTGTGCCACGGCACAAGTACGAAATCTCCGAGGGTTTTCAGGTACATACCTTAAACACATGCACCAGACCTCAAGAAAACTAACAATAAACTATTTTATATGCAGGGCAATGCACATGTGGTTTACAATGGTTCATTCTACTATCATCAGAGGAACTCTGATTTGGTTGTCAAGCTGGATTTGACAACCTCCAAGAAGATAAGTAAGTAATCGATCATTTTTTAGAAACAAGAAAAGTAAAAGGTGTTTTTTTCTGCTCAGGCATACAATTGCCATATTCAGGAATCACAACTGGCAATCGACTTTATCAAACTGATCACAACTTTATGGACTTTAATATCGATGAGGTGGGCCTGTGGGTTATCTACAGCACACATGACTCCAACAATACGCTGGTCGCTAAGGTAAGTGAAACTTTATAAACGACTTTTCAACAACATTTTATAATGTTTAAATTGAATAGCTGGATGCTGAAACGTTGCGCATGCAGTACAATTTCAATATAACACTCGATCATAAACAATTTGGCGAAATGTTTATTGTCTGCGGCAATTTGTATGCCATCGATTCGGGCACAGATAAAAATACCCAAATACGCTACGTTGTCGATCTGTACAAGGGCAAACTGCTCAATGCAAATCTACCCTTCTCGAATCCCTTTAGCCATACCACAACGGTTGGCTATAATCCCTTAACTGTGGTAAGTAGCCTAACAATTGCTTTGTCCTTGGATTTACTACATTGTTTCTTGTCTTTTTTAGGAACTATACTCTTGGGATAAGGGCAATGCACTTACATATCCTATACGCTACAATGAACATCGCTTAGCCGGCGATACTATTTAACTTTAATGTTTCATAAATAAATTCAAAGAGTGTTTTTTTTTCTACTACTAAAACCATGCAGTTTACTTAATTAGCTGGCCTAATGGGTGTGCCAACGGATCGAAGCGTTAACGATTTGCATTTCTTATAAGCATTGCACTGTCTAATTGGCTATGTAAAGTTCTTGAAATCGTATTGCGCAGTCGACTGCATTCTAAAATGTGTGAAACTTTCATTAATAACAAATAAATACACAAAACCAGACGAATATCAATCACAGCTGAACAATAGCAAACAAAAGACAAATATGCAAAGTCGTTAAAGCAAAGAGAGATAAGCTAATCAACTCGTTTAATATTCAAAAAAAAAAATCGATAAAAAGTTTTAGTTTTTCCGCTTGTGAATTGGATATTTTTCTTTTATTTCTATGCATTGCAAAAAGTCTGTAGTCGGAAAGTTTTGGTCTAATTGATTGGAACATTCGTACGTTAAGTAAATAAAAACGGCAACATTTCGTGAAATGTGGCATGTGGCAGCTGAACGTTAGGGTAATCAGCTTTACCCTAGCGAGCTAAAAAACTTTCCATGTTGCACGTTGCCAGTCAATCTGCAACAGAATTCTTTCTGTCTGTCTGGTTGCAGGCTGATTTTCAAACTGACCTTAATGAGCTAAACGAAGCGACTGCCTTGTTGCTGCCTCTGCTCATCACAGACTGCCATGATTCGTCTGCAATTAGCTGCAATAATGTTGACATTATCCACGTCGGCTTCATCAATTATGGGTAACTTGCCTGCAGCTGGAGCTGGAGCGTCAGTTGCTTCTGCCACTCGCTGTGGCACAGCAACAAGTTTAGCTGCAGCCTCAAAGCGCCATAACACATTTAGAGACCAGCCAGCGGAAACTGAGCGTGAGTTAGAATGCATGAGTGGGTGGCGAAGGTGGCAGAGGGATTGCGGCTCAAAACGGCCAAATGGGGCCAACATGACTGACAAAATGTTGTAACGACTTATGCATTGGCCAAACACACAAATCGACGGACTGACAGACAAAACTCACTGACTGACTGACTGATTGACTGACTGACGGCTTGTCAATATGGGCGCATTTTGTTGTTGTTTGACAGCAAACATTGCCGTCGGGCATTCAAACTTTGAACTCCCCGCCGCACCCGCCCTCCGCTTTCGCTCAGTGTGCAGGCTGTTGGGCTGGCAACATTGATTGCTTTGTGCTTTTGTGCCCTAACCAAAATTGACTTTGCATCCTGCCTGGCTTGGTCATATTTCAATTCCGTTCTACATTTGCATCACATGCGTAAAGAGGAGGCAAGTTTGTGTGTGTTGCATGCAGCATGTTTGACAATTTGCATTTTTCGTTGCCTTTTGAAATGAAGGCAAGCAAAACCGCTCAACCCAAGCAACCCACCCACCCTAGAGCTACATGTTTGCCTTTGTAATTGCGTGAGCAGTTTTCAACGGTTTTTTTTCGAATTTTCCTTAGCTTTTGCTAATCAGTGTCGACAAACTGTTGACGAAATTGATTGAAATCAAAAGTTTTGGTTTAAAAACGCTTAAAGTTCGTTAAAATACACATACAATAACGATTTCCATTGACAGTTGTCAAGGTTGGAGGCAAGTGAAAACAAATATAGCTTTTGCAGCTATCTAAATGGCATTGACAAACTGGTTAATACAAATCAAGACCAATTGACTTACAAATTCAAGTGCATTGCCATTGTTATTAATGACAGCTTGACTTTAACCTTGAACAAAAACAATTAAAGCGAGTGTTTGGCCAAGGTCAAACATGGATAACAACTATCTGCAAAAACATTTCAATTGTCAATTTCAATTATCCAATTTGCTATTTTCTATGTTTTCGATTTTTTTCATCAATTACCTTTCGCTCAATCACTGGCTAATTAAGTGGCATCTGCCGTCCACTTTGGCTCAATTAAATTAACATTTACAACTCTTCCGCTCTGTCGCTGTTTTAGTTGACCTTGCGTTGATTTATGCACTTTTTATTATATACACATATAAATAAAACATGAAAATTTGGCAAGCTGCCAACAAAAAACAGCTGGACTTGCCACCAACAATCGCAACTTTCAACGTTCAAGTTCGGTTCACATCATTTTTCATATATATATATATATGAATGCTTTGAAGCAGCTGCTGTTGCTGTCCGACAGTCATTTGTAAGGATAATGCGCCGTTGTCAAATTGCCAAGAGTCCTGCTGCTCGTAGTTTGTTCAACGGCACACGCTGTTAAACGTATTTGCCATTTACTTTTACTTTTGCTGACCAGTTTCATGCCTCAGTGCTTCACACATCGGGTTATCAACCAGTTGACCCAAACTTTCTGAATCTACTAAACCAACTTGTGTACATGCTTGATTATCAGGTTCAAGTGCAGCATTGGCCAAAGCCAACTGTTTCTTAATCAAAATGCTAAATCTAAGTGTTGCTTGTGTGTGGCAGCAGTTCATTGAAGCATTAAAGCCAATACAAATTCATGGACTTGCTCAACATTGCCCAGTCCCTGGGCATCCGTAAATGAACATGCAAACAACGATAGCAATTACAGCAACAACAAAACCCAAAGTGCCAATAATCATGGCAAAATATGCCAAAAACCCCTCGATGCGTTAAATTATATTATGGGTAATAAAAGCCGGGTAGGGGGTTGGTGAGGATTGGGGTTGTTGTGGTCAAATGCCATACTAAAACAATGGCATTATGACATTCAAACACACACACACACACACACACACACACAGAGACAGATATGCAATTCAATTAATCGGAAAACTGAAAACTGATGAGCTGTTACTTGTAAACTCTAAAGCCTAACAAAATGCACATAATTATGAAATAGATATGCATACCAATTAAAATAGTTTGAGTTCGTAGAATAAAATAATGAGCTTAATTGATTTAGTTCGGATTGCACAAAGCAATGGCATTTGGCAATTATACAATCGATGTGCTGTGTCAGCAATCAAACATATTTATAAACTAAAAGAACTTTACTATGTTAAACCCTAATTATAAGTTTACAAATCCATTCAAATGCCAACAATTTGTAGCGGTTTTAAACGGATTCAGTTGTTTTAAGCTTAAACAAGGGGCAAAAAAAAAGCTTACTGCAAAGTTCGTTAGTATTTCAACTGAATGCAGTTATGCTAATTGAAAAGTGATTTTAAAATTGGGCTTACAAAGCAAAAAGGAAAAACAAAACAGTTTGATAGATTGATTGATTATGGCCTAGGGCTGTGTATGAGTGTGTGTGTGTATTTTGCCTCTCAATGGCATCATGCTAACAAATCTCAACACACAGTTCACTTTCGTTGTTTTAGCGCGTTTTCAGTTACCCAGTTTGCATTTTGGGAAATTCTTTTTTTGCTTTTTTTTGCATTGTTGTGCCTGGCTCTACTCAATTGCCAGGCGGCGCTATAGTCATCATCTACATGGTGCCGCATTGTGTATGAGAGACAATGCAGCTGAAACTGCTATTGCCATTGCGTGCCACAAACAAAAGCTGCAGGCGCACAATACCAAAAACACCAACAACAAGAACAAATAGCAACGATTGTCATAGCTGAAAATAAACACACCCACTAACACTCAAAGCCACCCACACAATCCAAATTCAGCACTCGGGCAAGTGCAACGCCTACAATGGCCAAAAGCTTTGGTGACAAGACGATACGTTCGGGCCATGTTGCTGTTGGGTGGATAAGAGCCATCAGTCGGCAGCTGCTGTTTTTCACAGTACTTTCAAATGCGTTAATTGAGTGCTGCCAAGTTTCCTTTGAAAAGTGAGCCTAAAAACGTTAGTAGCAACTATCTATTAGCTTATTGTTGTTCTGATTTGGTTTTATTAATGAAAGAGTAACTTTTCGTCGTGCTTTGCCATTATTATTGGTTTGACATTTTCAATCGCTTCGCATTGACACTTTGGCGTTTTATAACCAACATTTAAATGCCAAATGACCAAACACACACACACCCTACCCCCCTACCCCCTACCCCCCTACCCCCTCCGCCACAACCCTAATGCGCTGCTTGTTCGCTTTAGTGCACTTCAGCGGACGCCCCAACGGGCGCGTGTTGGAGCCATTGAGGCGCTTATGCGCTCATTAATTTCGCTTGAACGAAGTTCAATGGAACTCTTTCTCACACCATTATTCTCTTTTTTTTTGCACCCCGTGCACAACCTACGGATAGATAAAATGTTTGCAAACAGGCAAATGAGAAATGATTTAAGTGAGCCAAACAAATGTGGGGCGCCGCAACAAGGAGCACAAAGTTGCAACTGAGGCAAAAAGCCTTGCGTGTTGTGGATAAGCCTGTGTTGGGGGCTCTACCCACAGCTATTGGCTAACAAATGACCTGCAATTAAACAACTGAAATACTTAGTTAGAACTCAACAGCTCAGGAATGTAAATGGAACTTCAGTTTAAAGCAGCCCCTAGACACGCCCACACACTCAGCAACTGATTGGTATGTGTGTAATCGAAATCTAAACAACAATGAAAACGCAACATATTACAGTTGTAGAGCAGAATGCCAACAGTTTCGAGTGTAAGCTATATGTATAATGTTTCGTGTATAGTAATTGAACTTAAGAGCAAATCTTTCAAATCAATCAAGTAGTTAGGGAAAGATGCAACTAGTAACGTTAAGGCTTAAAGTTAGTCAAACACACACACAGCACAACAATACACACGCGCCACATGCATACAACTAATGATTGGGCGCACAAAAGCTGCAAACATTTCAATTTCAATGCAAAATAGTTCAACTCAAATTGTTGCTGTTCCAAAGGCATCTTGGCATATCTATGTCGAAAGTATTTCATAGCATTGATGTTAAATATTACAGTCAAGTCAACTTCTTCTTCTTCTTCTTCTCCTTCTTCAACTTTTGCCATCATCTACTGGGCGACCCTTTGCATAAATAACGGCAAAAATGCATACACACATACATATAAGGGGCTTATAAAATATTTATATGTATATGCCAGCCTTTGAAGCTATCAAAGCATACACACACACACACACACACACACACGCCAACAGAAAGAGTAGCATTGGCAACGCCCAAGCAAATGGAAAAAGTTTTTCGTGCACAATTCTATAAATTCAAAGTTTACCTACAAAACATGCTATGCTATGCGAGGAATGTAACAAAATTTATGCAAATTTCAAAATGTTCAACTGTTGCACACTACACACGAACAACACAACACAACACAACACAAACAGATACAAATTGCGTTGACTAGTTCGAGGCGCATGTAGACATACTATGAATATTGGGGTTGGACTCGGAACGTGTCTCTGATCTCGGCGAGCAGCTCAAGTCAACGCCAGCCAGCCGGTCCGGTACCCCAAAAAAAAAAAACAAAACAACAACAAAAAAACAGCCCCACGAGAAAAGCTCTATAGTGGAATATCCTTGCCGGGCATTGGGGCAGCAGTGGCAGGCACAGCAACCCTTCTGACCTTCAACGTGTTTATGCATAAAATGCGCCCATTGTTATTGTTGTTATTGCCTTTTGAACACGTTCCACACGGCTTGTTTGTTTTGTTCGTGTTGTTGCCACAAAATTATGACCATACATGATAAATGCATGCAAAATATTGTGGATGTTGTATTTGAACTAGCTTTAAATGTTTAAAGAGACATTTTTGCAGCAGAAACAAATGAAAATACTTAAGCCACGTTTTGGTTTGATTTAGCTCAAATGCAGCCATCGAAATCTAAACGTTTTGACAAGTTGAGCATTTGAAAAGAATGAAGCTGCACAACAGACACAAAAGTATTGAGTGGGGACTCGTATCATTTAACTCAATCCAACTTGAGGGCGGGCTCCCTGCTCCATTTGCCCTGTGTGTTGGTAAAAGCACTGTGGCACTTCATGTGTTATTGCCGCAAAGCACTTAAGACAAACTTAAAACGAATCCTAAGGATGCTTTTGCTGCTGCACAACAACAACAACAACAAGAGCAGCGATTCAAATGGAAACGATATAAAAATTGTATACTATTAGGCTTTGAAGTTGAAGCTTTTCATTAGGCGTATAAATGTCGAATGAGAAAAAAAACAAAAACATTACGAAAAGATCACATAATCGAGACCCAAAGAAATAATTCTTTATTATTAGGCCAAACACTTTTGCAACGCGATATAACCGTAGACAACAATGGCAATAAGAACCAGTACACTAACAACTGTAGTTATAACCATTTTAATAAGCACCATATTTAACATTAAATATTGAACGCAATAAGCGACTGCTGTGGCGTTTGAGTCCCTGTATGCGTGCGTGTGTGTGTAAGGGTGGTAAAGGGGGCGTGTCATGATGGCTGCCCGTTAGTGCATGCAACATGGAAATGGAAATGGATTGCAGCAACAAGCTGCATGTGTGTAAATCCATTTATGCTTCAGCGCATTTATAGCCAATTTTAAAAGCCCCAAACAGAGCGAGAGAGAGAGAGACGCGGGAGGTGGCACGGCACAGATGGGCGGTGCAACCAGGTGGCAGGACAGTCACCTTGATTTGTGTGTGTCTGCGGCATATGGAGGCAACCAAGCGTACTTACACTGCAACTTGTTCTCTTGCCTCCGAAGGCCTCTACACATTTCATTCCAGCAAAAAAAAAGAAGGCAAGGCTCGTGTATGCGGGTCGAACTGAGTCGAGGAATTGGCCATTTAATTGTGCAATTGGCGCAAAGCACACACACACACACAACGTCGCACATTCCATGGAGCAATACAATATTTGCACGTATTCAAAAAGTATTTCTGCTTGAAGCTTGAAGCTTAGTGAACGTCCAGCAATGCAAAAATGTTGCTTATTATAATACAACATTAAATCAAGTTGCAAGTACTTTACAGTCTGCTTGTTAGGCAAAATCATTCACTTTGAGTTAACGCTGGAATTTTACCAACTGCTTATACTTATTATAATCCAATTTACTTTGCATTTTGTTACTTCTTTCTTAACACTTGAAACAAATATATACTTTGAGAAATTGAAATCGTTAGATATTGTTGTACTTACTGATTCAAGTTTCGTTCGTTGGAGCCGCTCTGACTTTGCACATTCTCCGTGTGACGGCGCTCCTTGTGCACAATGCCCATCAGTTTCATCCATGGATTGTTCTGGGAGCCATGGCCTCCCATGCCGCCACTCTGCCACATGGTCATCTTGGCGGCTGGTTCGTTGGCACTTGCAGCAGCTTATCCAAGACGTGCGAGTTGCTCTTTAGAAACCTGGCGATATACGCGACGATAACTGCATAGGTTGAAAGCTTTTGCTTGAGTGTCTAGTTCGTCTAGTTGGTGTTGAAAAAGCGTTTGACAAAAAGACTGAGAGCAGTGTAGAGTTTAGGCGTTTAGTTCTTGTTGCTGTTGCTGCGGTTGCTGTTGCAAGCAGCAGCATCAATGAAATAAAATTCTACTGCATACTTTTGCGAGGCCTTTGCAGTATTATACTTTTTTTTCTGGATGGAATTCAACTCCGAGTTTATTGTGGTTTAATTGTTGTTGGCCTGGCTAATGTAATTGATCTTGCTGTTGTTGTTGTTGTTATTGTTGTGGGCGGCTGGCGTTGCGTTCTGTATTCTTAGCTTTTGTTTTGTGTATTGTTGCTGCTGCTGCTGCTACTTCATCTAGCTCCTTTGTCAGTACTCAGTTATTTGAAATATTTTATAAATTATTTTTTTTTTTGCTCATTAATTTTTGAGGCTTGTTTTTTATTTCATTTGGTCATTTGTGTTATTTGGCTCGATTTGTGGATGCTATTGATGTATTGGTTTAAAGCTTTTATTTATTTTGCGTTTTTGTTTTTTTTTTTTGGGTTTTTATTTAATTAATATATATATAATTATTTTAAGCCCTTTTTAGTTAGCTATTTCGCATAATGTCTAAAATTAAGAATCACAATGGCGTAAATTGGTTTTTGTTTTGTTATTAAATTTAAATTGTTTTTCTTTGTTGTTTCCTTAAATTGGTTGCATCAAATTCTACATTTATAAATGTTATTTTTGTTAACCGTTTAATGCTAATTATTGTTAAGTTTTTTTTTTTTTTTGTTGTGTTCAGCTAATAAAACTTAGTTTGCAATTTAAGCTAGTTAATTAATTGTTGTTTTTTTTTTTTTTTGTTTGGTTTTAAGCTATTAGTTATTATTGCCTTGCTTTATTTGGTTTTTGTATATTTGCATTTTATTTTATATATTTTTTTTTTTTTGTATTTAATTGTTATTACATGTCTCTAGCTAAATTGCGGCTGGCCTCGATTTATAATGAATAATATTATAATTATTTTACTGGGCTGTTTGTTTATTATCCGTTTTCGAATATTTAGACATAAAAAAATGAATCCAATTACATATTTTGTAGCTGCAACTTGACACGTATCTTAATATATATAAATATTCCTTTTTATATATTTCATTTTGCTTTTGCTTTGGTTTTTGTTTTAGTTTTAGGCGATATGAGTATGATATCCGGCATAAGTAGCAGCTGCAAGAGAAGAATAAATGTAATATTTAGTACAATTAAGGCAAACATATGTTGAATGTTAAACTTAAAACTCAAAACCCTTTTGAATTCCCTAATCAATAGCAGTGACTGCTTTTACCCCTCCCCCTTTGGGGCTTGTATTTGAAACTAATAACCAATGCTTTAAGATATTTCTGTTTGTGAGTAAAGAACTATATATATGAGCCATGATTAAACTAGTTTCTCCATTATTTTAGCAAGCCAAACTGGACAGCCTTCATCAGCATGGTTATGGTAATATATTATGGCCAATAGCAAACTTGTAAGTCTTGGTAGTGTGTAGTGTTCTTAATGGCCAACGGGCCAAGGCAAAGGATTATGAGAAAGCCCAAAAACATTAAATTCTCAACTGCAATGGAAATTGGTTTGCTTGGCTTTCCTATCCTTCATAGCCTTGGGACAGTCTTGGTTTTGCCCAAAGTCTGCGGCTACGTAATGTACATGCATAATTAAAAAATCTGGCCAACAGGCAAATGCATGCATATTAAGGTATATTGACTGTAATTAATAATCGTTACACTTATGTGTGTGTGTGTATGTATCTGTCTCTCTCTCTTTCACTCTCTTATGTGCTGCATTGACTGCGTTTGGCAAGCTGCTTGCTTAACTGGCTGGCAATTTTCGTAGCCAACAGCAGCCAGCAGCCAACAGCCAGCTGAAGCATCTGGGCAACGATGCGAGCAGCAATTTGTCATGTAGCTGACAAAAAAAAAATCCACACACACACAGAGGAAAGAAATCAATTGTTAAACGTGCATAGCCGATGCTCTAATACCCTTTAATGAATTATTAAAAATTCGTTTGGCCAACTTTGAACCTAAGCCATAAGTTGACAAGTACTAAGTTCAAGAAATTGTCTTGATTAGAGTAGCAGCTAACATACCCTTTGCATGGAAAAGAAAGCACAAAAAAGAAGGAAAAGTGAGAAAAATTACAAGAAAACTAAAATGAATGTGGCATTGGGAAAAAGCGTGTGGCAAGTGCAACGTTATCGCTTCAACCCAAAATTCGTGAAAGAAATTCCTTAAGCAAGTAAAATATATGCTATATATATATATGTATTAATCAAAATTAATCACTCTAACTATCTCGCAGTTACGCTCTTGTAAGCATTTAGTTTTTTGGTTTGGGTTTAAAGACGCGTTGCAAACAGCTTGGCTTAAAGGCCAAGGGCCAAAGGCAGATATCTTAACTCAGTTGAGTTGTGTGAGTGTAGCGCGCTTATTGCTTTACCCAAAATTGTTGTCATATTGCAAAGTGCGCTGAAGCATGCCACACACACACACATACAGTGAGAGAAACTGCCAGCATCAGTTGTCCACCTACTCATGACTGTAAATGCTGTTTTGGTTGGCATGTCCTTTGTCCTTGTTGTCGCTTGTCGGCTGCCGCCAATGCTTCAGCTCAACGATCTGTCAACGTCAACGGTGCGTATGATAAATTTTTATTGTGTGCAACGGCAGCGAGGCGTCATCGCGCTAAGTCTGATGCTGTCACAACTCAAGCAGCTTACGCTACACCAGCTCGCATCTTTGCGACAGCAACAGCCAGCAACCGCACAAAAGCGACAGCGAAATAAAAAAGACCCTCTCAAGTGCAAGCCCAAAAGACAGCAAAGCCAGAAGACGCAGCTAATTACGCATGCGGCTTTATCATTTATTGGCATGCCAACGCAATTCCTTTTTGGCATATGTATGTATGTTCTATATATAGCCCCATTTTGGGGTTGGCAGCTGGCGCTGCTTACAGTACAAGGCTTGTAAAGGCTGGACGGCAGCTTTTCCAGATTCAGTCAGCAAAAACAGCAATAACTACAACTAAATGCAACGAAAGCCAACATTAATAACATTTTTTGCAATTGTTCAACTTTTTCAACATGTTGCAACCGCTTTTTGTTCTGCTGTTCTACAAAATTTTTTAACAATTTATTTTTGCAACCCAACTGTAAATTAAACGACCCTCAAGTAAAATAAAGCTCTTCAAGTTGTTACCATATGCTGCAATTGAATCATGAAATTTAAGCGACTTACTAACTTTAAGTTACTGACAGGCTGACAGGCTGTTGCAAACCGAGTTGACGAGTAAGCAAAAAAAAAAAAGTAAAAGGCACGCTGCACATTAAATTAATATGCCGCATTTGGCGCTGCATGCGGCAATTAGCCGAGCAATGTTAAATGTGAGCTGACTGTTCTGACCTGCTATTTAAATAGCCTGATAATTAAGCGTCGTTGTCACCTTGCCACCACCGTTGCCGACCCTCCAACACATCAGCAGCGACCTGCTAACAGACACAACACACAAAAAAAAATAAAAGTTTTTGCTATCTAAAGCGGCAGGGGAAGAGAACGAGAGAGAGGCTTATAAATATAAGGGAAAGAAAGTTTAAATTAGGCGTAAAAGCGGAAACCGGGAAACTGCTGGTAATAGCATTAGAGCCAGAATCAAAGCCACAATCAGAGCATAGGCAGAAACTTTTTAGACAAGCATAATGGCAAATGGAAGGAAATCGCGTGCATAGCTTGATTATAAATATTGCGCAAAGATTAAAATTTATTTCATATTCAGCGATTTATTAATACTAAGAACACTTTCAATTATAAAAAAAAAACAAAAACATCAAGTACATTATTAGCCAAGCCAATGGTGTAGCTTACTTTGAGTGCCGGCGTAGACTAATTAACTGCCTTGTGGGCATGGCACACTGGCAGTGACACCTTTTGGCTAAGGCCATTCGGGAACAAAGACGAGAATAATCAGCCTTGTAAAACTTATCGTTTTCAGCGGTAACAACAGCAACAGCAACAGCTCAACTCTGATCCTTAACACTGGGCGCTAGCCACAAGGGCGTAACGTGCAAAATCAAGTGACGCCTTCGCCATGGTAACCACAAACCATTTTAACCCCGGCTACCTTTGGGGCTGATGAGCGCTAAGCTACGTTCTTCAATGGAATATTTAATTAAGGGACATCGTTGTTGCTGCTTTTGAAGCAACTCTAACTGATGCTGCTGCTGCTGCTAAATCTGAATCTGAAGCTTGGATGGCAGCTGGTGCTTTGTGGTGGCCCAAGAGAGCGAACGTTGGCAAGGGATTAACTTGGCCCAGAGCTTGGCAACAGTAACAACAGGTAGTGTAGCCATAGTTGCCACAAGTTGGATCAATAAATAGCAGAAGCCAGCTGCTTGCAAGCTGCACGTTTGCCACGCACCAGCACACACATCAACACACACACACGTACAGGCAGTTTGTTGCAACTGTGCGGCAATTGGCAATTGGCCTTTGGCTGCTAACGGAAACGGAAGCAAAAACGCAAAAGCATACAACAGGATGGTAAGCAGACGGGAAGTAGATGGTTAAGGGGCACTTGGCATTGAAACCGTTATTAAATATTGTAAATATATAATGCAATTTCATTGCAGCCACCGAAGAAGAAGCTATCCAAGAAGGAGAAGGCACGCCTCGAGGCCGAACAAGCTGAACTCCTACGCATCGAAATGGAAAAGGAAAAGTTGGTTAAACAAGCTTACGGCTAGCCACAAAAATTAGTTGTTAACATTACCAAAAGGACGCACAGCTTGCAGCTTAACTAATGGCCTTTGTTCGTTTTTAAAATAGACTTAAAAAACTGGAGGAGGCGCGTCAACGAAAAAAACTGGAAATGGAGCAGGCCAAGCATCGCCAGCAGCAGGAGGTGGCCGAGAATCGTTTGCGGCGTGCCCAGCTCAAGGATAGCATGAAGTTCTTCGATGCCGTGCACACCACCATTGAGGCCATCAAGGCGGTTGAGCGGCAGGAATGCGACTGGGAGAAGTTCATGCGTTGCAATGGTCTGCCAAATGCGGCAAGTCCCAGCGATTTGCGCAAGTACATTCATCAGTGGCATGCGGATATTGCTCAGCGGCAGTTGGAGGCACGCAACTGGCTGTTGCGTACCGATGAGCGAACGCTGCTTACCCAGGATGCACATGTGCCGGATTTGACGCGTTGCTCGCTTCGAAAGCAACAGGGCAATCTTGGCGATGTCTATGCACAGCGCATTAAGGAGGTGCTGGGTGTGAGTACAGTTGAGTTCCTACGCTCTTTGTGCTTTTCTTAGGCATTGTTCTTCAACAGATTCTCAACGAGCTGGATGCGTCTTTGCCGTATACCCGGTCGCGTTCAGCTCATGTGGCTGATGATTTGGTTAAGCTTAAAACCGAAATGCGTGTGTTTCTTAAGCAACATCTCGATGAGTTCACCCACAAGACAATGTCGCACATTGAGCGTGACATGGAGTTAGTTATTTGTTTACATAGCAAAGCTCAGTAAAACAGTAAAACTTTTAATTGCAGAATTGATCGTCCTGGCGTCTCTAAGCACATTTACAGCTCAACTGTATTTCAGAGTTTCGTTTGGACATTCTCAAAGGATGCTCAAATGTAGGTTGTTGCTTTTTTATATTCCCTTCTCAATCTACTCAGCCTTTGGTTCTTTTAGTGCTGTCAATCCCAAGGCTCGCATTGGTGAACAGTCTACTCACAATGAGATTGACTTTCCCACCATCGAAATGAACATTTCCCTTCCACCCACGGTGCATTTGCAGAGCTCAGCGTTGCGTGGTCTGTGGCTTAACTATGATCACTTCAGCGACTACTGCAGCAGCTTTCAACTCAGACATGCACGCTCCGAAAATGCTAGTAAGTTCATGTACTTCTCTTTGGCTATCTGATCTAAACTCTTCAACAGCCATTCTACGCCAAACCAAACGCGAATGGCGTAAACGTAAGGAGATCCTGCACTCGATGCTTGACGAATGCGCCCGTGACATTCCACTGTCGGAGCTGGAGCAGCTGACACAGGAGCAACATTCGGCCAGCTCGCAGCTGCCACGTGAACGCACCTATGATGTGGACAAACTCTATGCCCAGTACGAGGATGAGCTGAACAAGGCGCGTCGTCGTGCCGTCGGACCCGAGGCTTACGGCATGCTCGAGACAGATGTCAATTTGCGCAAGTATCGCATCATTGGTGGCGTCTATTGTATTGACTTCCTAGAGACGCCGCAGCAGGATAAGCAACTGAATGCTCGCTCTTTTATACGCACTGGTAAGTTGGTTAAACAGTATTCAAATCAAATCAGTTTTAAGAGTTTGTGGCATACAGTTGCCGCTGCCAACAGTCTGATGCACAAGGAGTACTATCAGACCTATAAGCCACCGCCGCCAGTGTTGCCAGGCGTGCGGCGGCTTCCCGAGGAGATTGAGGCTGAGATGCGTATGATTGAGGCAGCACTGGATAAACTGGCTTTGGTCACACTGCAGTAAGTAATCGGAAAACACACAGCAACAGCTGCCTTTTCACTATTATTCTCTTACTAGGTTACCCGATTCGGTGATTTGGTTTGAGCCACCGATTGCCTGTCGCTGGGAAACTCATGTTGAGACTATCGAATCGCAGCTGGCAGATGGTGTCAAGCCAGATCCGGCGCCAACTGCAACTGCTACAGCATCGGCAACGGCAGCGCCCACTACAGCCACACCCACTGAGATAACGCCACTCTCCACCAATGCACAGCCCAGTCCGCTCAAGAGCTCACCACGCGGTCCGGCCAAGCAATTGCGCTCACAGAAATCGGATTTGGGCGCCATGCAAACACAGACGTTGCGTGAGATTGGAGATTTTGATTTACGTGCAATACCCAGCAATGTGGATCTGTATGGACTGGTCAAAGATTTTGTGGTGCCACGTCTGCCGCAGGGTTTTTGCGTACGTCTCGAGCAACAGACGCCGCAGTCGAGCAGCGGGCGGCAACAGCGACAGGTGATGTTTTTGGCACGACAAGCTCATGTGCGATTGGGTCAATCAGCTGTTGGCATTCAACGGCATGTGATTAAGCCAGCTGCTTCAACTACAATGGACGCCATGCAGGCAGCAAGTAGTGCCACTGCTAATGGCATTGGTGCCGAGTTTTTGGATACGGCCGAGCCAGCAGAACTGTTTCCGCCTCTGTGCTTTGATAAGCTGCTTAAGTTTCGTTCACAGCCCCGTCCACCTCCAGTGACGCCCAGTGGTTGCTATCTGTTCTCGCAGCTTATCGAGGACATGGATCGCTTGTGGCGCATGCAGCTGCCACGTGAACAGCAGGAGGAAATGCTGCAACAAATCTCTGAGCAGCTTTCAGCAAGCGGTTCACAAAACGATGCCACCGAGGAGGAGCTTACGGATGAAATGCGTCCACTAAGCCAAGAGCTAGTCGAGGTACTGCAGCCAGCAACAGCAGCTGCTGCCTTTGCCTACTACACGGGCATCTCTTTTGTTAGGGACAATCAACTGAACGCGGCCGAAACTGAGCCGGAAACAACGTCCAAATCAACTGGCAGTCTGGACAGCAGCGAGGATGATGACGATGATGAGGATAGCCTGTTGGAATTGCTCGAAGGTGGCGGCGCTGTTCGAGAGTCCCTAGCGGGTGGCAACTATCAACAAGTGATGAGCAGAAACAGTAACAGTGACAACTGTGATAGTGAAGCGTATGTATTTTGCCTTTTTTCCTGCTCGGTTATCGAACGTGTTTCTATTTAGACGCAGACAGAAGGTGAGCAGCACAGCGGCCATAACGCAGGGCAAGTGGAGTACACGAGATGTTCATGATACCAAATTCAATGAGGACAAGCTCTCCATACAATTTCGCACGGGTCGACTAGGTAAATCAACATATTATTGTTAATCAGTTCCGATTAATCTCTTCTTTAGGAATTTTTGGCTTTGCTTTGAATAAGTATAGCAATATGCCTTATCAAACCTGGGATATGCGACCGGATATGAAAAAGTATGCTTATATCACTGTTTGTATGCCAGAATTGAGAGTTTTTCCTTTGAGTTACAGTCCTGGCACAATAATCTTTAGCTTCACTGCCTCGCTAATCAGTTTGGACATGACCATTACCGAATCCGGCTACACTGTCAATAATTTTCAAGGTGGCAGCACTCAGATCATAACAGACATGCTTGGCAAGACCCTGTCTTTAGCTGAGCTAAAGGCAACACTGATACTCTCTGCCGTTGATATCTTTCCGGATGAGGATGCCTTCTGCTATACGGAGGGCTCATGCGAAAAGAACTATGTTATGGAAATGCATACGTATGCCTGCATATCCACCCTGGCCCTCTCGCACAACTTTAGCTGGTCGCGTTGGAATTTATTGGCTGGCTCTCGCACTGCCGTGCTGCTTGTGCGGGAGCTTATCGAGGGCAAGAAGGTGCCATACTATTCGACCCTCTTGGTTACACCACTCAAGACGTCCATCATTGACTGCACCGAGGTGTCGGCAAGCTTCAATGCGGTTGGCATCGCGGGCATGGAATATTATGCGGACTTATATCAGCTGTCTCAGGCTCATGCACAGCCCGTCAGTTTGGAGAAGCAGCGAACAATGAGTCCGATACTTCGGGATAATGTTGCAAGCATCTTGATTGGCATAAGGCCACTTAGTTTTTGTTGAGCAACAATCTGTTTTTGAAAAATGTATTTGAATATCAAGCTAAGGACTTTAACAAGCTGTCGTATCTACTATAAATACTTTTACAACAAGTTATTTATTCCATGCTGAGCAATTTAAGAGACATTATTTTATGCACCCAACTGGGAAACATTACAATGCTTTGCATATTATGACTTTTTTGTGCATATAAACTATGCTTCAACTGTTTACATTTTATGCATACTTTGACCTTCTTCTTGCTACCCCCCGCCCCCCTTGGACTTTTCACGTCACAAAAGTTTGCAACACTCCCAAAAAAAAAACTGTTGCAAACGGCAAAGAGTTGAAATTATTCATTTGAAAGTACTCAAATCATTCAACAACTTTTAACAGTTGCATTCGCACTGACCACGTTAACTGTCAATTGCTACACACACACACACACACATAGATAAAATAAATATGGCTACAGTGTTTGTATTTTGAAACTCTTTTAAATTTATGCAAAATAAAATGAAAGCCAAGTTTTTGGCAAATGTTGTAAGTGAGGGAAAGACGAATCCAAATGGGACTAGCACTTTATACACACTCGCTCACACACACACACACACATACTTATACATATCAAATGAAAGTTTTGTAATATTTTGCGATTGCCGTCCAACTCTCTGTTCACCCTAACAAAATTTATGCTCTGACAGCTAAGCGGCTTCCAAAAGGTCAAACACAAAAAGCCAAAGCAGACAAGAGGCCAACAATGAATACAAGCAAAGTGTCAACTAGAAAGTACCCAACTAACTACACACACAAGTACTTAGTGGGCGTGTCCACAAAATGGGCGTTGCGCAGATTTTCGCAGCTGGAATTAGCTAGCATTCAATTTCATAGAGGCAATCGAGCGCTGGACGACGGCAAAAAATCAAAGCATTGAAATTAATATACCAATTACACACAGACACAAACCCACACACACACGGACACACCTGCACAGTGATAGCACATTAAAAATGAATAAGCTGTGGAAATTGAAAACATGCGAAAGAATGTCTTTGCCATGAACCAAGCCGCAAAATTTACGGGACATCAGCGTTGCACTTTGTTTATAAATGACACTTTAAATGGTTTAAAAATTTAATCACTCGCCAGCACATTTTTAGCAGGAAACTTTATTAAATCGTTAACTTAAATGAATGAAAAGCGTTGAGTCTATAGTTATAGCAAACATTTCATTACGTTTAGTTGTCACTTATCTCTTACTCAAGACTTGAGTAAGTCCAAAGCCCAAAATATCTTCTTACATAAGTGCACAACAAGCACAATAGTTGAACAGTTGCACAATTGTGCACATTCCCAGAGACAGACCAAATGTCCCAGAGACCACTTAGAGTGTATTCCCACAAAACATGGCCGCATTGCCCGAAATTCCCATTACCTGTCAAAATGAAAAGCAAATGGTTGCCGCATTTGGTTTGCAATGCGATTGTTGCGGTTTTCCTAGAGTAGCGGGTGGATTTTGGTTAAGAGATCCCGTACCGAGCTGAGCCGCAGGTGTCAAATGCGGAAACGGAAATGTAACTTGCACTTGGCAACCGCAAATACAAATGCCACAAATAAACTGCTCCCAAAAAACCCCGAAACCACGTCAAACCAAGCCATCATCCGCTTCTAACAAACAAACAAACTGTGTTCTGCGGTTGCCAAAAAAAAAGTGTAACAACAACAAAACAATTTGAGAGTGGGGACTAAGTCGCATCTAAAATTAATTGCCAAATGTGTCAGCGGCAAGCGAAAAGCGTGCAAACATGCACAATCTTGTCGTATTTCATATTCATTTTCATTTCAATACAGTTTGGGAAAACATTTAGGGTATTTGTTGCTTAGTTAAACCAGAGGAGAAACAAACACATTTTTAATTATTTATTCATATAGATGGTGCCAGCGGGAAGCGTTTAACGAACAAGAGAAGGGCGAAGGGAAGGGCACTTGCCTCATTAACAAAACAAACGACACAGTCAAAAAAAAGAAACAAACGGCAGACGAACTGACGCCACAAGCAAAGTGCGTGGGGAAGCTGGGTTGGGAGCGGAGAAGGTGGTAATGATTGTCGAGTCACAGACAGCTGGGCGCCACACACAGTTAACAACATTGCTTATGACCTTCACACACATATATATATATACGGATAATACGCATTAAGTTGCGTATACGACGCGTGTGGCGTGGCATTATGAACGAATGAGTAAAAGAAAGAAAAATGAAAAAGAAAATTGAAAGATGCGAAACCGCATTAAGGGATAACTCGCTTCAAATATGTTAATTTGCCAGAGTCAAAGCAGTTAACATGCACGCCTAAGTGTTTGCTTGTGTGTGTGTGTGTTTGTGTGGGTTTAACAACAGTTAATAAAGCTGTGTCTATGTCTCTCTGTGTGTTAGTGTCTGTGATATGCATAAATAACAAAAATGTTTCCCATCTGCATATAACAACAACATAAAGCACAAATTTACATACGTATAAAAGTTGAGAAATCTTGAAAATTGTGTGAAATAGCAGAAAAGAATTTCATTCACAAGTTAAGTATATATATTAAAAGAAAAGAAATATTTCAAATTATTATTTCAAGAGTTCCTGGTATAGCTTCAAATAAGTTGACAGTTGCTTACAATTTGTATTGTCAGTGTTGCCACAACGTTTATCAGTCTTTTGCTTAAATCAAGTTACGATTTAACAACGAGAAGAGAAATGCACTGAGCAAAATATTATCTTAAAGCTTAAACTAATTACATGAACAGTGTACTTTCGTTATAAGTCAGTTTTTTTTTATAGTTTATTCAATAATTTTATAGAAACTACAAAAGAAAATCGAGCTTTATTCTAAAGCAACTCTTTTTCGCTCTGTGTTAAAACACACACACACACACACATGTATGGATATGCATATGTACGTATTAAGTAAGCCATAAGGAACATTCTTTAGGGCATTAGCATAGTGCCATAAAAGTAACCGTACATCCATTTAAATGCCACTATTTTTTGTTGTGCACAAAACAGACACACACACACAGAGAGAGGGAAAGAGAGATAGAGGTAGAGTGAGTGTTTGCTATAAAGTTGTTGTTTGTTGGCAGTCCAAGACTTTGCATAACGCTGAGCATCTTGTGGCATGGCATGTTTTGATGTAGTTGTTGTTGGCATTAAATATTCGCGCATTTTCACAGCAGCAGCAGCAGCAGCAGGCGGCCAACAACAAAAGCCATTGCCGCGGCATTACATGTGTTAAATGACAAACATAACTATGCATATACTCTAGCTACAAACGTGTATGTATGTGTATGTGTGTGAGTTTTTACTTTAATCAAGGCAAAGGCAGCTGGCGCACTAAAAATGTTGCCTGGCGCAAACAATAAATTTTGTTGCTGCTGCTGCTGCTACTCTCTATGTGTGTGTATCTTAGAAGGAGGGATAGAGGGAGGGGGGGCCGCAACAGAATTTAATGCGCGGCTTTTGTAACATTTGGCTTGCCGCTGGCATTAAATTTGTGCGCTCGCATGCCGCGCACAAAAGTATGCAACGTCTACGTATACGTAATTTTTATTCAAGTTAATAGCAACTGACTTTGAGGCTAAGCTGGAAAGCAACCTCCAAACCCAATCCTGCATCCAACCATGTGCAAGTCTCTTTAAATTACAATTCATTATGCCAACGTTTGTGTGTGTGTGTGTGTGTGTGTGTGTGTGTGTGCGTCTCGGTTGTAGCTTGAGAACTTCCGCCTCGCAAGCGGCACTTGAAATTGCATTGTTGTTGTGGCAGTGCTACTGCTGTTGCCGCTGGCAATCGTCATCCCTTAGCATCCTGCGACATTCCTCACACGCTCTTCCCCTCTTCTCCTCCTTCTGTTAAAAGCAAGCATTGTTGTTGCTTGCTGCTGTTGGCTGTGCTTCAGCAATTCGCGTCAAATTTCGAGTTTAAGTGTCAATTACAACAAGCAAAACAACGCGAACACTTTCGACGGCTGCCGTTGCCTTTACACCTGTCTGCCACACACATACACAAGAACACGTGACACATGTGTGGGTGCTCACATTGCTTGGCCCCTGTCAACGTTCGTCAGGCTGTCAGCTTTTGCTTTTCATTTTCTGCTTGAATACCCTGTGAATGTCTCGAACAGGTCTTGTTTCTTAACCTCGAAAGACTTTGCTTTAGCGCTTGTTGCTAAATAGGGTATCTTTTAGTTACATTGTGTTTAAGTATATGTATATAAATCTAACATTTTCTGCCTATTTTATTTTAGCTTGGCTTTCGCTTGGCTTTTTACTTTAGTTTTTTTTCTTTGGCGTTTGCCTCGTTTTTAACCTCAATTTTGTGCGCCTAGGATGCTGCCTGCCACCTGCCTTGAAATTTATGTCGTGTGTAGGCTGCTCCACATGTGTCTCTGTGTGTGTGTGCGTGTGTGTGTTTGTGTAATAATTTGACTTGCCTTCAACGTAGTTGTTGTTGCTGTCGCAGTTGCCTCTTAAGGACGACGACTACGTCGACGACTTTTGACTTTCTGCGCTGGCATTTTGACACAGTTGATTACAGCGCCACCTAGCGACCGCAGGCAACTGGGCCTCATGTGGGATTTAAGGCAGGGCAGCGTGCAGAGGGGTTAAAGGACAGGGCTGTTGATAATATTTATGCAAATGGGGCACAGAGTACGCGCAACTCAAGCGGCTTTGCTGCACAAAGTTTGTCATTCATTTTGGTGATGCACACACACACACATAGACACAACCATGACATTTGTGTGTGTTAGTGTGTTGTGTCTGTATTTATTAATTGCATTCCACAATTTATGTATACCATTTGAAATATTTCTTTAGCAATTGTCTGTGCACAAACAACGAGAATTGTAAAATTGCATTGCCTTCAAACAATTGAAAGAAATTACAAAATAAGCAAAAAATGCCAAGATGTTAAGCTGCTTAAAGACTTGACGTTGTCTCACAACTCAAACGGATATTGGCATTTAGAAGCTGTAGAATGCAATGCTTTAGCTATTTACCTATCTCTACTTTCTGTTAGTTTTGTAAATAAATTTATGGCTGGGTTGTTGTGGGTTTCTTTTGCTTTGCCAGTCAAATAATAAATAAAGTTCAGAAGTACACTTCGAAGTTGAAAAACGATTTAGTTTAAAGTTTATTTTCTCTCTCTCTTTTTGTGTGCCAGTTTGCTGTGCTGAAATGCGGGTTAAAGCTGTAAAAATCGCACTTTAAGTGGTCACGATGGCGTATACTTAATTTTTACTTGCTTCAACTTAGGCATTCAGGTGACCGAGTGCACACACCAACTAACACACACCCACCTGGGCTAATGTGGGGCAATGGGGCGTGGCCTGACCTCAGCCACCAAAGCGAACAAAGAAACAGCAGCAGCAGCAGCTGCGGCTCGCTCACTGACAAAATATTTGGGGCTAAAAGCGAGCGACGAAAAAATATTTATGCTCTGTTCTATGAGTCTGTGTGCGAGTGTAATCTAAACATTCCTCAGGACACACACATGCCCTTGCAAGTGTGTGTGTGTGTGTGCGTAATTTGAGCATCTGCACGTACGTTGCTCGAGTTGCAGGAACCAGCAATAAAATAGAAAAATTTCTCAAGCTGATGAAAAGGAAATGACCACAAATTGCCGACGCTATGTGCACACACACACACACACACCCATTCACACACCACATATGTGTATATATATATAACACACAATAAACGATTTAACGTATTTAATTTCTTTTCCACACCCACACACACACACACACACACACATAGATATAGCTGGACTCTAAACGAGAGGCTCGCTTCCTGGCCAAGTTTGTGTGTATATAGAAAATGGCGTGCCTAGAAAAGTTCAGCAAACTCTAGCGAGAACAACAACAACAAAAACAATCCCATATATGCGAGTGTGTGCTCTGCATTGTCTCTCCCTCACTCACACACACACACACCCATGCTCTGCCTCTCTCTTTCACACAGCTCACTCAATGGCTGTTGGCTCTTTGTTTGCGTGTGTTTGCCTGTTAGAAAATAATTAAAACTTTTCGTGATTTCGTGCCAGTAGTAGCTGCGATTTTTCTCAATTTAAAATGAATTCTGCCCAACAGCAACAGTAAAAAGCGAACATTTGCAACAGCAAAGACTTGAACATATTCTAGGAAAACGATGTGAACATGTGAAAACACTTTTGTCACATAAAGTATCAATGAATTTTGCTTGAGTTTTCGGACAGATTGAGCGGGCTTTGAGCTTCATTTTTATCAGTTCAGCTAATAATCTTAAGCAAGAAACCTTAAGAACTGGCAAAAGGAACAGTTTAAAACATAGTTTTTTTCTTAATCATTGCTGCTAAAGGCGTTTAAGAACTACTACCTTTTGTAAAATAAGTGAATATAGGGTATATCTAGTGCTGTTTGGATTGAACGTGTGCTTGTGTGTTAGTACCATTCAATAAGCAACACCATTGAGCATCCCAACCACCCACAATGCTCACTTTTGATTAGTTATTGCTGCTGCTGCTGCTGCTGGCTGTTTACAACATTCGTGCAGCTTTTGATTAGCAGCAATTTTCGTTGTTGTTGTTGTTTTGTTTTTGTTTGAATAATCGACGCGCTTTCAAAACGCTTCCGCAACGTTTTCGCCTTCAATTTGGTTCCTAATGCGTTTTCTCTTCTTCTGTTTTTTTTTGTGCCAATTTCAATTGATTTATTGATTGTGCGTGGGTGGAGAGAGGGGGGCGGGGAGTGTTTGACCTTAAATAACACTCGCACAATTAAAAATGCTGCACATATGGTAGCAAAGTATCTAACAATATAAACATGCTTTTTTTTAGCGCCAATTCGCACTAAATTTTGTGTTTTACTTTTCCTCTGCCGCTGCTGGTGTCGTCGTCATCGTCAGCGTCGCTGCTGCCGCCCACCACACCTCGGCAAAATAGTCTATAAATAACACGTCTAATACTCAACGACAAAATAAATGCGCTCAAAATCAAATTGAAATCAAAATCAAAAGCCAAATCCACAACACATTAAGCGAACAATTTTTTTTGAGTAGTGTATGCGACATAGTTAATAACAAAAAACATTTCGTTTTTTTCGTTGTATTTGATTGTGTATAATGCTTAATGTATTGTCAGTTTTTCTGTAAGCTTTTCTTTGATTTATTGCCATGTTGCTTCACTTGCTGACATTATTATTATTATTATTATTGTTGTTGTCAACAACTTGTTGAGCAATTGTTATCAATAAGCAGCTCAGCTTTTTGGCTTTTTTTCCTGCCGCCTTCTTTCCAAGTTGGCTAACATGACTAATGTTTATACATGCATAATCGAATGCTTGCTGCATGTATTTATACATACATTTAAGTTAAGTTGGGTTTAAAGTGAGCTGATCTTATGGATTTCATCATGTTTTCTGCATGCCACACTGTCTTTAAAAAGTTTCTGCCACAGTTGCAAGTCTGCTTTAATGTTAGCAACAACATTAGCATAAGATTTACATGCTTCTTTTTTCTGTTTGTTGCTACTCTCGAGAAACAATAAATTTGCCTTAAATGAAGTGGATTTGTTGATTAAGTAGTTGGCTCTCTTCTACAACAAGTATTCGACTTATTCAAAGGGCCTTTGGGCACCAAATTCTGGTCTGGTTTAGCTGATCAAATTGTCAGCAATTATTTTAACTGGTTCGCGATTTGTTAACGATTTATTGCGACAGTTTTATGACACGTTCCATTGGCTGGATGTACAAGAGGAAAAGCGGGGAGCTGCTGTTTATCAATTGACACGCGCGTACTATAAAATAAAGCAAAAAAGGGAATGTAACTGGGCCAAATGGTCGAGATTGGCCGATTTGAGCCCTTAAGGCTCTTTTTGGCTGTGTCCTTCGAAATGTTTTGGGCGCGTCAAAACGACGAAACTCCTATAAATATCGTTGACGATTTATCAATACCATTGTGTGTGTATATGTGTGTGTGTGTGTGCGGGTGTATATTTTTGCGCGTGGGCCTATAAAATAGCTAAAAGCAACAACAACATGCAGAGTATTCGCTTTTTAGCTGCTTGATCGTTAGTCGGCCCATTTTCAATTTGTTTGATTTCGTTTGCCAATTTTCAACTTGCTCTTGTTATACGTTCGAATACCCTATAGCCATTAAATGGCTCTAAAGGGTATGTTTTATCAAACATCTAAAAATAAACCTAACAAAAGTTTTTAAACCTTTTGGTAGTACTTTTTGATAGACAAAAACAAAGGGTATTAAAAAGCTAAAGCGTTTTCAGTAGTTTTTTTATTTAGTATGTGCCATGTCACCTATTCAATATAGCACACCTTAAACCCCTCACTGTCCCTACCTCTGCTTTTTTTTTTGGTTTTATTAATGAGCCCTCCCAACATAAATAATCACAAGAGCGAACAGCAACAAATGATCGCTGACCAAATTTTGGATGTCTGTACATCTGTTATAAACACTTATATATACATATGTTTTGATTTGGTTGCTTTTTATTCTCTACCAAGTGCCAACTGTGTCAAAACGAGCATTAGTAAAGCGCTGACATTGGCAGGAATATTCCCAATGTTCTATTCCAAGTCAATGGCTGAACATAAATCAGAATGGTTTTGGTGTGTTTGGCACGTTTTTTAACTTAATTTTGATTGTTTTGTAAAGTTAGCTGGAAAAAGCCAAAATTGAGCTGTTTATTTTTTATATATAGAATGTTCTTCCCTGTCTTTATAAACATATTTTATCCCTTAATCAATGAACTACCCTTTCTCTCTCTCTCTCTCCCTTTCTATCTCTCTTGAAAATAAAATATTCATGTCTCCTAATTGAGTTAACATCTCACCTATAACCCAAAACCACTTCGAGTACTCATACCGTCAAAGCCAAAGTTTATTCGATTATCCTGCACTTAAATCCCTTTCCACTTGCCAACCCTTCTTTCGCTTATCGCTTGGTCAGTGGACTTTCCTTTCCTATGCTAAATGAGATATTTTTACACACACACATTCGATGGACTGTGTGTGTGTGTGTGTTTTGTAATTTGATTTCCCCAATCTAAATATGCACTATATCCATACCACAGCTTCACTCCGGGTTGCACCTTCTGTGGCTGAGCTGTTGTGTATGTGTGTGTGTGTGTGTGTAAGCCATATGCAAGCCCGCACACGAGCCGCAGCAAGCCATTAAATATGCAGAGTTGCCGCAGTTTAAAAACCACAATGTAAATTGAACAATTCGTTACAAAGTGCACAACCTGTTCACAACTTAACATGGAACTTTCGTTCGTACACATATTATGGTAAGGAAACAATAATAAATAAATAATCCATCTGGGCTGTGTTGAAAATATATATACAATGTTGTCTGTGTTTTCCCAAAGAAAACAATGCTTGCTTGAAACAAGTAAGAAGGCTCTTGGAGAGAGAACTCTAGCTCTTCTTGCCCTTCACCACATTGAGTCGACCCAGTTTAAAGCCTCTTTCAAGCCTTAATCATAGGTTCTTTTACTTAAATACTATCTTTTATATTGCCAATTTAAAATGAATTGCAATTAAAAATACAAAAGCCAAATTAAAATGGCTCAAACAAAAATCATTAGCTAATTGCATGCAATTGAAACTTCTCAGCGTTCCATTTCAATGTTAATTTGTTATGCAGTTATCTTGAAACCTTTTGATGCTTAACTATGCTCGCTTTGTGCGCCCATTTCTGAGAATTTCTGTGTTTATAAATTAGTTGTTTCGTCGAAAAGAAAAGAGAAAAGTGTAGGCAAAAAAAACAAATGCGCGAAAAAAAAGAACTTACGACACTTGCACATAAAAAACTCGAATGCAAACGAAAATAGAAAAGTGTACAAATGAATGCAGCTGGCAAATGTGACTTCGGCTGCCTGTTGCAACAACAACAAGAACAACAACAAGAGCAACACGGCCATAAAATTAAAAATAAAACTTACATAAGTTTAGAAGCGAAGGCATTGGCGGTGGCAAGTGGCAGCGGCAGCGGCAGCAGCGTAAGCAGCGTCATTTGTCGCACTGCTCCCAAAATGATTTTTTATTTTTGGAAGCAACAGCAACAACTGTCACAGCTGCAACATCAACAACAAGCAACAAGCAATAAAAATTGCACTTTCAACTCTTTTTGTTTTTTTCAAATGCAACGAAATGAGTTTGGAAGTTCAAGTGGAAGAGGAAATGGCAGTGGCAGTGGCAAATAAAACTTGTGCAAGCCTCAAAACTCAAGTCGGAAATGAAATGCTTAAACAGCTTAAAAGCTTTAACTGCTTAACGGCTTAGCCGCCTTAAATGCAATGTGACAAACAGGAACCAATGGAATGGAATCACTATGGAAAACAGACACTTTAGCTCATGTCCAAGCAACTCGGCTCAGTTCGACTTGTCGTTGTCTTTAGCCATTGACACAACAGCAACAATACTAACTCCAATGCGTGTGCTATTAGCCAAAAAGAAAAACAGTCAGCACTTGCCGCAATGGCTAAAAAAAGTTGCTTGAGTGTTTTTGGTGGCCATCAACTGCAGCCTTTCGCTCCCTTTCTCTGTTTGTGTGGGTGTGTGTGTTTGTTATTTGAAGGCTTTTGCTGCCTGCCACAACCATTGGATGCTACTCTAAAATTCCAGGCACATACACACAATAAGCAGTTGGCAGCAACGATGAGAACGAAAATGGCAACAGCCAAAGACTCCAGCCAGTCATAAAATTGTGCGAGCGGGGCTTGTTTATATACCCTCGACATACACACACACACACACACACACACGCAAGCTTAAACAATTGTTAAGGCAAAGGGTATGAACAGCTTGTAAGTAACAACTTTTTAGCCATCTTCAGTTTGCAGTTTCAACTATCTTTTTGAGCAAAAAAGCAAACTTTCTTAATTACAACATTTGTAGTTTTTGGACAATAACAAACTTCTAACTGTCAGTTCAATAAGCAATAAGGTTTTACACAGGGTATGCCACATAGTCGAGCCGTTTGGGATAAGCGTGAGCTTGAACTTATTATTGTTGCGCTTTCGCATTGAGTGAAAGGAAAGGTTAATGGGGTAGGGAAAAGTCGAGTTGGATTCAGTGGTGCGACTCCAGCTGCGAGAAGGAGCATTGAGGCAAATTAAATACAGGAAGTTTTGCCGAAAATGGCGAATGTAAGGCACAAGGCAACAGCGCATAATAATAGAAAAAGGAATGCGCAAAAGGACGCAGCAAAGAAAACAAACAGAAACAGAGAGAAAGAAACATTTTGCAAATGTTGTTACAGTTTTTGGCGCTTTGTGGCACAAACAAGCGAAGATTTGCACACAAAGCGACTTTCATAAAACATAAGCA
The DNA here is from genome assembly GCA_035044725.1 of Scaptomyza caliginosa. Classification (NCBI taxonomy): domain Eukaryota; kingdom Metazoa; phylum Arthropoda; class Insecta; order Diptera; family Drosophilidae; genus Scaptomyza; species Scaptomyza caliginosa. Next base: position 308,527 of record JAWNNR010000240.1, on the reverse strand, counting down.
AAGCCACTGTTCATATGTGAGACTCACACACTGGCCACTGTTCAAAATGTTTATGGGCACTTTAGCTTGGCCAGTGTCCATCTCGGTCCCCGTCCGCCCATCATCAACATCATTCACGTTTACGATGCTGCCCCCAAGGCTGGCTAGCTGGCTGGGTGGAGCGCCAAGCGACAACGACGGCTGTTGCTTGCTTGCCATGTGTATACGTCAACAATGAGAAAGCCAACCGAAGCAGCAGCCGCAAGCAGCCGCTTCTTGGCCCTGTTCCAAGCCGCGTTGCCTGCGGCGCTTTCGCTTCTTTATTATTGTCAATGATTTGCTTTTGGGCTCATAAAATGCAAGCAAATTGAATTCGTTTTTTCTTTTGCGTTCGTTACTTGTTGTTGGGTTCTTTTGTTGGAACACGTGACGTATGTTTAATTATGTTATACACATTGCGCATACGCCTAGTTGCATGCCCAAAATTTGGGATCAAAGCAGATTTGAAAGGCAAAGACACATTTTCTTACTCTGAGTACAAAGCGAAACTAGAGCAATTGCTTTAAAATACGGAAGTTTAAGAGTTAAGATTAAAAATAATTGAAATATTTTTAAAGATTTTTACTCACCTTAGTGCTTTATTTCTAGTGTATCGTAGTTGAGTTCGTAGTATTAATTATGATAATATCATAATATATATATATATATTTGTATAGGTTAGTGTAATACCAGATATATTATTAATTTGAGCAAGTTTTGAATACATAGAGCACATTATACGTATAGAACGAAATAACGAAAGATAGTAGTTCTGCTTGCTTCGATATGCATACATACATATATATATATGTATGCTCTTGGCTCTTGATTTAGTAGTTAGTTTTCACTTTGACTTTGGCTTGTTGTGTGGGCAACATTATCGTTATCAACATCATAATCATCTTGATCGGCATCATTTTCATTTTCATCATCATTATATGAACATAATATCAATATTATTTCTGCACGTCACTTTTTTTGAATTATTTTTTTTTTATTTGGTTTGGTTGGGTGAATAACAAAAAAAATATGTAAAAAAAAAATTTAATTTATTATCGAATGCGAATATATAGGTTTATGTATAAATAACGAGAGCGTGCTATATCAGGTGCTTACACAGACAGTCATACACACACACACACACACACACACACACACTCACACACACACACACTCACACACACACAGGCAAATGCACACACAATATAGACACGTTCGCGTTCGCGTTCGCGTTTTTTTTGTTGTTTTTTTTCAAGACGCTTTTGTTATAATTTTTCTTTTGTATTTTCTTTGTTGTTGTTGTTGTTGCTGTCACGTTTAAACATAATTATTCAATTATCATTTATTGGCGCATTACTATTGCTGGCTAATCTCTGTTGTTGCTGCTCGGCCTGCTCATCATCCTCGTTGCTGGACTGTTTGGCGTTGTTGCGAGTGGACCTCATTGCGGCTACTTGGACATTTCCAGCTCATTGAACGCGCTTTTCTGACCAACTGCGTTTCTGGTTTTCCCTGCTCTCTTTTGCTGCTGTTTCGTGTGTTTTTTTTTTTGTGTGTGTAATGCTGCAAAGGCAAACGGAAATGTTAAAAAGGAAACGGAAATTTGTAACGGCTTTTTCAATAAACTTTTTTTTTTCAACAAAATCAGGCAAATTGTTCGCTTTATGCATTAAATAAACACAGGTGCTGTAGCATATTAACTAACTAACTCTTTTTGCTTTGTCGTTTCTCTTTGGTTAGACGAACTGATCTAAGCTTGCTTTCGTCTATCTCTTTCTTGGTTTTTTTTCTTGGAAGCAATTAATTACCTTTCCATCTACCTGCTTACTTTGAAACCCTTTGTTGATTTAAGATCCTTTTGGCATCCCTTTTCGACCTTATCTCTTAACGCTTTCTATTTGATTATTCCTCGTTCGCTTTGTATCTTTCTCACAAGTCTAACTTCTGCTCTTGTACTTTACATTTAGTTAGCAAGCAAGCAAAGCCCACCCATCCTCCTCACCTTGTTGAGTGCAAACCCTAAGCCAAACTCAACGCACCAGCCCAGCATCTCAGCCCAGCCGCTGCCACTTCTTTCCATTTGCTTAATGTTCTTCACAAGGCTTTTAAACTTGTCATGCATATTGATATAAGTAAGTAGTAGAATTCACCCCGCGGACTTGACGCTGTCAGCACATTCAAAGCACACTCGCCAACTTCACTCCTACTACTGCTAGTTGCCACAGGCTGGAGGAGTGCCGAATTTGCACATTCAACGAAAAATGTTCTCTCATTTCGCAACGATGGAGAATTCTGTATCGCAATTTAAGTGAATTTAAGCAGCAGCAACGCGATGCTTTGACTTCAGCTTGACTTTGTCATTTGTACAAGTTGATATTGTTCTTCTACAGCTAGGACTTTTTGCTATTTGTTGCACTAATGGTTGGGATGTTGCACTTGCATATTTTTTTTTTTTGTGCAACAACAAAAACAAAAAATAAAATAAATAAAGCGACAACATTTGAAATTGAAACTTTTGTTTCAACTTGCCTCTCGCTCTCTCTCTCTTTTTGTCGTTGTGTCTCTGCAACAAAATGGCGAACTTGACTGATGCTTGCCGTACACACACACACACTTACAGCCAAGCAAAACTTCAAGGACATTTGACAGTGCGCAAATACTTGATAGCACCCATAGAATCCATTCGATATGAAAACCAAATTACATATTAAAACAACAACAACTGCAAGAACAACCAAAAATATTCACATCTGAAAGTCATAAAAATAACAACAAAAAAACACACACACATATAGAGAGACACAGGCGAGAGTAAAGAGAGATTATATTGAGTCTGATTCGCTGCAATTTTATGAATATGAAAATGATTTTTAACGAGGCGACACTGCGAGCAACTTATGTATCTCTAAACAAGTATAAAAGTATCTGAGAAATCTCAAAACATTTTGAACGATGTTGATTTAATATACATATATATATATTTGTCTTTTTTGGCTTTTGGATTTACGTCATAACAGTTTTATGGCTCTTTAAATACTAATTAAAGCCAAATTGTTTTTGGTTTCTTCTTTTTTTTTAAATTTTTTTTGATTATTCTAAAGGTGGCCGCCAAAACATTATAGAGCGTGAAGAATTAACGTTGTTTTAGTGTGTTGCGGAGAAAGCGGGAAAGGAGGGGGAGGGGGAGGGCACCTACCTCATAGAGCACAGCAGCGTAGCATCAACAAGCAGTCACCAAATATTAATAAAACCGTTTTTAAAAAACTAACGATTCAAACGGTCGTTGTAGGCAGCGCGACGCGAAACGGTTTTCTAAGGAGCGGGGAAGGCAGAGCTGAGGGCAAAGAGGAAGCGAAATCTGTGCAGAAACACCAATAAAAAAAATGTACAAAAAAAAAAAGAAAGAACGAAAGCAGGGATTTCTTGACGTTTTCTTTTAATTTTCTTCTGCTTTGAGAGATAGTAGTTGCTTTTGAACCGTTAGGCGCTATGCAAATAAGCTTTCTTCCTCTTCCCCATGCGTTGCAAGCTCTGTTGCACGACAACGACGACAACGACGACGACGACGACGCTAGCGTTGGCTGCTGCGGCCACTACTACCACGGCTACACACACACACACAACGTAAACGTAGTTGAGAAGAAGCACGGCTTTCACAAATGGGCACCACGGGTGGCAAATGCTGCTGCGTGTGCTGCGTGCTTTGTGCTTCGTGCTACTTGCTACAATTGCTTCTAGCTGCGTGCTACTGCTCGGGCTGTTGCTGCTGTTGCTGCTGGTGCTGCGTTACGTTGCGTTGCGTTCGTCGCGTTCGCGGCTCTTGACATCGCGGCGTATACCCAACGACTATTTGGCCATTGTCGCAGCGGCCGTGCTGGAGACCTGCTGTGCGATGCCGCGCTGCAGGTTCTCGGTTCGGCACGACGCACGACACCGGACGCTGAGCAAGGCGAGGCAAGGCGTAAAATCCGAAAGCGTTCAAAATTGGCATCCGAATTGGCATCGGCAACGGATTCCGAATGCAGGCGCTGCTTCGCAGTCGACGGTGACTTCAACGTTGACGTCGTCGTCGTCGTCGCGATGATGCTTTCACCTTGAGCTTTTTTGCTAAATGCGATTTTTTATCTTCATCAGCAGCAGCAGCAGCAACATAAGCAGCGGCCGCTTTCGATGTCGAAAGCTTAGAAAAGCTTATGCGTCGCAGCGCGTGTGGCAAGAACATGCGTATTTGAAGGTCAGCTGGCAGGCAGCATTAGAGCTTTTCACAAGCGCAACAATCCGTTGCAAGTACCATTATGTGCGTGTCTGTGTGTGGCAAAAATGCCGGCAAAAGCTTTGCTGCGCGTATTTCGTTTTTTAGTCTTCGGGAAGTAAATGGGTTAACGCGGCAAACAAGCATTGGACTGCAGAGCGCATTTTCGAAATTCCAATTCCATTCACAACAGGAAACCAAAAGCTTCCAGCGAAAAGCGAAAGCTTTGCCAAAGCTTCAGCTCAATCTAAGATTAACACACTACTAACTAGCTTATTGGCTTGAAATTTATGACCGTTGAGTAATGCGAATGCTTACGGTAATTACATATTTGGAAAGCTTTAACAACGAAAGCGTATAAGGGTATGATGAGTGAGGGGGAAATTAGTTATAAACTTTAGGTGGAAAACTAATATTTTAGTTGAAGTTGAAGGAACTTTATCTAACCATCAATATGCTTTAAAACATACTTAATGAAAGCTTTTTTTAGAGCCAGCTTGTTTGGCTGCCATGACGCCAAAATATGTGTCACTGTGGCCGTTGCCTTGGAGAAAGCGAGAATGAGAGAAAGAGAGGAATCAAACAATCCAAAAACTTAATAGTTGCCTGGCGAATTCCATCAAACAAACATTTCCATATAATACATACAAACATATTTGATTCCCATACTAGAATCAAAGTTAAAAATCAAGCAGCCGCAAGATGCCCGCCCGCGGTAGCTCTCTGTATAGAAACACAATGGATAGCGACACATACACGGATGGAGGGAGCGTGAACACGGAAGGCGGACTGCAGTTTATCTCGGCTCGCAACAGCGGCAGCTACGATCCCACTCAATCGCCTAGCGGATCGAAGATCAGGTCACGCAAAAGTCGCCAAAGCTCACGGATGCGTTCCGCCAAGTTCAATGTGGGGGAAAATATTAACATGAAGACTGGTGCCTCGCTCATACCCGATCTGAATTTGGTGATTAATCGCATGCGCAGCATGCCAGATGATAGCTATGTCTATCTGCACTATATGTTGCCCAAGGACAGCGAATTTTTTACACCCTACAGTTTGCGCGAGGTGCAATTTGAGGATCTCAACACTAAAAAGCCCTACTATACGGTTACACGACATGGCGTCACTTATTGGCGTGTCTCCGAGAACTTTTTTACTCCACTCAATCAGTGGCAGCAGGAGTTTCAGCAGTTTCTTAGCATCATACAGATACGTACCTTTGCCATCTTTCGCTTGTGGAAGGGCTTCAAGGTGTGGGAGAAGACGATCAAATGGCGCAAACTCAACTTTGCCCGCAACTATTTGCAGAATAATCTGTTTATTGTCATTCCACAATTGGCCAGGGCTATTTTGCGTATGCGTTCCGATATTGTTGTGCTTGAGCGTCTTAGTTTTGTTAATATTGAGCATATCGAGGAGTGGCATCCATTCTACTTCTTGGAGCTTCATATGCGCATCTATGAGCAGCTTAACATTATCTTTCATGAATTTCGCGCCTTTGTGGCCAAGGCCTTATGTAAGTTTGCACTTGTATATGTTTCACAGCCATCTTAAGATATTCCAATTGACAATACGCAGATCGCTCCTGCACGGATGCCATAATGGCGCGCGGCTTCTATCCGGATGATGAGATCAATTACTATCCATCGGTCAAGAAAATGCGAGAGGCACATAGCTTTATGGATCGTGCACGCAAGCGTTCCTTTTGCAAGACTCTCACCAAGTAAGTAAATGTTATTATTTATGTTTTAACCATATTTTGATAGCACGGTAAAAAAAACCCCGCCCTTTCTTATTCAATTCATTAGTAAACTAGTTTAAATGAGCATAGTTTCGTTCAATTGTACTGTCTGCACGATCATTGGATTCAATTGAACACTTATCGAACTTGTTGCATAGTGAACGACAAAAAAGTTTCGTGATTTACTATCGATAGTTTGAGTTACGAGCGATTTAAAGCCTGTTTAGCCGCTCAACTCCACACAATGCATTGTTTTGGCAAGCGCAGCTATTTATACTTTTCTCCATTTACAGCTTTCTGACCTATTGCGACATGATGTTGTATCAAACGCTGTATCGCGTTACAATACAGAGTTACGAGGATTTACATCATGCGTTCGATGTGCATCATCAAGTAGGGCCAACAGAAGCGGAAATTTTGCGACACGAGCGTTTGGATACAAAAATCGAGAAGCCTCGACCATCGAATGCACCGCAACATCCATTTTTCAATGCACAATTGCGTTTGCTGCCCGATCGCATCGAGGTGGAGCCCCTCGAAGAAATACTCAAGCAGATATTTCAGCGCATAACAGGTTTGATACTGAAGACAGTGCTGGATATACCACCCTTTACTACAGATGCCCAGTTTTCACAGTATACGGCGTAAGTTTGCTCTATCAAAAGTTTTTTTTAAGCCCTATCTATTGCTTGTTTGCTTTTTCAAGGCCATCAATAATGGGTCGCCAGGAGGAGTGTCTATATGAGAGTGCGCCCGAATTGACTTCCTTGTTAAAACAAGATGTTCAATTCAATTTCAATCGGTAAGTAAAATAGCTTTTCATTAGTGCATATATAATTTGTTTTGTCAAACGCAAACAGGCGTAATATATTCACCCTGATGCATACGGCTTACGAGATGGCGCGTCTTTATACGCAGCGCTTTAATTCTATACGAGAGAACTATGAGATTGATTCTACAACCGATCCCGAAGATATCAGAAGCGAGCGGGGTATGCTTTAGACCAAGTTAAAGGTTTTTGTTCTTACATTCTTACTCCTTCCTTGTACAGATCTTACAGCGCTGCGCAACTATTGTGATCGTTATTGCAACAATTTGAAAGCTTTGGATGGCATATTGGATCATGTCTATTTGGGTCTCTTGAAGCTAGGCCAAAGTGGCTTTAAGGAAGCGGTTACTCCAGTCTGCCAGCGACTACAAAACGTCCTTGCCATCTATTTGCCAAAGCTAGCCGAGGAGGAGACCACAAAACTGTTCGAGGACGCGCAAGATTTCTATGGCCGCATCGGCCACGAGCCGCAGGCGACACTGCCAATAGTCGCTCATCTACGCTTTTTGGACAACTGTCCCCAGGAACTCGATGCGCTGTTTTTGGTTATTGACTATATACACGATTTGTTGCTAATCATTAAGGACTTTAATATACCCATTGATGATGAACGCAAAGAGGACTACATGGACACGGAGGATTATCTGAATCGCACCAAGGAATCGCTAGCTGAGATAATTGAGAAACGGCAGGACTTTATTAACACACTAGACGAGGTCATGCAAGACGACATCAACACACTCAAGGAAGACATACACGAAGTGGCCATCGAGGTCGTCGAAGAATGGCTACTTATGGTAAGATGAAGTCATCGACCTTTGACAAATCTTGCTAGCTCTATCTTCTTTGTTTTCCACTCGCAGAGCAAATCAGATCGCACGGCAGTTAATGAAAAACTAGACGATCTTCTTAACCGCATGACAGAGTGCCGCAAACGTGCAGATGAGCTGATTGGCTATCAAAAGGAATTCCGCATTGATTTGACTATGTATGAGGAGATGGACTCGGGCTTCTACGATATAAGAATGCGACAAAATTTATACAAAACGCTCACCGACTGGGAGGAGTCGCTGGCTAATTGGTTGGCAGCCGACTTTAATACGCTGATCGTGGCGGAATTGATTGAGCTTAATTCAAAGACCATTAAGAACTGTATACAATTCCAAAAGTATTTGCCCCCCAACGATATTGTGCCGGTGCTACAGAAGTCTGCTGAAGAGTTTAAGGAGAAGCTGCCAGTTATTGGATACCTGCGTAATCCCAGTCTGCGTGCCGTAAGTTGTATATAAAGCTGTCCACGACAATTAGTAAACTATCTCATTGTTAGCGCCATTGGGCTGAGATTGAGGACCTGCTGGCCAGAAAATTCTTCCAAGAGCCTAACATCAAGATTTTCACCTATGAGGAGGCGCATGCATTCGATAGTGAGAAGAATGCCGAGGCTCTCATGCAGATCTCCTCGCAAGCAACGGGTGAAACGCAGCTGGAGAATATGCTCAAGGGCATTGAAAACGTGTGGAAGGAAACAGAGCTTTCCATTGCAATGCATCATGATCAAAAGGATGTCTTCATTCTGGCCGGTACCGAGGAGTTGCAAACGGTTCTTGATGATTCCAATGTGAATATAAATACAATAGCTGCATCCAAATTTGTGGGACCTATAAAAGGACGTGTGGATGAATGGATAACAGCTCTTGATCAATTTGGCCGAACCTTTGGTGAGTCTTATCGTTGTAAGCGACTTAAACGATTATCTTGCTATTATTTCTGAGTATTACAGAGGCTTGGATGGATTGTCAGGGTGCTTGGATCTACTTGGAGGCGATCTTTTCCTCGGCTGATATACAGCGTCAATTGCCGAATGAGGCTAAAATGTTTAACCAAGTGGACAAGAACTTCAAGGAGATAACACGTCAGGCCAAAAAGGTGGCTCTAGCTATGCCCACCATGTCCAGCACTGAGGTCTACGATATGCTTTCGGAAGATAATCGCTTACTGGATGCCATTTCTCGCGGTCTTGAAGCTTATCTGGAGGTTAAGCGAGTGGTCTTTCCCAGGTGAGTAGGGAATTTATCTCAGCCTTTATGAATTGACTGTTTTTTAACGTATCCTACAGATTTTACTTTCTGTCCAATGACGAGCTACTTGAGATACTCGCTCAGACGCGCATACCTCAAGCCGTTCAGCCACATTTGCGCAAATGCTTTGATGCCATTTATCGTCTGGAGTTCGGTCAGAAGGATAGCGGCGATGGCAAAATGATACCAACAAATGATATTGTTGCATTCCTATCGCCCGAAGGTGAAAAGCTGCAATTTGGCAAGGGTCTAAAGGCTCGTGGTGCAGTCGAGGAGTGGCTCAGCAAAGTGGAGGAGGCTATGTTTGTGTCCGTTAAGAGATACATGCGCTTCGGCTATCAGTGCTATGCGGCCAAGGAGCGAGACGAATGGTTTCAGGATCATCCCAATCAGGTGGTGCTAACCGTCTCTCAAGTCCAATGGGCAGCCGACATTCATCACATCTTTGAGTCGAAAGACAAGAAGAATCCGAATAGTGTCAACGATAAAATGGCCAAGTTTGAGATAAAATGCCAGCAGGATTTGGGCGCCTTGGCGGCACTAACACGCAAAAATATTACTTCTCTATTGCGAAAGATTCTTTGCGCTTTGATTACAATAGATGTACATGCCAAGGACTCAGTGCGTATGCTTATCGAAAAGAATGTCTCAAATCCGTGAGTAAACAGAAGCATTGCATTAAAGTATATTGCCTTAGAAGTTTCTCTTTTTAGGAACGACTTTAACTGGTTAAAGATGCTTCGCTTCTATTGGTCCATCGAAACGGAGACGGTCTTTTCGCGCATGGCTGCCGCTAATATACCCTATTATTATGAGTATCTAGGCGCTGGTGGTGTCTTGGTGCTTACTCCGCTTACCGATCGCTGTTATCTCTGTCTTATGGGCGCCTTTCAAATGGACTTGGGTGGCGCACCAGCCGGTCCGGCCGGTACGGGCAAAACGGAAACAACCAAGGATTTGGCGAAAGCTCTGGCCAAACAGTGTGTGGTCTTCAATTGTTCCGATGGCCTCGACTACAAGATGATGGGACGTTTCTTCTCTGGCCTGGCACAGTGCGGCGCCTGGTGCTGCTTTGACGAGTTCAATCGTATTGACATTGAGGTGTTGTCTGTGATTGCTCAACAGTTGATCACCATACGTACAGCCAAGGTCATGAAGGTCAAGCGGTAAGCTAATTAACTTTGAAAATAACACTCATAAACCCGCTGATTTTTTTTTAAAGCTTCATGTTTGAGGGTCGTGAAATAAGGATAAATCACTCCTGCTGCGTCTTTATTACCATGAATCCTGGCTATGCCGGCCGCACAGAGCTGCCCGACAATTTAAAGGCACTGTTCCGACCCATCTCGATGATGGTGCCCGATTATGCGCTGATCGCCGAAGTTATTCTCTACTCGGAGGGCTTTGAAGATCCCAAGATTCTGGCACGCAAAATGGTTCAAATGTACCAGCTCTGCAGTCAGCAGCTTAGTCAACAGAATCACTACGATTTCGGCATGCGAGCTGTCAAATCCGTGCTGGTCATGGCTGGTGCCCTTAAGCGTGCCGCACCCAATCAGCGGGAAGATATCACCCTGATTGCGGCCTTGCGCGACTCGAACATACCAAAGTTCTTGGCCGACGATGCCATTCTGTTTCGCGGCATTCTTAGTGATTTGTTTCCGGGTGTCGATCTGCCTGACTCTCAGCATCCGAAACTGGAGGAGAGTCTGCGTATTGGTCTGCGACGTAAGAACCTTCAGCCTGTGGCCACAACAATACGCAAATGCCTGCAGCTCTACGAAACTATGTGCGTCCGTTGGGGCGTCATGACTGTGGGGCCGACGGGTGGTGGCAAATCGGTGGTGTTGCATGCCTTAGAATTCGCATTATCCCATCTTTTCGAGAACGAAGTGATTGATCCCAACTTTCGCCCTGTTGTCATACAAACCATGAATCCCAAAGCCGTTAGCATGAACGAACTTTATGGCTATGTGGACACTAAGACACTGGAGTGGCAGGATGGCCTGTTGGGTCTAGCAGTGCGCAATGCCACACTTATAGAAGGTAAGTTGCAGAAGCTTGCAGTAAGATTTCTTATGACATATTCTCTTTATTTTAAGATGAGATTCATCAGTGGATCATGTGCGATGGTCCCGTGGACGCCGTATGGATTGAGAACTTAAACACTGTGCTTGACGACAACAAGATGCTGTGTCTGGCCAACTCGGAGCGCATCAAGTTGACCGCCTGGATACACATGCTCTTTGAGGTGCAGGATCTGTTGCAGGCCTCGCCTGCTACTGTTTCTCGCTGCGGCATGGTGTATGTTGATCCCGGAGATCTGGGCTGGATACCGCTTGTCGACACCTGGCGGGAAGTTGACATGGGCAAGAAGCTAACCCCATCACTGAACGAGTTTCTCTATCAACTCTTTATCGGCCACTTTGAAAAGGCCCTAAAGATTGAACGTAAACGTGCCGCCTACACCATACATCAGGTGCTCGGCTCCAAGGTGCGACTGTGCTGCTCTCTGATATCATCCCAGTTAGAGGGCGTACGCTGGGGCACACTGGAAGAAGAACCGGCCAAGAATCTGCTAACAAAGATCTTTACATGGTGTGTTCTTTGGGCGATTGCATCTAATTTGAAAGATGCTGAAAAGCAGTCGTTTGAGGACTATTGGGCCAGAACGATGGCCGTGCATCCCAACATGGAGTGAGTACCCACCAAACACTATCAATCTACACATAAACAAATACATTTCATGCAGCATGCCAAATCGCTCTTTGTGGAACTATCGCGTCGATTTGGAAGCCAATGATTGGGGCAATTGGAACGACATAATGCCCAAGTTTGTCTTTAGCTCGGAAATATCCTACTACGATATGCAAGTGCCTACAGTGGATACCACCAAATATGGGTAAATAATTGAAGCAAAGCATACTGCAAATGTATTTTAACTCTTTCTCAAAGATATGTGGCAGATTTGCTGTTCAAACGTGACTTTCCGGTCATGTTCACTGGCGAGACGGGCGTGGGCAAAACGGTGCTGGCCATCAGCTGCATGAAGCGTCTAGCCGAGGGTAATGTAATACCCGTTGTGCTCAACTTTTCGGCCCAAACGAGCAGCATGCGTACCCAGGAGATGATCGAGGGGCCGCTGGAGAAGCGCAAGAAGACGCAATTGGGTGCGCCAGTGGGCAAGACAGTTATCATATTCATCGATGATGTTAACATGCCCAAACTGGATACCTATGGCAGTCAGCCGGCTATTGAGCTGCTCAGGTTTGAGTAGAACTAAAGAAAACTTGTTGATCAAAGTCCAATTAATATTTCCCCATGTCCTTGCAGACAGTATCTGGACTTTAAGGGCTTCTACGATCGCGAGAAGATGTTCTGGAAGGATATATTGGACGTGGTGCTGGGCTGTGCCTGCGCCCCACCGGGCGGTGGACGCAATTTGCTTACCCCTCGTTTTGTACGTCACTTTGCTCTCTTCTCGCTGCCCAAGCCAAATGAGGAGACGCTCACACAAATCTTCAACGGCATTCTGTTGGGCTTTCTGCAGACCTTCTCGTCAGCAATCCGTTCGCTTTCCGAGAAAATAGTACACGCCTGTGTGGATGTCTATATGCGTGTCACAAAAGTGATGCTACCCACACCCGATCGCTCCCACTACATATTCAATTTGCGTGATCTGTCCAAATGTATACAGGGCATTCTGCAGGCAAACAACATGTACTACAATTTGGAGAGTCAAATCTTGCGATTGTTTTATCACGAAACGACGCGTGTCTTTCACGATCGTCTCATCAATCTGGAGGACAAGGCAATCTTTCGTGGCTTAATGAACGATGTGTGCAAGTATCAGTTTAACCGCGAGGTTGTCTCTCTTGAGGAGCCGGCCATACTCTTTGGTGACTTTATGATTTTTGGCAAACCGAAAAATGAGCGCGTATACGATGAGATCAAGGATCATGGAAAACTTGAAAGCGTGCTCAATGATTATATCGCAGACTACAATTCGATGGGTGGTGGCAAATACATGAAGTTGATACTCTTTCAGGATGCAATGGAGCATACGGTGCGCCTGGCTCGCCTTTTGCGCAGCGATCGTGGCAATGGCCTTCTAGTGGGCGTGGCCGGCATGGGCAAACAATCGTTAACGCGCTTGGCCTCACATGTCAATGAATACAACTGTTGGCAGATTGAAATGAGACGCAACTATGATCTCAATGCTTTCCATGAAGATCTGCGTGTACTTTATCGCATAGCAGGAGTAAGTTTACAAGTCCTACCATTTGGAAGCTTTTTTGTAATAACCCTAAATTGTTTTCAGGTTGATAACCAGCCCGTTACTTTCTTGTTGATTGACAGTCAGATTGTCGAGGAAGAATTCCTTGAGGATATCAATAACATTCTCAACTCTGGCGAGGTGCCCAATCTATTTGACGGCGATGATTACGAGAAAGTTATATTAGATTGCCGGGACGCATGCAATGCGACCAAAAAGGATGAGGTAAGCTGTAATTTACGTTCCTTCCGAACGGATATTCATTTGATTCTCGTTGTTGTTCTAACACAGAGCTGCCCACGCGATGAGATCTACAAGTTCTTTATCAATCGAGTGAGAAACAATCTACACGTGGTCATGTCAATGAGTCCAGTTGGTGATGCTTTCCGCAGACGTTGTCGCATGTTTCCATCGCTGGTTAATTGCACCACAATTGATTGGTTCACTAGCTGGCCCACCGAAGCACTTTATTCGGTGGCTCTGGGATTGCTTACGAAAATTGCACCCAATATGGAGCAACGTGTGGCACTGGCCAGCACCACCGTCTTTATGCACAAGGTGCGTTTCAATAACTTACCACTCGTTCCTTACCAACTATTTAATATCAATTTACCCAGACTGTTGAGGAAGCCTCTGTGCGTTTCTACAAGGAAATGAAGCGACACTATTATACCACACCCAGTAGCTATCTGGAGCTGCTAAAGCTTTACGAGAGCCTGCTGAAGCTCAAGACGCAGGAGATTATAGCCAAGCGTAAGCGCATTGCCAGTGGCCTTAACAAGTTGCTGGAGACAAACGAAGTGGTAAGTACCTATGAAAAAGACTCATCAAGCTAACCATTTACTTATCCCCTAATAACCCCCTCATAGATAGCAGTGATGCAAAAGGAATTGGAGGTAATGGTGCCCCAACTGGATGAAAAGTCTGCCATGATGAAGGCACTTGTTGATAATCTGACCAAAGAAACCAAACAAGCGGATGCCGTCAAGATGGGCGTCATGGAGGATGAGGCCAATGCAAAGGAAAAGGCAGCCATTGCTCAAGCCATATCCGAGGATGCCAGCAAAGACTTGGAGACAGCCATGCCGGCACTGCGCGATTCCGAGGAAGCACTCAAGGGTCTAACTAAGGCCGACATTAATGAGCTAAAGTCCTTTACCACACCGCCAGCTCTTGTGCAGTTTTGCATGGAAGCTGTCTGTATTCTACTGGGCGCTAAGTGAGTAAATGAAAAGCTTGAAGACAGTTTTAGTTGACCCAAATCAATCTTCCACAGACCAACTTGGGCCTCAGCCAAGGCCATTATGGCAGACATCAATTTCATTAAGCGGCTTTTCGAATACGACAAGGAGCACATGAAAGACGATGTCGTTAAAAAGGTCAAAAAGTACATAGACCATAAGGACTTTGTGCCCGCTGTAAGCAGAGACAATTCAAAAAGTAGTCAACCTGTTTTTACCCTATCAATTTGCAGAAATTCGAGAAGGTCTCCAAGGTAGCGAAGTCGGTGAGCATGTGGGTCATTGCCATGGACAGCTTCAACAAGGTGTACAAAGTGGTCGAACCTAAGATCAAGCGTAAGGAAGCCGCCGAAGCGGAGCTTAAAGATGTGATGCGTGTGCTACGACAAAAGCAAAAGGAGCTTGCAGCCGTTGAGGCAAAAATTCAATCTTTGCGCGACAGTCTAGAGGAGAAACAGCGCGAGTTCCAGGTCATTCAGGATAACGTCGACCTAACCTATGGACGCATCAATCGTGCTGGTCGCCTAACATCCGCCTTGGCCGATGAGCAGGTACGCTGGCGAGAGACTGTAAAGTCGCTAACGGCCGATCTAGGCTGTGTGCCCGGTGATGTGCTGGTGGCAGCTGCCTGTGTTGCCTACCTGGGTGCCTTTTCCAATCAGTATCGTCGCGAGATGAGTCAGTTGTGGGTGGAGAAGTGTCGAGAGTTCGCAATTGCTTCTAGCAAGGAGTTCAATCTGCTCAAGGTGCTGGGTGATCCCTATGAGATGCGACAATGGAATGTTGATGGTCTGCCCAAGGATAACATATCAATTGAGAATGGCATCTATGCGACACGTGCATTGCGTTGGGCTCTTATGATCGATCCGCAGGAGCAGGCTAATCGCTGGATACGTAACATGGAAAAGGCCAACAATCTGCAGGTCATCAAGATGACGGACTCGCATATGATGCGTGTACTGGAGAACAGTGTACGTCAAGGCTATCCCGTGCTACTCGAAGAGCTCGACGAGAACATAGATCCATCGCTTAGACCAATACTTCAGCGCGAGACGTTTACGTTTGAGGGACGTGTCTATCTCAAACTGGGCGATATGACTATTGACTACGATGATAATTTCAAGCTATACATGACCACTAAGCTGCCCAATCCACATTATTTGCCTGAGGTCTGCATTAATGTCACACTAGTTAACTTTCTTGTCACCGAGAGTGGTTTGGAGGATCAGCTGTTGGCGTAAGTGTGCACTCGATATAGTTTTCCTTAACTTTATTTGATAATATGTGCTTGCAGTGATATTGTGGCCATTGAGTTGCCAGCAATGGAGGCACAACGTAATGATTTAGTTGTCAAGATCAATGCAGATAAGCAACAATTGCTGGCTCTTGAGGATAAGGTGCTTAAATTACTCTTTAACTCTGAGGGCAACATACTCGACGATGAGGAACTTGTGGAAACACTTAACGATGCAAAGGTAAACTCTGAAAAATGAAAAACCGAAACACTCTTATATTTGACTTTTGTTTAGGAAACATCTTTGATTATTGCCGCACGTCTTATTGATACGGAGGAAACGGAAAAGGTTATTACTGCCTCGCGAGAGCGTTATCGCATTCTATCCTCACGTGGCGCTATACTCTATTTTGTGGTCGCTGGACTCGCTGAGATCGATCCCATGTACCAGTACAGTCTCAAATATTTCACTCAGGTCTTTTGCAATGTGCTGCGCCTGGACCATCCGGTGATGAGCGTTGAGGTGCGCATCTCCACACTCATGGTGGATGAGCTAAAGTTCATTTATGATAATATATCGCGTGGCCTGTTTGAAAATCACAAGCTAATCTTTAGCTTTCTGCTGGCGCTTTCCGTGGAGCGACAAGAGGGTCGAGTTACCGAAGAGGAATTTGGTTTTCTTACGCGAGGCCCTGTTGGCAATATGAAAGCCAAGGCACAGCCGCCGGGCGTTAAGCTAAGTCAAGTCGAATGGGATTCGGCCCTATTTTTGGAGAAAAGTTTCGAGACTTTCGCTGGCTTCACCAACGAGATAGACAAACCATTCTTCATTCAGCTACAGGACAACAAGGAAGTGTTTGATTTCGCCAACACCAATCAGAAGCCCACTGATAAGTGGAACAATCGCTTGCACATCTTTCACAAGCTCATGTTTATCAGCGCCTTCCGAAAGCCACGCTTTCTACTCAATGTCGTCAGCTATTTGCATGGCACGGTGGGCAAGTACTTCACAGAGGTCTCAGCCGGTGGCACACAGCTAAACACAGTGTATGTTGTAAGCTTCTTAACGTTGTACTACTAGATTAATCTAATTTGAATATGTTTGCAGCTTTTTGGACACATCCTGCGTGACACCGCTCATTTTTGTCCTGTCCACCGGTTCGGATCCAATGTCTGGCTTCCTGAAGTTCACCAACGAAATGAAGTATACGGAGAAATACTATTCGATATCCTTGGGTCAGGGTCAGGGCCCGCTTGCCGAGAGTCTCATCGATAAAAGTTTGCGCATGGGTCATTGGGTCTTTCTGCAGAACTGTCACTTGGCCACCTCATGGATGCGTGTGCTAGAAACCATAGTACGCAATCTGACCTTAGGCATTACCAAAGCACATGAGGACTTCCGACTGTTTCTCTCTTCCATGCCCACACAATCGTTTCCCATAAGTGTGCTACAAAACTCTGTAAAGATAACAAATGAACCGCCCAAGGGCATCAAAGCGAATGTTATTGGTGCCCTGGCCGATTTAAAAACTGACTTCTTTGAGGAGCACATCCAGAATGGTAAATGGCGTGCAATTGTCTTTGGCCTATGCATGTTCCATGCCGTGCTGCTGGAACGTAGGAAATTCGGACCACTCGGCTGGAATATAACGTACGAATTCAGTGAGAGTGATCGTGAGTGCGGCCTGAAAACGCTGGACTTCTTTATTAATCGCGAGGTGATTGCTGATATACCCTGGGAGGCCATACTCTACATCAATGGCGACATCACATGGGGTGGACGTGTCACTGACTACTGGGATCTGCGCTGCCTACGTACAGTGTTAACCATATTTTCGTCGGAACGCATTATACAACCGGATTATAAATATTGTCGCGGCGAGACCTACTATAAAGATCCACAGGCCAAGACGCTAGCGGAATATGCCAAGTTTGTGCAAGGCTTCCCGGTGCTAGAGGATCCCGAGATCTTTGGCATGAATCAAAATGCCAACATTGTGTTCCAAACGAAGGAGACGCAGTTCTTTATAAGCACCTTACTTCTGGGTCAGCCGCGCTCAGCTGCCGATGAGGGTCAGGCGATGGAGAATGATCTCTGCCAGCAGATTATTGCACGTATACAAAGTGCGCTCGTCAACAAGATACAACGTGAGCCCATTCACGCCACACTCACTGTGGTAAGTGGCGAATGATTCTGAATTCGAAAACCCAAAGCCTTTATTACCTTATCATCTGTTTCAGGTTGACAGCAAGGGTCAGATGCCATCGCTTACAACTGTCTTGGTGCAGGAGATTGATCGTTTTAACATTGCTCTGTCCATTGTCCATGACAGTCTGAGCAATCTGTCCAAGGCCATCAAAGGTCTAGTGGTCATGTCCGAAGATCTGGAGCTGGTATTCCGTGCACTTCTATCCAATCAGGTGCCAGCCATGTGGGCCAAACGCAGCTTTCTCTCCATTAAACCGCTGCCCAATTACATTGTCGACTTTCAACGTCGCATCGATTTTATTCAGCAATGGGCAGAGAATGGTGCACCACGCTCCTATTGGATTAGTGGCTTCTTCTTTCCACAATCCTTCCTTACCGGCATCCTGCAGACGTATGCGCGTCGTCGTATCCTACCCATTGATTCGCTTAAGATCGATTTTCAGGTTATTGAGCTGGAGCTGGCGCAGCAGGATTTCTTTGCACTGCACAATGCTCAGGGCAATGTAAGTTAATCGTGGCTTTCTTGATTCTTTTTCTATCGGTAACATACTTTTGCAGGATGCTCGTTTGTATGGTAATCTGGAGGAGTGCACGGACTCCCTGATCAATGTGCATGGCATCTTTGTGGAGGCAGCCCGCTGGGATCTGAGTCAGGGTGGTCTGTGCGATGCCCGTTTTGGTGAGCTGTATACACGCATGCCCGTCATACGCTTCTTGCCCTGTCTAAAGGTCAGCGAGTCCAGCCGCTATGAGGCGCCACTCTATAAGACACAGCAGCGTTCCGGCGTACTCTCCACCACCGGACATTCGACCAATTTTGTGCTTTCCATACTGTTGCGCAGTAAAAACGATCCCGAGTTTTGGATAATGCGTGGCACGGCGCTTGTCTGTGCTGTTTTGGAGAATGTGTCCTAATTCGATTGGACGATTCCAATGATTCAAAACGTTTATATTTATATATATATATATATATATATATCTACACATATATTTATGCTGCATATAACTAGTTGTGTTTATTTAGTACAATTCGTTTTAATTTGTGTTCGTGGGTTCTCTTTGAGTCATTACCCAAATAATACAATTTATATATGTTTGTGTATAATGTTATTTATGTATATATAGACGTTACGTACTTATTTCTAGAGTTCTAGAGTTGTGTACTACGTATATGTAGTATTTATTAATATAGTATAGTAATTGTATATTGTATATTGTAGCTCGAAAAGCACGTTTATGTGCCATTTATAACAGTTCTTAGTTCAGTTCTGATCAATATAGTTAAGTTAGACAACGAAATTGTTACAAAAAGAAAACAAAATAGAAGCAATAAACGGCATTTAGAAATATTACAAAATGTTTTGGTACTTAAATTCCAAAAAAAAAAATGCCGCTTATTTAATAACTTTTTTTTTACTTGGTACACAACGTTTAACGTCTGAAGTCTGGTTCTAAATTGTAATGGTAAAAAAAAGTGTAATAACATGTTCCCTAAACCATATTCATGCAAGTATTCCGGTATCCGTTTGTTTGCATTTAAAAACATTGATTTTTGATCATTAAATCAAGCACAACTCTACAAACTACTAAGTACAATTGGTTTTACACAAAAAAAATTGAAGCTATGACAAAAAAAAATCATTGTCTAAAGCTTAGTTAAGGTATTGTATGTTATATCTTTTTAGCTTTTTGTTCTTTTTTTTTATAAAGGAATGTGTTTTTACTATAGGTTGAGTGCCAATATTACAGGATTTTAGTTTTTGTTTTTTTTTTGTTAATACTGCCCCAACATCGTAATGATGGGATTTGTTTTTGGATACGATTTGTGTTCGTTTTCGTGGGTTAGTTTATTACAAGGTCTTTTTGTTAGATGCGTTAATGGAATGCTAATTATGTGTTTAGTTAAACTTAAGGACTAATTCTTGCTGTAATCGGGTTGGCATATACGACTTTAAGTACTTAGTGACTAATTGTAAACATTAACTAAAAACAAACAAAAAAAAATTAATTACATATAATAATGCCACAGAAAAAAAACCACGACAATCGTTAGAAAGCTCATCAGCCAAGTGGAATGTGGGGTGGTGGACCACAAGAGTAATTGGGTTGCAGGTGGTGGTTGAGGAGGTTGGGGTAGGGGTTTGGGTAGGGGTGGGTTAAGCGCATATTAAAGCTTTTTAGTGCCATCAATATCAATGCTAAGATCCTGCAACGAGCCACGTGGATGCAACAGACTACGCTTCTCCGGATCCTTGACCTTCTTTGGCTTGGGTCGATTGGTCTTCGTATAGCGATTGATAACACCATCAGTCTCATCCATCATGCGCAATATGAGCGTCTGATCGGATGAGTCTAGTGGCGCTATTGAGATATCTCGAACGGCACGGAATTTACCGCAATTGTTCAGATGCTCGTTCTCCAACCGGAAGAAGTTCCAAACGAAACGTCTGTTAAATGCATACGTATATAAGTAAAAATATAATAATCACTATATAGATTTACCTAAAAACTTCTAGTATGCCAGTTATGGAGGTCATTATATCACCGCTGACAATTTTCATTTCAGTCAAATAGAATGATAGCGCCCAGATAAAACGCAGCGCCAAATCCTCCACTATGGCAAAGTAGTAAAAGCCCTGCATACAAATAAACATAGAGATATTATTTTGCATAATAAGCATTAAGTATTCTCTATTTACCGTTGATGAGTAGACCGTTTCCTCTCGCAAGAAGGTATTCTCACCCGCATTCTTATCAAAGAGACCCCAATCCATTTTTATGTCCCATGTGTACGAATAGCAAGAGGAGACTATTGATGAGACTATCCACAGCCAGGTGTATGGATTATCAAAGGTGTTTGTATAGTTGGCTACAAAATCAAATAGAAAGAGATAGCATTAGGCATCAAGCGTAATAGAGAGAGAGAGAGAGAAAACTACTTACGACTGTTGAAACTCTTGAGTGTGGCAAAGATGACAACCATAAAGGTTGTCGAATATTTGCCCGCATTGACCAGATGTGGAAAGGCCTCACGTGTGTCTCGATAACGCCTCAGGCATTGGGCAAACCGAAACCAGGCGGGCAGGCAATTAACAATGGGTCGCACTATAAAATCCTTTTCCATGCAAATGGACGCATCCACTGCCTGTGACCAGTTGCCGTTTGTAAAGTAAAAGCATATGAGATACTCAAAGTCTAGGATGGCAGTGGCCAACGAGTTCAACTGATCGCCCAGCCAGAAATCAGCAAAGCCCACATGAAAGAATGGCGCCGCCACACAGCGTCCAGTGATGCGCAGTAGCCAGAACCTTGCATCGTGATGCAGCACATGAAACGGATTGGCCAGAAACAGCACCATAATGAGCGTTAACGTTAACGGATTGATAAAGGCCGGTATGCTCAGGCTGGCGCTGTACAAAAAGCTCAGCATGCTCAGCGTCCAGATGACACCAAATATGGCCGCCAGCTCCATGAGATGCTGTTCTGATAGATGATTGCGCGGATCCAGTTCAAAGATGAGTACATGATTAACACCAGACGAACGCCAGCCATAGATGTTGACGCCAATCAAAAAGATGAACTCAATCAACAGCAACGGACCGCGATACAGACGAAATGTGACCTTCAGATTCTCGCCGGTTATGTCATGGAATATGGCCGACAGCACCACAACAATGCCCAGCACTATAAAGCTGCCAGAGAACAGACCAACTTTAAATGTGGTCCATGGACTCTGTTGCTCGCCCAGCGGTGGCACACGTAAACGCTTCATGGCACGCTGTCGATCGCCACCCTCCAGCTCACCGGTGACCGTTGTCTCCGTCTCATTGATAATGTTGTCGATGTCCTTGTTAATGAAGAAATGCGACGCCTCCACATACTCCTGACGCCACTTGGCGCCAGTGTCTACGCGCAGCAGCTGCAATCAAATCGAATACAAATTAGACCTTGTTAAGAGGATTAAACGCTTCATTCACACTAACCTTGTCATGCTTTTTGAGTATTTTGCGAAAACCGGTGTGGTTTAGATTCTGATAGTTTTGCAACAATATCAGACTCAAGTAGAACTCACTGAAGGCCAATTTAAGTTCGCGTGCCTTACGATCCGGCAATGCTGCATGCCGCTTCTGCCCCTTTGACTTTTTGGCACTGCGTTCGGACTCCTCAATACTTGACTTTAGTTCGGCATTCAATGTGGCAAACTTACGCGTTGCCTCTGCCAACTTTTCCGAATAGAATGTATTGATCTTCTTCAACTCCTTGTCACAATAGTGAAAGAAGTTCTCATCAAAATTGGCAAAGTGACGCTTAAGCACCTCATCCTCAACGCTGTCCACCGAGGGTGCCTCCTCCACAGCCAAATACAGCATGGCTTTCATTTCCTGTTGAACAAGAGGAGAGTATTAGTATTAGTATTATTAATATGGAAAAACTTTCAATAAATAATTGATTTAACTCAAGTTCAATGGGTTAAGGTATAAGATAACAATAATCATATAAAAAGTTAAAGTTATCTACACAGAGTATTTAAGTTTTGTCATACTTTATTTAAAACAAACAACAGACATATATTCATCACAATTATCTTTAGATGACATACTCTATGTGTGTGTGTGTGTGTGACAAGTCTTACCTCATAGTTAATGTACTGTTTACGCCATTCGGGCGTTATGTGCGCCGACAGATGCTCTGCGAACTTCATGACGGCGACTTTGTTGTTGTTCTTGTTGTTGTCGTGTGTCCCTGGCTTGGTTCTAAGCCAACTTTAAGGCAATTTTAAGCCAACACTGCAAAAGAAAAAAAAAAGAAACACAAATGAACAACTGTTTGACTAAGTTGCGGGTTATTTCATGCACGACTGACTATCCAAGTATCCAAGCCATACGCAGAGAGGCAAAATCAATGCAAATTTATTTGTAACTGAACGTTTGTTATTAACAGTGTGTGTGTGTGTGTGTGTGTGGAAGGGCAATGGGAGGGGGATCAGAAGGATTGGAGGCAATATCTTATCAGTTAATCAAGTTCAAACACAGTTACACAAACAAATGCTGCTGTAAAATAACAGAAAAGTTATAAGAAAGCAGTTGCCAACTGGATTGTGAGTCTTTCTCTGCTGTTGATAACGTAATAAAACGATGTCTCTTCTTTATGCATTAAATGCACCCATATAAAGCTATGGTAGGGTATCCCAATGTCGTTGCACTTTATAACACGCTTTTTTATGCTCTATTTTATTACTGAGATTTTTTTTTTGGGACTCTGCTTGTTTATTTTCATTAGCGCTTGCCGTTTAACAAGCTAAACAAATTGGAAAATTTGTCGCTGCGCCAAGTAAACAAAGTTTCTCAGCATTTTTAATCAATTAATTGTACAAATATTTGCCAAATGGCGGCAAACAAGAATCATACAAAAAACTTGCAACAAAAGCAAAAAGCTGCGCTTTATAATTATTGTACTTCCGTTGCGTTTGTAGCACAAAACATAAACCTTATACACACCCAAACACACACACACACATACACAGACAGGTGTAGGTTCTAAAGCTGTAGGTGGTAATTGATAGTGCGTCAATTGCGAGCATTCATTCATTCAATTAACGTCAACATTATATTTCAAATATATATATATATATTTCAAATATATATATAAAGATATTTCATTCTGACCAGGTTTGATGGATTGAGCCATACCAACTCATATCGCACGCGCATTAGTGATTGATGCGTCTTTTTTTTCGCATGCCCTATAAGCATTGCCTGTGTTGGCAGGGTATACTAATAAATCTGATTAACGATTAAATATTTGTGTTTGTAGATCAACAAGCTCTAAATTGATTAGTCAACACTGTTATTTGAGCACTTCGATACATGTAAAAGATGAGAGAAATTCTTATCGATTTAGTCAGCCATGCAGCAATCACAATACAAAGTGCAGAGTGAAAGAAAGCAGAAGAAGCACAATTTGTTTCATGTGCAGGATATTTACAAAGTCGACCCACTCAAAAGGCACGAAAAGACAAATTGTCTATAAGTGTAACAACAACATTGAATTAAACACTTGTTGCCTGCCTATGGCTTATCGCTAAGCTGTTTGGCTTTGTACACTGATTTTTCTGCTGGCTGCTGATAAGACAACAGCAGCAGCAACAGCTAAACATTTTTGACAAATACCAACACATAGATACACACACACTAAACAGAGACGGCAATGCACAAATACGCATGCATTTGCCTTGCACACGCAAATATTTGATCAATAAAGTTGTCAGGTTACACGAAAATGAAGAACACGAATAAGAAATTGCTAAGCGCGCCCTAAAAAAAAAAATTTACTGAGTCAGAGCTTAAAATCGTGCAAAACTGAAGCTGCTGGACAAGAAGCCATCGTCCGCTGGTTCTGTAGATGATAATAATGTTACTGATGATGATGATGCTGTTGTTGTTGTCTGCCGTTAAATCAAATACGTTTGTGTCTTGTGATTGGGCAGCAAACTGTCAGCCACAATTAATTAAAGGCATCACGAGATTAGGTTTAACTACGTTGCTCAATTCAGAATTGCTTTTCAATTACATAAAATTACACATCAATGCTAAGCACATATACATATTTGTATGTATTTTTTTCACCCCACTCTGCCCGCTCCGATGACATACAAACGTTGGTTGCTGCTGCTGCTGCTGAGTGCAGCGCTGCTCCTCTGTGTGTTGTTATTAGTGCAGTTTTGTATGTTGTTTTTTGTTTTTCAAATTGTATTATTTATTTATTTGATTGATGTCGGCACAATTTACGTGTTATGGTATGCATTTAGGCCAAGACCTAATCATTACTAATTGATAACAGAAACTAAATGGTTAAGTACACTTTATCACAGAATAGCGCGCACGGGACAACAAAGAACAAAATGCAAACGAAACAACAAACCAGGGCGGCGACACAGCACAGATACTTATCGATGGTGTTCTTAGTAACTGCGGGTATCCATGGTTTGCGCGCCTATCGATGTATCCAGTTATACTTTAAGTATTGTTTAAAAGCTTACATAGTTTATAAAAACTATTAACCAAATCTAATAATTCTCAATCCTCAAGATGGCTGTTTCCGTAATAAAAATGTTTGATTGTGGTTTAGAAGATTAAGTATCGAAACGCTCATTGCGATAGGCAGAGCACGTAACTATCGATAGCTCTTATGATTGTCAGTTCATACAATCGCAGCCGACGCTCGTTTACAATCTACTCTCCGAAATTTTATAACGCGACGCGAACAAATTGCAACGAATTTCACAATCGAAACGCACGTGAAACTGCGCAGTTTCAACTGCTGGAAATGAGTACAAACCTAAAGAATCTTAAAATGGGCCATTTTGGCGGCGGCGGTTTTGGCATATCAGCTGGCAAATTGCTCGCTCATCATAATACAAATGGCAGCATTGCTAGCGCCGGTGGCGGTGGAGGTGGAGGTGCGTCTGCTACGAACCTCACGTTAATAGGCGGCAGCAGCAGCGGCAACATCCCTGGCGGTAGCAGCAAATCAGCGTTGCATGCCATAGCCGACACAGATGTGTTTGCCTTGCCCAGCGGAACAATCATACCGATTATACGCAGCCGAGATGTGCCCAAACAATTGCCAACGATAGCTGCGGCCCTGCAGCGTTCCGCGGACGAGCATTTGGCGGCAGAAGATTTAGATGCTGTGCAGTTGGAGCTGGAGTTGATGCTTTCGAATGTGGCGTTGCGTGCACGTGTCCTTAAATCCGAATATGATAGTTTGGACAAGGATGAGAAGCGTCAGGATCGCCGCAAATTAGATCGGATAACGCCCGGCTCACCGCCCGCAAATCATTCCCTGCTCAACGGCCTGCTGGGCAACACAAACAATGCAAGCGGCAGCAGCAACAATCTCAACATCCCATCAACAGCTGCCAAACGAAAAATGCGTGATGAGCCGCCGACAGGCGTACGCAAGAAACACTCATCCATGACGATACTCAAGCAGCAGCAGCAACTACATCAGAGCGGTGTCCTGCCCAACAAGCATCAGGCGAAGAATAGTCCGCTTGCTATTCACACCGACGACAGCATGGACTATATAACGCTGCCCAACCACATCAATTCCCAACAGCAGCATCATCAACAACAACAGCAGCAACCTCATCATCAGCAGCAGCAACAATTGCCAAAGTTGGCGCTGCCCAAGAACGATATGCCCAATAAATTTTGGCTATCAGTCGAACCCTACTGTATGCCATTGACGAACGAAGATCTGCGACTTATAGACGATCTGCTGGAACAATATCGAGGGCCATTAGTGCCACCCGTGCCCAGTTTGGGACCACATTACTCAACCATCTGGGCGCAGGAGGATATGAAATCGCTGCAGCCCGGTGGCGCGCGTCAAAAGTCCCAAAATGTGAATTCAATGCTCAAGAAAGCCGATGGCATGCTGGAGGAAAGCATAACGGGGCCGCTCACCCAACGTCTAGTCTCCGCATTAATGGACGAATCGCTGCCCAGCGAAGCCGCCGCTGTCGGCGAGCACAGCAGCAACAGCAGCAGCAACAACGAGAACACACATGCCAGCACCCACAACAATGGAGCAATTGCTGCAAAAGCATCTGCTGCCGCCGCCTCCAACAACTTTCGTTCACTATCCATGCTCAAGCATGGCGTTGGCATTGAGCAGCGTCTGAAAAAGGAGCTAATCGACAGTGGACTGATCGAGGCCAGTGAATTGGCCAAGCACGAGGATGAAGTCGATGAGGTGCTGCTGGAAATCAAACGGGTCACTGCCGAAATCAGCGCCGTGGCGCAGTTCAATAGCGATGAACTGAAACGATTACGTTCGGCGGCCAGTGAGGAGATCAAACGCATCGAACTGAAACGCAAGCTGGACAGCATCGATCAGGAGATACTCGAGTGCTACAAGCGCATGCTGCAGTATCGGGCTAAGCGCAAGGCGCACACGGCCGAGGAGCGGCAGGAGATAATGCGCTTGACGAGCGAGCAACGTGCGCTCGCCGAGCAACTGGAGCGTATGCAGGGCATGGGTGCGATGGGCAA
The DNA here is from genome assembly GCA_035044725.1 of Scaptomyza caliginosa. Lineage (NCBI taxonomy): Eukaryota > Metazoa > Arthropoda > Insecta > Diptera > Drosophilidae > Scaptomyza > Scaptomyza caliginosa. The sequence continues at coordinate 281,587 of JAWNNR010000240.1, read as the reverse complement.
TTGCAAATTGTAGGACAGGAGCCTGGCCTGGAGCTGGAGCCAATTAATGGCCCTGCATCGGGCGACACTGCTGCTGCAGCAGTGGCAGCGTCACAGCGTTTGGAACGACATCAGTTCCCAATTGCAGTGTGTATAGGAATAACAAATTGTGGCGCGAGACGGGCGAGTGAAACGGGCAGACGGAGATGGAACGATAAGCAAGATGAGTGGAAACGGGTCAAATCAAATCAAATGTTAACAACAAACAAACAAACAAAACAAAACTTTAACTGCTTGAAACTTAAGCTTAAAACATTTCTCGCATTAGAGATGAGCGCGTGTCGCATCTTATGATTAACACATATATATATATATAAAGATATATCGCTCGATTAGCTGGAAGACGTTTAACTTGTCAATTAAGTAATTGAGCGATATATATGTACTTTATATAAACCTTATAGACACGACACGAAAATGAATTATACATCTATGACTTACTTGAATATCATTATTTTTTAAGTAGAGTACCAAAAAAATGCTACACCTGAATATATAAAAATTTAATTAATGAAAAAATGCTGCCAATAAGCATACTAAAAGCATATGCATAAAAACCTTTTAAAAAAAATTATTAGTTTAAAATACTTTCCAACACTTCAAGTCGTGCTTTACCAATTTTCGTGTCACGCGCTCAACTTTAATTTGTATATTATGGCTTTAACACAAACAAAGCAAAAAAAAAAAAAAAACAGAAAACTTAATAACACCTTAATACACTTAAACACATATACAAATATATATATATACATATATATTATATAGAGAACACATACATACAATTTTTATGTAGCTTAAGTTATTCTGCCAGGCAGGCAATAAAGTTGTCGCTGTCACCAAAAAAAAAACAAAAAAAAGAAAGAGTTTTGCTTTTATTCGTTTAAAACACAAACCGAACAGCACAAGCGTTTAATGCGCTTTGAATTTTGAAATCCAGCGACCGGCTGCACCTCATCCCAGACCCAGAGCGGAAGGCGACAAGCTATACATACATGTATATGTTTACCCTTCGATAAGGTTAAGAATTCGGCGCCTCTGGTTTCGTTTTGTTTTTGCCTAATTAAAATTAAACAACTAACAACAAAAAATACATCTACATGCACACCGAATTCTAAATACGCTGCCAAGTTTGGGAGGTTATTAAATTATTGGTTTAATGAGAATATTTTGTAATAATTTCTATAGCTTATCTCGGAAAACAAGCAAGCATTAAATGCAAACAAATCGTAAATGGAAATTAGAATCCAAGTTAAACAAATAGAAAAATATAATAATAGTAATCGCGGCCAAGGCTAAGCATTAACAAATAACAAATTTCTCAATATTTATGCTGTATAAACGGTATTGCTTATTTATTGTTGAGTAATGTTCGTTGTAACTTTGTTAACTTAATGTTTATGTTAATGCTAAACATCCATCCATATACACACGTATATGGTTAGATATATTAGCTGAATAGCTGAGATTGTACTTCATGTTTTCAGTGGTGCAGTGTTTTTGTTTGCTTCTATAAAATAATTGTTTGTTGAATACATCCAATGCGCAGACGCAGTCTTTGTCTTGATAGCATTTGCTATGGAAGCAGTAAGGCATCAAATTCCTCCGGATATTCATTCATAAGGTCAGAACGACAGCTAACACGTATACCCGTCGCTTTGGCCTTAAGCCGCAAATTTTTATCGTTAGTGAGCAGCGTTACATTGGGAATCTGTGCCTTGAGCTGCAGACAACAGTTGAGAATGCTGTCATCTGGACAATCGACTTCAATCAAATGTTCTGCCTCCTCCAGCGCTGATTGAGCTAAGAAAAAGCATAGAAACTATTAAGATAAACCTATTATATATGTAGCTAAACCAACAACATACCCTGTATTTGTAGACTTTTGTCGAACTTCTCGTTTAGAAAGCGTATGGCCCGCATGGCGGCTTCTTCTTTGAAAGTGTGTTCGCTGCGTCGATTTTTGATATTGTCCAGCTCCTTGATCACAATATAGGGCAGAAATAGCATTGTGCCATTTGTGCCAGCCACACTGACATGACACAAATCCTCCACGAATACCAGATTATCAATAAGCACATTTGTGTCCAGCACAAAGTACATATAATCTTCGACGCGATCGGGCAAACCAGTGTCCGGCTCTGTTTTCAAATGGCGACAAAGCTCCATATTCAAATAGTCTTTCTGCTTCGATTTGCTTGCCACACTATTTGTATTTACATCGAGCTTGACGGCTGTTGACTATATAAAACAAACATACAATTGAATACATATTTAATTACATAGCGTGGGAATGAATGCATTTGTATTTTTTTTTTATACATACGCATGTATGTTTACTAATATTTGCTGATTATTTCTGTTGTAAACAATGCTTGGGAAAAAAAATTTTATATTCTTTTATAATAAAGTGTGGTAAGTGAAAAAAGAGAGAAAAAGAGAGACTAAATGGTAAAGCCGTTACGTGGCCTTAGCGCCAAGGCAGCAGAAAAGATATTAAAGCACATATTTATGCAAAAAGTTAGTTATATTTACCGTGCTGCTGCTTTTGGTTAAAGGAATCTCAGGCTTTGACAACTCCTCCACTTCCGGCGAGTCTATATCCATGGGCTCGTCAACATTATCATCAACCGACTGAATACAGTCGTTGGCTGGCGTTGGGTTTGGCTTTGTGTTCTGGGGCGCAGTAAAAACTGCTGGCAGTTTTTGTGTTGTTAAGGCTGTTTGATTAATATAATTGTTGTTGCTCGTATTGTTGTTATTATTGTTGGTCTCCTTTTGTTGCTGTTGCTGCTGCTGCAGTGAGTCGCGCAGCAGCGTTAGGCGTTGATTGGCTAAAAAGCAGCAAATAATTAGCTTTATCGAACTAAAAGTCATAGTTATTCATGCTTACCACTTGTGGTACGATTTGTATCTAATCGATTGCTAGCATCCAGCAGCGCTTTGGGCTTAGCCCAGGCATTCCTAACGACACGATCATAACTTAAACGCTTTGAAATGTTTGCATTACTTTTGGTGGGACTGGGCGTGAGTGCAGCTGTCTTTGCCTTGTTGTTAAAGCCAAAACTTTTAAGCGTTTCCGAAAAGTATTTTGTTTGCGTCTCGCTTGTGCCAGTTGTTGCAGCCAAGCCAGGCAGCCGGCATTTGTTAGTGTGGCTTTTGTTGTTACTGCTGCTGCTGCTGCTGCTTTTTGTGGCCACGTGCCGTTCTTTGTCTGACTTTTTGCTGGTCACATGTTTAAGAGTTGTCTGCAAGCGTTTAAGTCGCTCCTGCGCCGGCTGGTTACACTGACTAGCTGTAAACATTATTTAAAGTTTTGTAAGGAAAAAATTGCAATTTAAGATCTGAAATGTTTGTGGTGTAGCTTTGACTTACGCTGCTGTTGACGTATATTGTATATTATGCTGTTGGACTCGTCGTCTGTTAGTGCCGGCTTGGTGTTACACTTGCTGTTTTTGGCATTCATCGCACGGTTTGCACCATTTACGTTTTTTGCGCCTCATATACACTAATTGACGATGGGACAACTCACACAAAAGAAAAGGTATTGAGACAATCAGCTGTTTACATGTTTTTCCGTTGTTATCGAAATAGGATATTTCAATTGTTAAACACTTGTTTTCTGTGCAGTATTTTCGATAACTATAATATTTTGCATATTGTTAAAATTAATATGTTTTCTGCTTTGAATTATGAGCGTTATATAATTAATTGCTTGTTAGACACTGGTTCAACGTTATATTACTCTGTGCATAAAGCAATAGCAATGTTGCCCTAATATATCGATGCTGTTGGTATTTTCTGTGAAACTATCAAGCTTATTGGCATACTATCGATAGTTGTTAAGCAGCCCTCGTCGCCAGAGCAGCAACCGGTGTTTTCTGCCACAAAGCCGCCAGTCTTTCAGATTTCTCCGCAGTTGCCTAATCAGTTGTCTTCATTTAAAATCCCAAGCACTTCAATATGCTCAAGGTAAGCAGCGTCATTGTTATTTTTGCAATAAAACAAATCAAATATTTATTGTGCCTGATGTTCGCTGATAATGCCCTTCATTTGTAACTAGAATCCGGCAACCCCGGGTACAAAGTCCAATTGGGGTCGATCAGTGTCTGCTAAGAATAACTGTAAAGTACAGTATACTAGATACATACAGAGCGGTTGTACCTTGACCATCAAGCATATTTATCATTCGCCGCGGTATCGTTACACAATATCTAACAAACAAACAAAGACAGTTAACAGCTCGTATGATAAAATCACTATAACGTCGTCTAAATTATTCCCAACATAATGTGTTTACGTTAAATAATTGAGCTTTATTCCTGTCTAGAACGTCGTCTCCCTGGTGACTGGTGGTGCCTCCGGTTTGGGTCGTGCTACCGCCGAGCGTTTGGCCAAGCAGGGTGCCAGCGTTGTGCTTGCCGATCTGCCATCTTCGAAGGGCAACGATTTGGCCAAGGAGTTGGGCGACAAGGTGGTCTTTGTGCCGGTGGATGTGACGTCCGAGAAGGATATCACTGCTGCTCTGGAAACAGCTAAGCAAAAGTTCGGACGTCTCGATCTGACGGTTAACTGTGCTGGCACTGCGACCGCTGTGAAGACTTACAACTTCAATAAGAATGTTGCGCACAGATTGGAGGATTTCCAACGTGTGATCAACATCAACACGGTGGGCACATTCAATGTCATTCGCCTGTCCGCTGGACTGATGGGCGCCAATGAGCCCAACAAGGATGGTCAGCGTGGTGTGATTGTGAACACGGCATCGGTTGCCGCATTCGATGGCCAGATTGGACAGGCTGCATACTCGGCCTCCAAGGCTGCCGTTGTGGGCATGACATTGCCAATTGCTCGGGATTTGAGCACCCAGGGCATCAGGATTTGCACCATTGCACCGGGTCTGTTCAATACGCCAATGTTGGCTGCTCTACCTGAGAAGGTGCGCACCTTTTTGGCCAAGTCGATACCGTTTCCCCAGCGTTTGGGCGAACCCAGCGAGTATGCTCATCTGGTGCAGGCCATCTATGAGAATCCCTTGCTCAACGGTGAGGTCATCCGTTTGGATGGTGCCCTGCGCATGATGCCCTAAGCACTGTCTGCTGTCTGAGATCATATCGCATTTTATGTGTCTTTTTTTTTCTTCTTTTAGTAAATAGGCAAAACAGTTTCTGTTCTTAATTAGTGCTCAATAAATTTAAAATCCTAAACTGAACAAACGTTCGTATATATCGAAAGTCGTATTTATTTAAAAGAATCGGAGTCGACAACATGTTTCGATATAAAACGATTATTTTTGAGGTGTTGCAAAGCGCAATATGTGCTGGTATTTGTTTTGGTATTTTAATGCGTACAATAAATTAGCGCCTTTTGGACAATGCGTGCGCTGGGCACACTAGGGTCGACGCTGAAACGACGTCGGAGTTTTGGACGAATAAAATAATGCTGAAATTGAAAACAGCAGCCGAAAAACAATTGCAATGTGTGCAAATGCAAGCAATCAATATGTGTTCATTAACAAAGTGCGCGTGTTAATCAAAAAGTGCGATCTGTAGGCGTTGGAGAGAGCAATCACAGCCAGGCTGAGCCCAGAGAGAGCCCAGAGCAAGGCAAGTGCAATGAAAATTGTATGCGCCGTGGAATTGTAATGAATGCTAATGCATTTTGCTATTGTGTATTTGTGTTTGTGTGTGTGTGTGTGCGTTTGAATGTGTACAATACACACGTATAAAAAATACAAATATTCGCGTGTGTGTGTGTGTGTGTGTGTGTCTAGCTGTGTGTACGCGAGAGCAAGGAGAGCAATAATTAAATTAAGCAAAGGTGTTACGTATATGTATGTGAACTGCTGCTGCTGCTACTTCTGCGTCGCTGCGTGTATAGATGTGTGTGCGTGCATGTGTGAGTGCCCAGTTGTGTATATACAAAGTGACAAAAATTCTAATAAGAATATTTGTTATCTCTTATCTCGCTCACTCGCTCGCTCGCTCTGACACACAGCCACCCACACTACTGAGTCAGTCTCCCATTCCACTAAAAACACATCAGTAAAGTGCATTCGCATTAAAATAGCGGCAGCGGCATTTAGCTATCTATAAAAAAAAATACTACAGCACACGACTTACTACGAAAACGACAACGACTACGACGAGGAGGCGGTGACATCGGCAGCGGCAGCGCAGTAGCGTCGCATTTCCCGGCTACTCCTTTGGGCCTGATGCTGGCGCTGCCGCTGCTGCTGCGACTGCTCTGCGGGGCGGTGCTGCGCCTGTATGCATGTATGTGTGTGTGTACTACACACAGCGCATCATTTTTTACGCACTGAAATGTTTTGGCATTGTGTGTGGGTGGCTGTGTGTACGTGCGTGTGTGTGTGTGTGCAGCAACAGCGACAGCGCCTTTTTCTAACTAACAACAACAACACGAAGAACAACAGCAAAAGAGAAAAAGAAACGAAAAAAAAGGTAGCAAAAATCTACGCCCAAAATCTACTACTAAATTGGCAACAATTTTCTGCGCACAAGCGAGAAGCTGACAAAAAGGCCACATTGGGTGGCTGGCTGGTTGGGTGGTGGGCGGTATTAAGGTGCACGCAACTGTCATTGACCTTCAATTCGTTGCATACGCTGCAATTCGCTGCAACAACAACAACATTGCCGCACCCTAAAGGTCATATGATGTGTGTCATCAATTAATCAATTTATCAATTAATCATCATCGTCAAACAAACCGATGATTGCCAATACACATATTGACAAAAGTGTGTGTGTGTGTGTATATGTATGTATGTATGTATGTATGTATGTATATGAACCGAAGCGAACCAAACCGAATCGAAGGGAAACCGATTTAAAACTATGAATGAACCGGTTAAGAGCAAGAAACAGATATAAAATAAATATTAATGCGTTCAAGAAAGTAAATAAAAATAATGTTTAAGAACAGAGGAAACAAATTACCTTAATGGCATAAAAAACAAACACTAAAAAAAAAAAACGGTTGATTTTATTTCAAAGTGATCCATCAATTAATAATAATTGTAATTTAATTATTCCTTTTTTTGTTATCCTTTTGCAGCACACATACAGACACACAAACACACACGAACACGCTCTATCTCTTCCTCTTCCTTCTTCCCAACTCTCTCTCTCTCCCACTCTCTCTCTCTCTCTCGCTCTGTCTGTCTATCGCTATTACACAAACACAGCACACACACACAGCACACACACAGAAGACACACGCACAGAACATGGAATCGTCCATTAAGCTTAAGGAGAGCAACAACTCAAACGGTAACCAAAATCAAAGCCTCAACCAGAATCAAATGTGCAATGGCAACAGCAATAGTCACAGCAGTCAGCAGAATAACAGTAACAGCAATAGTAACGGCATTGCCAGCAGCAACAGCAGCAATACAACAACGTCGACGGCAGTGACAACAACCGTTAGCATTTGCAGCAGCGATAGCTTTAGCAGCATGATGCCACCAACACCATCATCATTGACGCATCAGCGTGATCACGAGCTGGTCAGTGCCAATAGCATTGAATTGAATGCAGCGGCATCGTTAAGCGATGACAGTGGTGTACCATTGACCACCAACAGTTCCATATCTAGCGGTGATTCCTATCGCATTGGCATGTGCAAATTTGAGATCGAGGTAAGAGTTGCTATATTATTTTGTATCTGTAACTAACGCGTGCCTTCCTTAGATGGTGGAAAGTGATGGCGAGGTGTCACAATTTGACTCGCTGGACAATTGCTCGGAGGGTGGCATGAGTGCGGAGAACTTTAATACGTTGAAAAAGGGACCGCTGGCACCGATTGATCCGCCACCAGAATTTCAAGACTCACCGCAAACAACGCTTGTGCGTTCCATCTCCAAGAATATTGTGAATAGCCTGCGCCGTTGGACATCATCGCAATCGTCGTTCGAGCATCTCAAGGATGATGCAGCGCTGCCCAATGGCATGGCTAACCAGGAGCTGCTGCTGCTGCTGGCCAAGCCAACGGAAACGTTGCATACCAGCAAGTTTTTGTTGCCTAGTGAGGCTGCTGCTGTTACCGCTGCCGCAGCGCTTGTTGTCAATCACACGCAACAGCAGCAACAGCAACAGCTACACCTGCAGCAGCAGCAGCAGCAACAACATCATCAGCAGCAGCAGCAATCCGTTTTGCTGTGTCAGGAACGAACGCTCAAGGAATCGTATGCCATCAATAAGCATTTGTATTCGAGTGATTCGATATTGAATAGTCATACGGATAACATATATGATGAGCCCAATAATATTATAAGCAGCTCGCTGGGCAACAGCATTGATCTGCTCGACGAAGACGACGATGACGATGGGGAGGGGGAGGAGGAGGAAGAGGAGAATGATGAGGAAGCATCGGAGCAGAGCAGTTGTTCGCCATCGTTGCCATCGCCACCGCCGCCCGTATCCATAATCAAAATCAAGCAAACATTGTGCCCATATTATCAGGATCATACGCGTTACTTTAAGGCGATACCCACGGAACAGGATAGCATTGCTAGCGCCAAGGCGGCGGCGGCACAGCAGCGTTTCAATAGCGCTGGCCTCTCCGAAATACACGATTACGATTTGTACTATGGTGCACGCAGCAGACAACAACAACAGCAACAGCAGCAACAACCAACAGCAGCTGCAACAGATAATAGCAGTTTGCAGCGGCGACAATTGCTTTATAGTCCATTGGGACATACTAGCCACTGTCATTATCATCATGCCACGCCTCATCATGCAACGCATCATTCGCATCATCATCATCATAATCATCATGCGCATCATCCACACCATCATCATCATCAGCACGGACAGCGTCCGAACTCTAGAAACTCGCTCAACAGTCGCCTGAGCAGTTCACACAACTCACTGAACGTCTCATCGGCCAATAAGCCAGACGATTCCATATTCATCACTCAGGCCATGTCGCATGATGCGCTGTTTACGCGCGAAATCTCCGATTTCTACAATGTGCCCATCGATTCGGATATCTACGCCTTTCCCGTCGACATGATTGAGCAGCAGCTGGAGAAGCAGCAGCAACAGTTGGCGCTGCAGCAACAGCAAACGGATGTGGTCAGCAAGCAGCCATCGTATCATAAGGCGGCCAGCAGCAGACGAAACAAGCGGAACAAGCAGCGTAAGCAGCGCTATGCAGCAGCTGGAGCGGCTGAGACTAGCGATGAGGCAAGTGGCAAGCATGGCAAATATCGCACGCCAGTGATGGTGCAGAGTGGTGAAACGGAACCGCTGCACATGACGCTCGACGAGGTGAAGCAGTTCTATCATACGCTCTACTCCGATGCGGGCAAATCGTCGTGGAGTGGCAACAAAGTGTTTGCCACAACGGCGGCAGGGGTAACAACAGCTGTGCTGCCAAAGGCAATGGGCGTCAAGTCGAGCAATGAGACGATTTGGAGTGTCTCAACGAATGCAACCGCAACAACGAATACAACAACAACAACGGCACGAACGCGCAGCAGTACGCGTGCAAGCGGTGGTGCGGGTGGTGCGGGTGGTGCGGATAGTGGTAGTGGCACCAACAAATATCTGAGCAAACAAAACAAACATAATATTGATAATGATAAGCTTAACAATAATAACAATAACAACATTAACAATGGCATTAGCAATTATGCACAGCAGCAGCAACAACAGACGGCAACAGCTGCCGGTACAGCAGCAACCTCAGCGGACAAACTGTTGCCAGAGCAACAACAGCAGCAGCAGCAACAGCAGCCGCCAAACAACAAACAATTGCTGCAAACGGAAAAGAAATCACAATTCTCATTGAATCTGAAGCAAAAGTTTTGCAGCATTTTCCGCTTTCGACGCAGCAACAATCACAGCAATCGTTGTCGCGCCAATGCACAACAGCATGCGGCAGCAACAGCAACGGCAGCAGCAGCAACTGCAGCGGCGGCAGCAGCAGCAACAATAACAACATCAACAGCAGCAATAACAGCCACAGCTGGCAATATAGCTGCTACAGCAACGGCTTCAGGAACAACAACGACAACAGCAGCAGCAGCTTCATCAGCCGCAGCAGCAGCAGGGGCAGCAGCAATCAATGCCTCAAGTGTTGCAACCGATGCAGATGAGCTCAACAATTGCCTCAACAATCGCAACGAACCCAATGCCGATCTGCGCAAGAAGTTTCAGTCGCGTGCATTGCCGCCATTGCCAAAAAAGGGTAGGTGTTGCCACGAAATCAAGCGAATTGACAAAATGATTAATTTATTGTGTATGCTTTCAGCTTATGCGATCGATGGCGCCGAAACGGAACCGGAGGAGCAAAAGAAGAGCATTGCCGCTCAAGAGCCGCGTGCGCTGCAATTTACCTCAAGCATTGAGAAAGTCAAAGACGTAAATATTTTTGAATAGTTTAGCTTTCAATTCTAATTCATAATAATGTTGTTGTGTCTCTCTCTCTTATAGTATGGCTGGTACTGGGGCCCGCTATCGAGCGAGGCGGCCGAAAAGGTGCTGTCCAATGAGCCAGATGGTTCGTTCATAGTGCGTGATAGCTCCGATGATCATTACATATTCTCGTTGAGCTTCAAGCTAAACAACTGTGTGCGTCATGTGCGCATCGAACAGGATCAGGGTGAGTTTGGTGGTTTTTAAATACTTACCTTCCATGTGTATAAACTTTCTCTGTCTTTCTCGTAGGCACATTCTCATTTGGCTCGTATGCTAAATTCAAATCCCAAACTATAACCGAGTTCATTGAGAAGGCAGTCGAGCATTCGCGCAGTGGCAGGTAAAAAATGCAATATCCATTCATACCGCAAATCATCTAAATCATCTTTCTACACACAGATACCTGTTCTTTCTGCATCGTCGGCCTGAGCATGGACCAATGCGTGTGCAATTAACCAATCCAGTATCTAGATTTAAGCATGTACAAAGCTTGCAGCATATGTGCAGGTAAGCTCTCCTATAGCCAAGCATAAACTGTTTTCGATTTGTACTTACTTCCCGTCTGATTACTTGCAGATTTGTTATACTAAAGGCGGTTATACGAAAGGATCTTATACAGACATTGCCATTACCAAGAAGACTTCTAGACTATCTTAACTATAAGCATTGCTACTCCGAGCAAGTGGAGAGCGACAGTTCGCATTCGCAGGTGAGCTTCTAAATGGAGTATAAAATCAAGTTTCTTGACTCAAAACGAATCTCTTTTCTTGTGCAGATATCTGGCGAAGGTTCGATGTGAAATGTTTGATGACAAATTGAAATGAAAAGTGAAAACAAAAACAAAAACAAAAACGAAAGCGAAAGCAACAGAAATTATTACATTATATAAGTAGTAGAATTTAACAAATCAAAAAAACAACACAAAAACAAAAGCAAAGGCATTTAAAAACGTTATAAGAAGTAGAGAAAGAGGGATAGAAAGAAAGAGATAGAGAGCAACAATAAGTGCAAATGCAAATTGTTGATAAAAAGAAGAAAACAAACGAAAAACGAAAAGGAGCAATTCAAAACTCTGTTTATTGATCATTTTTTGTACTCGGTGCTATACTATAAATATTAACTAATTAATGAAATGTAAAAGCAAAAACAAAATATTATATAAATTGATATGATTATGCGTAGCCAAGTAAAACAAAACAAAACAATAAGAAGAACAACAGCAATAGCTACAAAAAAACAACAACAAAACAGATGTATATACATATGCATAACTATAACTGATAATAGATAACGAATAATATGAAACAACCATAAATAATTATAATAACAATGAACACACAGCCAGCTCCACACACACACATACACACACACACACTTTGTGCACGATGCATTCTATGCGAGCGCGTTGAATTCTTATTTTGAAACAACAAAAAACAAAAGAGAAAAAGAAAAACTGTGTTCAACTTTTCATGCTTGCCTTTTAGCTGTGATTATTTCAACCAATTGTAATGATTGATATGTATGCAAAACATTCAGAGATGTGTTATAATAAGTGTATAAGCGTATACGCAATATATATGTATAAGACTATTGTATCGATTGAAATGTTATAGCTGTATAATTTTGCTCAAGTCTGTTCTAAAAACAATGCAACGAAATCGATCGCGCGTTACAATACAATGCAATATGCTTCACACATACATATAAACATATATATGCGGTTATGATGTTACATTTGAAAACTGATATAATGTAGTGAAATTAAGCGTTTAATACAAACTACAAAGAAACAAAAATCTTTAGCAAATTTACGGTCTGAAACCGAGTGAAATGCTCGTTAATTGCTCAAATATTTGTCGCTCTATTCCAAAGTTGATTATTCTGTTAGACATATGCATCATTTGAGATTCTATTGCTCCCATATAGACTATATATATGTCTATATATATTATTTGTATATTGGGCGCCAGTACATTCAACGAATCGCTCTCAAAATCGTGCCCAGAGTTTAAGTGTTTTGGCAGAACAAAAACTCCCCTAAAAATCAAAATGTGTAAGAAACGAATAATGAAAAGATAATATGTCAGATTAGTGAATTGTAAAAATCTGATAAAGTTGATGATAATGCATAATTAGTTGTAATTATTATGTATTTAATTAGTTGAGAAGTGTTTAATCCAAATGCAATACGTAAAACTTATTTAATTAATTGTTAATGCATATTTGTTTTTAGCTTTTCATATTTTCTATTATTTTTTTTTTGTGTACTTATTTGTTATTTATGTTTTAAGGCTCAATTGCTCAAAAATTGTTTTTAATTTTATTGGTTTTGTACAAAACATTTTGTATATATGTATATCTATTTATTTGATTATTATTATTTTTTATTTAATATTTACACACAATTATATATATATATGTAATACACAAAGAAACAAACAAGTCAAATTATGTTTCCTTTTAATCAACATTAACACAGGGAAAAAACAATTACAACACTACAATTACACTATGCAACATAATTATGATTAACATTATACTTATTAATTTTCACTTTGTCTATTTTGTTTCTTCTTTGAAAAATTGTATTACTTCTTGGATTACTTTTTGCTCTGCTGTTGAGAACTTGTTGCATAGTGTTACTTGTCTATTAAATGAACATAATTTAAGCAATAGAACAAATACAATAAATGGAGTAAGAACAACAAAAAATAAAACCAAGAAGATGAAGGTGAGAAACGACCAGCTAAGTAATATGGTCACATTAAAAATGAGCAATGAAAAGGCAATATAAACAACAAAAAAACACAAATTTTTTAACAATAAAAATTAAACCAAATTGTTGCTACGCTTCTGTATTTGTATTTCTCTTTGTGTTGTTTTCAGAGCAAAAGAAAGAATCTTTTTTCAGCTGCATCTAAAAGTATGCTATGCAAATTAGCGATGTTTTGTTAATGGCGGCATCTAGCGTAGTCTTGCCGAGTAATGTAAAGCGCCATCTATGTGTGACTTTGCAACAATTACCTTGCGTAGAACTTGTAAGGTGATGAGCAATAGATGGATACTGATTGCAGTGAGCTTGGTTTTAAATACAGTAAAAAGTAATATATTTCAATTGATCTCAAGTTGAAGTTAAGAGCGGATATGAAAATTTACGACCCAACAATACTAACATGTCTATTGTGATTATATACCAACCATAAACTAGACCCAAACAAATGGCTTAAAACCCTATTCGGTTCATAAGTATGCACTTAATTGCCTTTGTTGTTTGGCTTCTTAACAATGCAACCAATGAATTTTAAAGCCAATATTATCATAACTATTACCAACAATCTGTAACGGTTTCTGCTTGTTGCAGGCCTTATTGTTGTTGCTTTTTGTCGCTTTTCATTGCCTTTCTTGTGGCTTTTCACTACACACAATTTTCCCAAAAAAAAAAAACACCAAACACGAAGAGCGGCAACCGCCTTGTGATTAATTACATTTTCTTTTTAGCCAGTTTTCTCTTTAGCCTATTCAATTTTTTCGGCTGCTACGTCGCTGCCGCTGCCGCTGCCACTGTCGCTGTCGACGTCATGACGTTGGACGTCAACTATTTGAAATTAAATTTTGATTAATTGCAGCCGCCGGTCGGCACCTTTTTTTGGCTTTAGCTGCAGTCGCGGCGCTACGTGAAAAGTGTTTCCAGGCCGACACAAATTCGCTGCACTTGCCACAAACAACAAGACAACAACACGAACAACAACAACAAGCAACCCCTCCGCTCACGGCTACCCTGCTGTGTCAGTCAACGTTCCTGAAAACGAAACAATTTTCAGGTGTGAAAAATTTTTTGAAATGCGCTTTCAATTTGCGCTGCTTGCGCCGATGCCAACGTCGACGCCAGCTGCGACAGCGCCCCATTAACGCAGCAACCAAATAAAGTCATTACCAACTGCCAGGCTAAGGGAGACGGCGGAGGTGTTGGGCCTGGTCGGTGGCGGCGGCGGCGGTTTGCCTTCTAATGCGGCCCAGCAATTTGCTACGTAGGCATCGGCCACACCTACCTGCTGCCACATGCAACATGCAACATGCAACACGAAACGCCCCACCACCCCAGCGAGAGAGAGCGAGAGAGAGTGTGTTTTTGTGTCTTGTGGCTAGCAGGGATCAGATAACTCAATTATTCGCGGCGTAAACAAATGCTCTGTGGCTCTTAGGGATATTTTGTTGTTGTTGTTGTTGTTGTGGTGCAGCAACATCAGCTAGCTCAAACTATTGGACCAAGTTTGCAGCTCTTGCTGCCTTGGCGTTGCCAAAGAGATGGGTTATTATCCCAGGCATAAATGGATTGTAAACGTGATTTTTATAGTCATTTAGCATAATAATGCATTTTATGGTTGCCTTTTCGTTCTTGTTGTTGTTGTTGTTGTTGTTTTCTGTACTAGTCGCAGTCAAGTCCAGTTTTTGGACTCGCCAGCTCTTGCATCTGCCTCATCTTGCAGCTTCATCTTCCATCCGTTTCCGTCGACGTCTTGGCTTTCGTGCTTGTGCCTCAACAGTAAATTAAGCCATGCTACGTTTGGCTCTTTTGGGCTTATTCGTTTTTGGCTTTTGACTTTGCCTGCTTAGTGCAAAGATTTGTTTCTCCCTAAACGTTTATACGAGCATTTGCTTTGCTTTGCTTAAGACAAGGCTTGATCAGAAACTAGTAAGTATCGTATAAACTGGTTTGTTCTCTCTCTCTCTCTCTCTCTCTCTCTTAACTCATCTTGTCTTGACTGACTGACTGCTTAGCCAATTTGCGCGTTTGCGGCCCGTTCACGTTTGTTATTCACGCTTTTCAATTGAGCTGCCTTCCCCCCTTCACCCCTCTCCCCTCCTCCTACATGAGTGAGAGAGAAAGAGCTTGATCCTTCGTTTTTTTATTGTTTGTCTTCTTTATTACAAGTTAAAGCGTAATTACTCAACAAATATGCGGCAATTTGCAAGAGAGCCTCCAAGCTTTAAAACTGCCCCCCTCCCCCCAGCCCCTCTTCGCCAACCCCAAACTGCCTTCTTGGAGAAGAAATCAATCGACCAAATGCTTGGCCACAAAATTGTATTTATTTATTTATATTTTGTTCGTTTGCCTTGTTTTTGTGTGTGTGTGTTTGGCAACACACGCTTGATCTTAGCCGACTGGCGTTGCTGGTTGTTGCATGTGGCAAGCTGCTTGTTGCCTCTTATCTGACCGCAAACCCAATGAAGTAATCCAATTTGCAAGCAAGGTTGTCATTTTGGCGCGCCAAGGTGATCATTACTGTCCCAGCATCTGCCAGGAGAGATGGTCTGAGTGAAGGGAGGGGAAGGGGTTCATTTAGTGTTGGTAAATGATGCATGCATTAAATGTTGCCTAAGTAGTCATAAATCTCAATTGAATTTGTTAGAAGGCAAAGAAAGAAACAAACCAGTTTTCCGACTAACCAAACGATCCTTTGTATAACCCCCTAACTAACTCGAAGGGGTGTGGGCAAGGGGAAGAAGGGGTGTTAAAGTTAGAAACATTTTGCTTACTCTATTGTTTTCGCACAACACTCAAAATATTATCAAAATACTTATCAAACAATAAAGCAAACTGCTTTGGCTGCTGCAAAAGCAGCAGGGAGTATTTAGGGTGTTCTCGAGTATCGTTGGGTATTAGGGTTAGCTTTGGGGTTAGGTCTCGTGCCGCTCCTCTCTCTCTCTCTCTCTCTCTCTCACTGCTTTATGTAGATTTGTTTGATTTATATACAGTTTTTGGTTGTTTTTGGTTGTTGCTCTTATCGATGACGATCAAAAACTCAAACCGCACGCGACCTTCATAAAAATTTGGTCCTGAAATTATTTGCAGCAGCTTTGGGGTTGCCAATGGAATTTGATTTCGCATTCTGATTTCAACTTGTCCAGGGTGTCGTTTGACACAAGATGAGACGACGACAAGAACATGGAATGTTTATCAAAACAAGTAAATCGCATAAAAATTGAGCCATTGTCAAGGGTCGATGGGTTCAGGTTTTCCGCGTCTTGAGGGTTGTTTCTTCATTCCTTGTGCAAAGTCAGCTAAACAAAAGGCTTTCTAATCTGATGCTAAGCCTCGATTAGTTGTTATTATAGTCGCATTTAAGCCATTATAAAGATTCAAGTGTCATTCATTTCATTTTAGTTCGCCACAATTTTGACACCACTCAACTTAGTAACTAACTTTTTATTTTTTCCTCAACTTCCTGCCTGACCTGGCTTCTCACGCTGTGCAGCAGCAGTAACAACGATTAGCTGGCCACTTTGGCCAGACAACTGGCGCTAATCCCGACAAGCCACCAAGACCAAACGTTGCCGTCTATCGACTGCAGAGACCCAAATCCTTGTCGATTGCTCACTTTAATGCGCGACACCCCGCTTTGATCCCTGTTAGCATCCCCTTTTCTTTTCGCCCATTGTCAGGGTTCACTATTTACGTCATGTTGTACATTGTTAAGCCGACAAATCGGTTGCGATTGATTAAAGTGTGTCCTGCCCAAAACAACAACAACAACAACAACACCAACTCTCCCTGTCGCTGCCTTTCTCTCTCGATTGCAATCTTGACTTCATTATCGGCTTTTGGTATAATTTTTGGATATCTGGCCAACGTTCAAGCAAAAGCTAAGCCGCTGGCGACGTTCACCTTAGCTACCTCGTTGCCCGACCGGAGTCTTTGCCGTGAAATTTGTCATATCCTTATCCTTATCCGCACTCTCATCTATCGGTTGCATCTGTTTTTTGGGTGGTTGTTTGCCCAAAACAACATACCAAACGACCAAAGGAGGCGTGAAATACGCGCCACTTGCCGTGTCTAAAGCAACCAGCAAAGCCTCAACGTGTGCGCCATGCAAAAGGATTTGTTGGCCAGCTTTTCGATGTATCGCTCTACCATTGGTCCCAGTGGAGCTTGTGCGGTCGCTGGCCGTGAAATCGCTGCATGTGTTTGGGATTACGCAAATATTTGAGCTCTCTTTCTCTTTTTCTCTCTGTGTGTGTGTAGCTAAGACCTTTGACTAGACAGCCACTCAAATCGTAGGGTGCTAGGTATTTCCTAGTTGTTGTCTATGGGTTAAAGGGTATTAACTAGACGATGCTTTGAGGCATCACCCTAGGGAATGTAGATAGAAGTTGGTAAGTAAAGTAGAGTGTTTTCCTTTATGGGTAATATGCTGTAGGGTGCTTAGGTACACATCGAATCGTAGGGTGCTAGGTATTTCCTAGTTGTTGTCTATGGGTTAAAGGTTATTAACTAGACGATGCTTTGAGGAATCACCCTGGGGACTGTAGAAAGAAGTTGTCCTTTATGGGCAATATGCTGTAGGGTGCTTAGGTACACCCACAATGTGTAGAGCTATAAGGCTATAAGGTGTCTTGACCAGTGACAGCAAGAGGGTGCAAGAAGGAATGTATAAGATAGATGAAAGTATGCACGACGAAGTACCAAAGGTAATTGAGAGTAGGGTGCCTGTAAGGATGTACCGGTGAGTGTGTAGGGTGCAAGTTAGACACTTAGGTGTGAGGATGTTGGTGCTGTAGGGTGCAGGGTATGTCTTAATGTATAGTGTTAAAGTGTTAATGTTGGTACTTCGCAAATAGCCTGCATGATGTAATAATGTATAAGGTAAGCATGACAGTCAAAAAGTACACTTTAGATACATTTCTTGTCATATTTAAGTAACTTAAAAGGTTTAAGGGATGGATATGGTAAAGCTGACAGGGTTGTCGCACAGGGTTGCCAGCTATATGGCGCTGTTGACTGTTGATTGCTAGACCTGCTTGCCACATTGAACTAAACTGCACTAATTACAATTGCAATTACGCTTCGTGCGAATTGTGAATCTGCGTCCGCATCCACATCCACAAAGCGCTTGGGAGCCAAAATGTGTTCGCACTTCCCATCATTAGGCTGGGAGCTACCAGTGCTTAAGGGAGGAGGAGAAGGAGGAGGAGGAGGGGATATGCATTGCATTGCATATTAATCAAATTAGCTCCAATTTTTTGCTCTTGTTGTTGTTGGCTCTTTTATTTGTTTTTGCCTTTGGTTTAGGGCTTTGCGGGTTTTTATTGTTCCGTTGGTTTGTTAATGCCGATCGCAGAAATCATTTTAATGACATTGCAAAGGGGCAGAGAAGGGCAGGGCAGGGCAGCAAACAATTGCAATGTCAACCGTTCGAAGGGAGGGGGGGTTAGCTGACTACTGCGGGGCGTGGCATCTGGGGCGTTGATGACATTAATAAACGCATTTTGCACATATGCAAAGGAAAAAAGCAACAAAAAAAACGCGGCAACAAAAACAATGTTAATTACCAAAGCCAAAGAGCGACAAAATTGTAACAGTGGCAACGCCAGCGGGCAGCCCATCAGTGGGCGTGGCTTGGTCACTGCACTGCACTGGCGAACGGGGCAGCTGTATGTGGCATAAGTGCTGCAATGTGGAGCAGCTGGGCAGAGCCCCAAGGCCGATTGCTTGCTGCACATTAATTGCCATACGCCCCGTTGGCCCCCAACTAACCAAGCAAAAGATGCTGCAAACTCAGAATGCAAATCGATTGCTGCGCTCCCTTACGCTCCCCGCTGCCATAGTGTGTGTGTGTGTGTGTTGCAGCTTAGTGCTTATGAAAATGAATGAGGCCACAAATTGTGGCAAACACTCAGACCCCCAACTACAGATGAAAGCCACTGATGACTTCTACGTGGTCCATCAAAAACTGTTCCATATACATACTCAACAAGAACTGTGAAAGGCAGCGGGAGAGGGGGAAGGCTTTGTGAGGGGCGCCAAACAAATTGGGCCAGCGATTTGGCAACAACAAAAGGACATAGACACATATTATAAACGCTTTTGATGAGTTGCCAACAAGATGAGAAACTGATAAACGTTGCCATAATACAAATTAAGTGTTGCTCTTTTTGCTGGTTTTTCCAATTCAAGTAGAATTTAGTTGCCTAATCTTTACCTTGGTAAGTTTTTTCCACCTTTTTCAAAGCAACTTTTACATAGTATTAATTAGCTGAGAAAGTTTAAGAAACACACAAAACTTATTGAAACTTTGGGTATAAATAAAATCGAAACCAAAAGATATATCACTATAATTTAAAAGCCAAAAGTTAATCTAACATTTTATATAACTTAAAAAATTACTCTTTGTTTTTTCAACATTTTTTAAAACCTAAAAACCAACAAAAACAAAACCTTCTTGTTGCCTACGTCTCAATACCAAAAACAAGAAGAAGAAGCAGAAGTAAGTTGAGCCATGCCCTTAATGCCACGCCCCATATCAAATTGCCCACATCAAGAGGTAGAACACAGAAAGAAGTGGAAAAAAAGGCCGCGCCATTTGCGGCTAATTTTGTAAATCATGATATCGTAATTAATTTTTGCAGCCTCAACACACACACACACACATACACAAGAAGACTAAACTCTAAAAGACAGCCGCATCAGGCGTTGGCGTTGGCGTCGGCAGCGACGTCACCGTCACACTCGACGTCAGCATCTTTAGTCAGAAATCCAACAGCAACGGGCAAACTGGCATTGTACATACACACATACATACGTACAAGAACAACAGACAAAAAACCAATTAATATTTGAGCAATGCTCCTGCGGCAACAATTAAAGTCAACGGCAACAACAAACCACAAAAGGCCGAAGAACAAGAACAAGAAAAAGGAGAAGGAGTAGGAGAAGAACAAGATTTCTGTTTTTATTGAGATCTCAAAGATGCAAAGTGATTTGAATTTGATTGTGCCGCGCGTGCGCTCTTCTTCTTCTTCTTCATTTTCGTATTCTTGTTCTTGTGCACAGCTCCTTTGACTCTTCGGTTCTTATTGTCGGCATACACACAGAGATGTTAAAGACGTTGTATAAGAGAGAGAGCAAGAGCGAGGCACACAGTCGCAGTGGGGCGCAAAAGGTGTGAAAACCCTGCTGCGTTTTAAATGTAAGCTAATAAGAACAAGAACGCGCGAGGGAGAGCGAGCGGGAGCGGGAGAGGGAGAGCAACGCTAACCGAAAGGTGTTGTTCGTGATCGTTACAATGCGAAACACTTGAACAAACCGACAATCGTTTGTCGATGCACCGAAGCCCGATGCAGACGAAGTGTACAAGAGACAAGCATGACCAATGCGTGAATCGTTCGTTCGTTCAATCGTTCGTTCGTTCGTTCGTTCGTTTGCTCGTTGTTGTTGTTGCATTCTTATGCTTTGGATGTTCACACAAACAAAACAACAAGAAGAAAAAGCTTGCATACAAATTTATTAAACCAGCTGATTATATAGATTATTAGTTGTATTTAAGCGTGTTTAACTAATACGCTAGCAATACAATCACTTAACAGCAAACAAGTTCAAATTCCAGCCACAAATTGGCCAAAAACTTTTCGCTCTCTCTCGTTTTAACTCTGTGTTTTATGTGTTTGAGGGCAAATAAACCGCAAAAGGGGAACGGCTAAGGGCAAAGGGAGGACAGAAACGTGTCGCCAACGAGCGGCTGGGGAGCAAAATCAAATCAAGCGACAAATAAATGTAACAAATACGACAAACAACAACAGCCGAGAAGCTGGAAAGGACATAAAGGAAAGGAAAAGGAAATAACAACGAACAAAAATCACAGCCACAAAAGGCGACCTCAAAACGGCTGCCTAAAAACTCAATTACATAACAATCTGTTCACATTTTTTCACACACCATCAACTTTAAATGAGCTCTCGCTGCGGGAGGTGAGTGACAAAGAGAGAGAGAGAGCGAGAGTGGGTGGGTGGGAAAGGGGGCAGGGGGGCTGCTGCTGCTGCTGGGCACGTTGCCAGGCTAAAAATGAGCAATGCCAAAACGGTGGGCGGTTTTGGGCGGCCCAAGCAAAAGGCACTCGAAATCAAATTACAAACCAACAACAGCAACAACAACAGCAACAAGGAAGCTCAGTCGACGCCCTCTGGCCCATCCCCGCCAGCCAAGGGTGGTTTCAATGGTCTAGACCAGAACAACAACAACATCGAAAGGACACAAATTACAATGTAATTTATTTGCCGCCAGCGTTGCGAGGCAAAAACGCTGCCAAGGCTTACAAGGACCCAGCGGCTGAGGGAAGCCAAAAGCTTTGGATCGTCTCTGGCGTTGGAGAAAATCAATCGCGACAGCTAAGTAGACAACGATGAGAATGAGAATGCGAATGAGAGCAAAGTAGCCAAATAAACAGAAACTCTCGTGGCAAAGGGAACGGGAAAAAGGACGACCATCAAACTGGCCAATGAATGTCAATTGTTGTCGTCTGCGTAGCCAAGTGAATGGCAAAAGCAGCCATCAGCAATGAAGCCATCTTATGGTATTAGTCCCAGCCCATCTAACTAGAATTAGGCAACTGATGCTCTACCTTAACTTGGAGTTGATTGGTTTTCTGTTTGCGTTTGTGTTAAGTACAGAAAGTTAAATGTTTTTTAAGGGTTTTTAGATTGTTTTTCGACAGCTTTAAAAAGATTTCTTATCGATTTTATATTCCTTTTGAATAGTGTATTGAAATATTCAACTTTTTTTCAAGTTTATTTTCGTTTTCTTTACACTTCTTGTTTGTCTTTCGCTGTCTTAGTGCTCTTCTGTGCCAAGTCATTGCAATTTTTACGAGTCTAATGACGAATTTTTCATTCAAATATACCCTTGAATAACATTGTCAAGGGGCATATTAGCAGTCTTACCATCAAAACTTCCTAATCAAGTGAATAATTAGTGTATATCGAATAAAGTATTTTTTGTGGTTTTTAAAACTATTTAGAAAAGTTTACAGAGTATTTGATAGTCGTGCATGTACATTAATACAATGCTACTTCTTCTTCTTCTTCTACATCTTCTTCTTCTTGTTATTGTTGCTGTTTTCACATTAAATGCTCGACGAGTGTCAAATGGATTTTCGAACTTTTTTTTTTCTTCTTGTTTTTTGTTGTTTTTGTTGTTTTTGTGCTAACAATTTTGTTGACATGCATTGGCACAGTTCTCTCTGTCTCTGTGTGTGTTGTTAGTGCTCCATAATTTCCCCTTGCTACGCAGTTCGCCCCTCTCTCTCCCTCACATTACTTTATAGTTGCTGTTGTACTAACTGTTGTTTGGCGCAATTATTCATAATTCGTGGGCTCATAAAAATAAATGGCTGCTTAACGTAATTGCCATAATTTCGTGTGACTTGACTCGACTTGACTTTGGCCTGCTGCTTGGTGCAACCAACAACCACAACAACAACAAGCAGCAACCACAAAAAAGAAGAGGAAGCTGTGCCACAAAAGAGGCATTGAGGGTTTGTCCTTGCGCTGCATTTGTTCTTGTTCTTGTTGTTAGGGGCGTGGCACAGTTTCAGTAGCAAATTAGCGACACATGTGTTTTGTTTTGTTGTTGTTTTTGTTGTTGTTGTTGCAGCACAAAAACAAAAACGTTAGAAGCAGCAAGCGAGAAATTATTCGCTGCATCTGTTGAGTCCATCAAGTGGGCGTGGCTGACTGCGGTCACATTATGCTTTTATGAGCCTATCTATTCACACACACACACACACACACACACTGGCCCATTGATGAGCAATTAACACGCTCGTTAAGCGGTTATAATCGAATGGAAATCACAACTGTTGCAATTCTACAAAAACACAGCAACAAAAAACTGAATAATAATACAATATTAGATATATAGCATAATCGATATAGCTTAACTGTACTTTGGGCATTTTTATCAACTGTTTATGTAATTTTCATTTTCATTCATGTACTCTCTTGGCTCATCATCATCATTTGCTTCTTCTCCATCTCCATCTTCTTCTTCTGCTTCTTCTTCTTCCTCTTCTCATATGTATACATCATTGTTTTTGAGTGTCCCTAGCGAACACTTGATATGGCTATCAAATGGCAATTGCTTTCAAAAGCGGCACAATATCCCACTATACACAGTACGTAGAAAATCCCAGTATTTGCGCAATTCCCAGTGTTTCTTGCCTTAGCTTGGGCAAATGCAATGTTTATTGTTGTTCTTGTCTATTTACACTGAAATTATTGTTGTTTTAGTAGATAAATATGTTTTGATTGTGTGTATATAATAGCTGAATGAATTTTTAGTTGATATGAAATATAATTGATGGATATAATGCATTGTTTTATATAGAGATTGATGTTGTTTAGTTTTGTTTATGGTTTGAGGATCTAAAGGTACTAATAACTAACTAATATATAACAATTTAACAGTTAAAACCTTTTTATATAGCAACTTCCATGTAAGAAACTTACTCAAAGTGAAACTAGAAACAATTTTTAAGCTTGAATTCAATCAAAATCTTTTGTTTATATACAGTTCAATAATAATATTATATAACACATGCATGGGTCAAAAGTTCATATATAGATGCTATAAAGAACTTTTTGTTAGTATTTTCTATATATAGCTTTCCTCGGGCTAAGTGAAGGGGGTGAAGGGGGGGCAAGAGGAAAATGTTGTCGACTCTTTTCGGCTAGTCAAGAAAAACTTTGCTTCAGCTACAAATACATATAGTATATACATATATATGTACCTGTTCCAAAAACTTTTCGCTTTATCAAAAACTTTTTCTCTCTCTCTCTCGAGTTGGGACAACCACAAAAATAATTAAAATTCATTCATTTGATTTTGCAGATAGAAGCCGGAGCGAGGGCGAGGGGGTGGGGGAGCTGGTGTTGCGGGTGGATATTGCCAGTGAGGGCTGCCATTTTGGTTAAACCAACCAAAAAGCCAGCAGCAAAAAAAAAAGTTGGCAAAAACTTTTTGCAACAAACTGTAGCATAGAATTAATTAAGTTTTTGGTACGCATGAAAATTTTCATTAACAGCGCGAATAGGGATTGCCATTGAAGTGGGTTGGGGGTAGAGGTGTTGTACGGGGGGCGGGGGTATGTCATTAATAAAATTAACACCAGCAGACAAAAGGCGCACATGTGACAAGGCACAAAGCTTGACAGCATCAAAAGAGAGAGAGAGCGAGAGAGAGAGAGTGAGAGAGAGAGCAATTAAGTAACCTGCCAACAGAACAGTTGACACTGCAACTGGACGTTAGGGAGCGATGGATGCTGCTGCTGTCTGTGTGTGTGTGTGTTGGGGGTGTTGGGAAAAAAAGAAATATGCTTTATAGACAGACAAACTGGCCGAAAAACAAGTAAAACACACACACACACAATGACATTGATTGCTTCAGCTTTTAGCCAGCTTTTGCTGACCAAAACGTTCGAAAAGGCGGGTGCTTTTGGGGGGTTAAGTGAAGCTGCGCTGCTGCTGCAGTCAGCTGCGCTGTCAGCTGCGCTAATAAAATGAATGATTCATGCGCAGGCCAAACACACACACACACACACACACTCGCTGCAGCCGAAGTTGGAGTCGTTGAGTACAAGTTGGTGGGAGGCTGCGGGGGGTTTAAAAGAAGTGCGAGGCGTTTATGTTAACAAATTAAAAGCAAATTGGTCGCCGTTGTGTCTGCCGCAGCTCGTGTCGTGTTATGGCCATCTCGCTCGCACCCACGCAAAGTGAAAGAAGTAAAGCTGCAGGTCTCCATAGATTTTAATTGAATCGAGAGGCAAGAAGACGACGACGACGACAACAGCATGGAAAAGCGCTAAGAAAAGCCACTGAACGTTTTGTATGGTTCGGAAGGGGGGTGGGGGGAGGGTTTGCTGGGTGCAAAACAAAACAAAAAATATCGTTTGCTAATTAATTGTTAACGAATTTTCATTTTCTATTTGACGCTGCGAAATTGCCATTTATGGTTATTGGTTGCAGCGCAGTCGTGACGCAGTTTTGGTAACGCCAACGCCAACGTCGACGCCGACAGCAGCAGCAGCGGCAGCAACGGAGTGGAGCATAATAATTTGATGTGCTGCAAATTGAAAAATGCTGCATAACTCCGCCCTTGGAAAAGTTGCTTGCACACACACACACACACAGACACACACAGACGCAAAAGAAAATTGAAAACACTTCAAGTCGTTGTTGGCAATGGCGCCTCAGCTGGCGTTTGTTAGCGTTAAAAAATTCCCACTATTCATAAAGCTTTCGACAGCCAATGAAAGTGGCCAGACGGCAGCTGTTTGTCTCGCTCGCACCTGCTGCTGTCGACTCCATATTGAAAATGGCCATGCACAAGAACAACACACACACACGCACACACACAAGCACACCTTGTTATAGCAGCATTTCTTTGAAATGAATTACCCAGGGAGCATAACAACAACAACAACAACAAGCAGCAGCAAAGTTAGTAGCAGCAGCAGCAGCCGCCGCCGCCGTTGCCGCCGTCAAGTTGATCAAAATTGAAACAGGCGACGCTGCGCATATAAAAATTAAGTGGTTGTTGCTTTTTGATGAATTTCCAGCTCACTCGCACTCACACACACACTAACACACACACACGATAGCGACCGCAACAACATGGCAACAATCTCTGCCGCTGCTTGCTTTGGGTTGGTGATATTGGTGTTGGTATTAGTGGTGGCAATGCGGTGGTTGTATTTGCACTGCCATCGCCCAACTCTCTATCTGACTCGCTTGCACATGCATATTACGCGAGCGCTCACACACTTACTCTCACGCTAGCGCTCTCTCGCTCTCAGTGCGCGCAGTTGCGTTGACGTTGACGCTGACGCTTTGTCTGCTTTGTGGGCGCCTGCTGCCTGCTGCTTGCTGCTTGCTGTGTTTTGTCGGTTTCCTCGCTTGGCGCGTCGTCAGCGGCGCTCAGTTCAAATTGAATTTTCATTGCGAGCGCTTGCGTCGTCCGCTGCTTGTTGCTGCTGTCCCGCACTCTCTCTCCTTCCTAACATACAAAACAACAACAACAACAACAAACAGAGCACACGCAACTCACACACTCGAACAAAAACTATTAAAGGTCTTCTATTTGTTTTTGTATGTTTGTTTGTTTTTTTTTTTAATTGAGAGTCGCGCGCTCATTATTCCTATGTGCTGTGCATGTGTGTGTGTGTGCGTTCGTGAGACTGTGCGAATGCCGGCCGACGGCAAACGGCAATAATATACACACTCTGTTTTTTTTTTGAGCACGTAAAACTGAAAGTAACGGTAAATAGCAATAGTGCGAGAATAGTGCATATGTGTTAGTGCGTAAGTGAATAGAAAGAAATTCGTGTTTTCAAGACGTTCGTTCTATGGCGTAGATTGGGCCATAATGGTACTAGACCAACAACAACAACAACAACAGCCAATAACAACGCAGAGCAAAAAGCTCAGCAATAACAATAATAACAACAACAACAGCAGCAGCATCAATAATAACAACAACTTTAAGCAGGAAGACAACAATAGCAGCGATCACACCGATATCAAGCGCCAAAGAACAAGTCACAGTTTAAGTCACAGCTCGCATCACAGTCACAGTCTACTCAGTAGCAGCAGCAGCAGCAGCCAGAGCCACAACCATTTGACCGCCACGCCGCCGCAACTGCAGCAACGTTTGAGTGGCGCCTCCAGCAGCAGCAGTTGCAGCAGCAGCGGTAACGCCGTCACCATGCCGTCGGAGGGACTGCATCCGACGGCTGCACTGCAGCTCTATGCGGCCGCCGCCCAATTGGCGCCCGGCGGCGTACGTGTGCCGCCCTGGGGACCATTTCTACAGTTCGGCGTGCCAGGCGTCTTTGGCCCCAACGGCCCCTTTCTGGGCCGACCTCGTTTCGAGGCTGCCGCCGGCGCACATCCCACCTCAGCCGCTGCCGCCGCAGCTGCCACCCAAATGGCCGCGGTCAATGCCAGCAATGCCTTTGCCAATCTCACCGGTCTCAGTGCGGCGGCTTTGCGCAACGTCAGTGCCGCCCAGACGACAGCGGTCGCCGCTGTGGCCAGCACTGTGGCAACCATACAGCATCGCCTCATGATTGGCAATCGGCAGAGCTTGCCGCCGGCGGGTCCGCCCAGCGAGGGCTCCAACGAGGATGGCGGTAAGTGTATTAGGTTAAGACAGAAAAGCAACTTAAATTAAGATTTGGATTAAGTACACAAAACCCGAAAAGATTTAGAAAGTTTCTAGTTTGAGGAATGAAAAAGACGTTAAGAATTTTTATATTTTTCTTTCTTTTTCTTCTGCTTCTTAGAAATCAACTTGAACAACTTGAAAACGCAGGTTCTTTACAAACTTTTTGGTAAAATATTTGCACAATTATTAATAATTATTATATTAAGATACCACAACATTCGCAGGAAATCAATTAACTTGGCTCAAACCCTTTTCGAGCTTAACTCATAAATTATAATTCGCTTCTTTCTTTTTTTTTGCTACTCTCTGTTGTTGTCATTGCAAAAAAACCAAAAAAAAAAGGTTCAGATTAGTTTTGATTGAGACCTTTTCTGTGTTTTGTTATCTGTTTTTGATTTTTTTTATGTATATATTAGCTAAATGCTAATTCATTCAATTAGCCGTTGAGTGTGTGTTTGGATTTGTGAAATTGTCAGTTTTGCCCGTCGCTATTTGACTTTTGCTACCTACAAAACATATTTATTAATTTAGCTAATCAGCGCAACGTTTATTATGTAAAATCCAATTGATTTCCCCCCCAATTCCCCGAGCCGCCTTCTGTTTTGCATACAAAGTAGCTTGATCTCGAAAATCTAAATCATTGCCTGCTGTGAGAGAGCTCTGAAGGTCGCTGCGACACAGTTTCGAACTCGAATTCGACATCGAATACGAAACAGTTTGACAGTTGTAATCATTATTAGCTTTGACTTAGTCTTTTTTTTCTTTATTAGCAGTATTCTTAAGTCTAAAGTGTTTAAAAACACAATCGCAAAGAATTTTAATCAGTTCTTAAAAAAAACCTTTCAAACTAAGCTCATCTGAGCTTAAGTTAAGCGCTTTAAACTCTTTAAAAGTCATAACTTTAAGCATTTGACATTTACTGTTATTTAATTGTTAAATATTCGAAATACTTTTTGATTAGATCGTTTTGGAAAAGTGGGAAAGTTTTTGTTTTGAGTTTATCTTAAACCTTTTCCATTAATCTTCTCTAATCGATCTTAAAAGAATCTTACTAAACGCTTTTCCTTGGCGTTAGGAAAACCAAATTTTCCATTCACTCTCGGCTTATGCCATATGATTTAGCTATGATTCGTTGCATTTGCTTTTGAGCTATCATTCGGGCCAAATTGATGTGCTTATGGCCAGAGTTTCTGATTGCCAACTCGAGCACTCAGCATGGCCAATAAGCCGAGACGGGCCAAGAGGCGCGTCTTTCAAGTCTAGAGCCAGAGAGCCAGCCGCGGCTCATTGGCCAATTAGCATTAACAAATGATGGCTAGTTGGTGTAATTATGGCCATAATGCATATATCCAATGCTCTGTGCCATGTTTCACTGTGAGTGGCGAGCGCAGGGGGGCGTGGCAAAGCAAGGCAGGCTTTTTGTTGCTGTTTTGTTGCCGGTTATTAACTGCACTTAATACGCGATGCGCAAAGGCAGGGGCAACATTTAATTAATTGCCAAGCAGAGACAGAGAGAAGGAGAGAGACAGCGAGAGAGAGGGGGTGGGGGGACAGACAGCGCCCACTTCCTGGCCGCGTCGCCATTTTAAAAAGTAATTATTTATTTGATTTGATTCAATTTGATTAGCCAAGTTTGCGAGCTCTCTCAAAAGATTTCTGATAGTGCCCCAAAAACCCATTGGAGTTTCAAGACGTGGGCGCACACACAGAGAGAGTGGGCGTGGTGCTGGGTGGGTGTTGGGATCGTTTCAGTTCATGTGTCGTCATCGTCGTCGTCGTCGTCGTCGTCGTTGCCAATGCTCATTAATCATTTTTACGAAACAGTAAGCAACAAAGTTTTGCCAGGCAAGGCAACGACGAGGGGTTAGTTGACAAGGAGGGGGGAGGTAGTAAAGGGGTGCACATCACCATCAGTCACATGGCCATGCTCTGGTTTTTCATTTTCTTGTTTCTTGTTTTTTGGTTGTGCTTTTTTTTTTTTTGCTCATTTCATGCCGGAAATGAAGAAACTGTCATAAAACGATCGAAATCATTTATCATGCGATTTTTCGTTTGCATTTTTTCTCTCTCTCTCTATCTCTGGGCGACGCCATTTTGTTTGTTATAGCTTCTTCATGTTGTTTGTTTCTTCTTTTTTT
The DNA here is from genome assembly GCA_035044725.1 of Scaptomyza caliginosa. Classification (NCBI taxonomy): domain Eukaryota; kingdom Metazoa; phylum Arthropoda; class Insecta; order Diptera; family Drosophilidae; genus Scaptomyza; species Scaptomyza caliginosa. Next base: position 251,972 of record JAWNNR010000240.1, on the reverse strand, counting down.
TTATCGTAATGAATTCGAAATGAGTTGAAGGAGTTGGCAGCACTTCCGCCTTCTGACGAACTGACAGATGATGAATCGCCTCACCTTGCCCCTCTCACCCCTCACCTCCTCTTGGCAAATAGATTTGAATTCAATTTTAAGTATTTCCGTCTCGTAATGAGGTTTTTGGGTCAACGCAAAAAGGGTTTAGTTTCGTTTTCTCATTAGCAGTTCTCTTTTTGAAGCGAAATGTTTGAAAAGATGAAGAAAACTATTAGTACTGAATCGAATCACTCGAAGTGAGTACCCATTCCAGTTAACTCAATTCAATTGGCTTGTTTTGATTATGTTGGCAACGATTTAGGGTAATAAACATTTGCCTTTTGCCTGTAATTAAGTTTTAGCTATACCAAAAAAAAACCTTTGCAACCCTTGGCTCAACTTTCAATCTGGACAGGTCAAAGGGTTTTTTTTTCCCATTTTTGCCTTAATTTTTATGGCTTAAGTGGCTCGCGCGTCTTGGGAGTGTGTGTGTGTGGGTGTGTGTGTTAGGGGTGTATAACTGTTATATTGCTTGGCTAACGCGCGCTGTAAACGAACGTGGCATGCCACGGAATGTGTCTGTGGCATGCACACAACAAACAACAACAACTCGTTTCGCACCGATTTTGTTAGAACTGTTTGAGGTTAGGCGCTGTGCTGCAGCGTTGCCAAATTGCACAAAAGATCATAATGATAATGATGATGATGATGATGATGTAGCTCGATTGCACATTGCTCGCTGCACATGGCATTTTCCACTTGCCATTTGCCACTTGGCACACGGTGGGCGCAATATAATCATAATAAATTTCAATTATACTTTTGCAACACACAAAAACACAAATCAAACCGAAACCGAAGCACAACAAACTCCCTAGTGACCTAAGTGTGTGTTAGTGTGTGTGTGTGTGTTATTATTAAGTCATTTGAATGCACTTTGTCCGCCCTAAAAAAGAAAAAGAAAGAAATGTGCATTTACCTCATTCACTCACACTTGAAAGCATTTGTGAAATGTGGCAACGCTGCGCTGCTAGGCGCTGGGACATGGAACGTTTTGTCGCTTTGCCTTTTTGTTTAATGTCTCTATTATTGTTGTGTATTTGGTGTTGTTATTGAGTTATTAACACACACACACACACACACACACATACTAAGGCTGACCGTCGCGTTGCGTCGCGTTGCGTTGAGTCGTTTAAAACAAACGAGTTTTTTGTCGCTTTTGCCAAAGCGTCGGCAAACGTAATACAGCGCCTTGCGCATAATTAGATACACTTAACAGCAAACGGCACAGAACCATTCATTAGGGGCGTTACCCTTGGCGGTGAGTAAGGGTGACTAAAACTGGTCTAATCGTACATTGAGTTTGTTCTGCGGCATAGTTAAGGATATGTGTTTACAAAGTGGCAAAACTGGCATAGAAAGAATGAATGAAAGAACGAATAATTAAAAGTTAGAACAATAAACAGCATGTTTGTATATGTTGATATGAATATAATGAGTACATTTATTGGTATTATATGAATGTATATTAATAACTGTATTTAACACAAAAAAATATATGCACATTAATCAGTCTCAATCGAATGCATTTGCCATGAATAATGGGTGTGCATTCATAAAGCGAAAGAAGCCAAAACTTTTTTTTTTTATGCAGCCTACCATTAACAGTCATTTGTTTATTTAAATCGCATGAATCTCAATGAGCTATGAAATTATTATGATGTAATAAACATTTTAAATATATAAAAGATGCAAAAAGAATGCATAAAACTGAATAATTTGAATAGTTAATAAGTTAAACATGAACTAAATCAAACATTAAAACCAAGAAATCAACACAAAACTTCTTCTTTCTAAGATTTATAAAGTTTCATGTAAAGCTCAAACTTTCAAAGTTCTACAATTCGACGTTTTAGGATTATTAGGATTCTTCACACCCTTAACAATACAGCAGCCCTATGCAGTTGACCAGTGCTGTGGTTTTTCTGTGTATCAAGTCCAAAAGCGTCTCGAAAGGAAGAAAACAAAAAGCAACACCTTTTTGACTTTTGTCGGCTTTTGTGCCAGATACTTTTGGCCCGATCGTAGTTAATTTGATAAATTGCCAAGCTTTTGCATATGTGTGTGTGTGTGTGTAATCCACGCCTCCTTTTTCTGGATTGAAAACTATGTGTGGCAACAAGGGGAATGAAAATGTGGTCCGAAATAGAAACGTAATTAAATTGTTTGGTTTTAATTGCGAGCCGCCGACGGGCCAAATGGGAAGTGCAACCAAAAACAAAAAAGGATAACACAAGGGTTAACAAAGCACTAGAGGGGGAGGGGTGGGGTGTGTAGGCCTGTTGTGGATACATGTTATTTGGCATTGGACCTGTGGCAAATGCTGGGCTGGTTTTCTAATTGAAATATATGATTATGAATATTTATGCATATTTTGTATCTAGTGTGTGCTATGTGTGTTGTGTTGTGTGTTAATTTAAATAATTTTCCAACACTTAATTAGGGTGCGCATTTAGTTTGTGTGTTGATAGGCAAATTTGCTGGAATTTCAAATAGTTTTAACCGCAATTAGTTTTAATAAACCACAAATAAAAGACCAGTAACAAATAAAATACATTTGATATTTACAGGCTTTCCGGGCGATGGCGATGATGATAGCAGTGCTGCAAAACGTCGACGTTCGCGCACCAACTTCAACTCATGGCAGCTGGAGGAACTGGAGCGCGCCTTCTCCGCCAGCCATTATCCGGATATCTTTATGCGTGAGGCTCTGGCCATGCGTCTCGATCTCAAGGAGTCGCGAGTTGCGGTGAGTTCAGTTTCAATCGATTCTGGAGTTTGTGTGTGCGTGTGTGTGTGTGTGTTTGTGGAGAGCATCTTTGCTGAGATTATACGCTTTGTTCCAGATAGGTATGGTTCCAGAATCGACGTGCCAAGGTGCGGAAGCGTGAGCATACCAAAAAGGGTCCTGGCCGACCCGCCCACAATGCACAGCCGCAAACGTGCAGCGGCGAACCAATTCCTCCCAACGAGCTCAAAGCCAAGGAGCGGTAAGTTTTCAATACACTTAAACAAGTTATTGTTGAGTAAATATCATATAGAAGCAGTTCTCTAACAACTTGTCAACTCAATCGCTTTTCAAGCAAGAAATTGAGTATTTAAACAAGTTGGCAGTACTACGCTTTAAACAAAAAATACTTTACCTAAACAAGTTGACAGCTCGTACATTAATTTTAGGTAGCTTTTAAGGTAATAATCATTTCGCTTACCTTCTTTATTAACCTTACCCTTACTAGTTGTGATATGAGAATGTTTTGTTTAAACAAGTTAGCAGTACTAAGCTTTAAGCTAAATATACCTTACTATAACAAGTTGCCAGCCCGTACATTAGTTTTAGGTAGCTTTTAAGGTAAAAATCGTTTCGCTTACCTTATTTATTATTACCCTTACTAGTTGTGATATGAAAATGTTTTGTTTAAACAAGTTGGCAGGTCTTCAATATGTTTTCTTTCTCTCTCGCTTCAATTGCAGCGCGCGAAGACGCAAGAAACTGGCCAAGGCAATCGATAGGCAGGCGAGAAAGCTGCAGGCGAAGGGCATAACAGTGGATTTGGAGGCACTGAAGGCCGAATACATATCACAGCATAAGGCGAATGGAACGTTCTCAGACTCTGATCTGGAGGATGATGGCATACAGATTGATGTGGTTGGCGGCACCGATAGCGACGATGAGATGGACAGCGATGCGGTCAGTCCCGCCCGGCTCGGTTCGAGTGGACATCATGGGCTGCACCACTGTGGCGGTGGACTCGATGCCGATGGGGATAGTTCGCGTGCCGGCAGCTATATTGGCGGTGGCGGCAGTTTGGGCAGTCCCAGCTCCGTGGCGCCACCAACGCTGCACAACAGCAGCAATGGCACAACTGGTGGTGCGGGTGGTGCTGGTACTGGTGGTGGTGGTTACATGCACTCGGAACCATCGGATGCTGGTGAGAACGAGGAGCAGGAATCGGCATCACCAAAGTCACTGCTCTTTCCCGCCAAGGCATTCCATCAACTTAACCTGCAGAACACACAGCACCACAATAGCGCGGCAGCGACGGCAGCAGCGACGGCAACAGCGGCAGCGGTTGCAGCCGCAGCCAATCTTGTACACCAGACCTCGCCCATCAGCATGCGTCGGAGTAATCCGTTTAGCATTGAGTCTCTGCTCTTTAACAATACGTGAGGCACTTCAGCAGCAGCAGCAGCAATTTTGTACTACAATAATATCCTAAAGTTGCAAAGGGAATGGGTCTGGTGCTGGGAACGGAAAAGGGAATGAGAATGGTAATGGGACTGGAACTGGGGTCAGCTCAATCTCAGTTGTAGCTGAAAACTAAAACAAAACCGAAAAAAACATACTATATAATATTTCCTTGTCATTTGAATATACATATATATATATATATATATATATATAAACATTTTTGAGTTCCTAAATGTGTTTTTTTTTTGCTCATTTCATAGTTTATATTTCTTTGCGGTTTCTTTTATTTTAGAATCTTTAGTAAACTTAAGAAGGGAATGTTTAGTTTTAACACGTTTCTTATAGAACTACTTCTTGCACTCCAGTTCTGGGCTCTGAGCTTAAATATATACATATAGCTAAGTGATTTTATTTATTCCAAGTGTTTTTTTTTTTATTAATATTATTATTCGTATTTTGTAATGTTCCAAGAGAGACTAAAAATTAGCTTCGTAGCGCGCATTTTATATTAGTTTTAAGTTAACATAAATACTTTTTTTTTTGATTGATTTTCGTGTGGCTAAGCAATGCTTATAAGATGAAATGGTAATATAAACGATACATATAAAATATATATATAAAAATACATATTTATATTTAACTCTATGCAAATAAGTTCTTTTTTTTGTGCTGTATGTCTGAGTGTGAATGGATGAGTGTGTGTAAAAATGTAATTAAAACTAAAATGTAGCAAAAAAACGAAAACCGAAACAAGTAAATTTTTTTTGTCCTGCTCAATAAGAGGAGAAGCGAATAAAAATGATAAAACATATTCAACACGTATGAAACACACAAAAAATATTAGAAATAAAATGCAAAGTAAATATACTGTATTTAAATAAAATCTATACATATATTGTCCAACAAGAAATGCAAATTGTAAAAACCAAAAAAAAACAAAATGTATCTTTTTTTTGTGGTCAAGTGAAAATTGGCAAAGAATTTAATGAAAAACCCCAAATAAAATGAACACATTATAAAAATGGCATGAAAAATACGCATAAATGAAACAAAAATGTTATTTTATTCTCTCGCAATTTTGAAAACCATTTCGAATGAATCGGGAATGTGCCGTTAAATGACTTGCGATTTTTATGCAACGTATTAAAAATCGAATTGACATTTGGCACATCAAATTATGGCTGCATAAACAATTCAATTTTCAGCTGTAAAAGTCCAAAGGAAGCGAAATGCGTTTGTCACTAACTTCCAGTAATGTGTTAGGTAAGGCACGAGGGAAGGGGTTGCGAAGGACCAAAGGGCAGCTTAACATTTAGCACTCAAAATATGCTCAATCAAATGCATAAAAATTGAATAAAAATTATTTTATTATGAAGAAAAAGGCATTTAGCAAAAATATGAGCAATAAAAATGTTAATAAACTGTAATAGGCAAAGTGTTATTAAAATTTAGATATTTGTCAAAGATTATGTGCGAAAACCTATTTTTTTTTGGTACCACAGGGTAGTTAAGTTGCCTTTCACAAAATAACGGTTTATAACACACTAAGCGAGCACTCAAAGTGAGAGAGAGAGAGAGAGAGCTAATCAACAGCTGATCTGGCAACAGTCTTTCCCCTAGCGGTAACACAAAGCGCATTTAAAGTTGACGTTGCATGCCACCAAAATGTGTCAATTGAATTAGCATTCAGTTAGTTTTTTTTCCCTCTTGTTGTTGTTTGGGGCACAACTTGCGGTACGCTACAATTAACCGTTTAAACTTTAAGCCCGATAAGTTTAACTGGTTGCCGTTGTTGTTGCTGTTGTTGTTGTTGTTGCTGCGGCAGCGCTGCACAGCGTGACGTCGACGTTGACGGCAACAGCGGCCCGCTTTCATGGGAATTTGTGAAGTTCATTTCATGGCAATTTTATTGCTTATTAATTTTTCAGTGTTCGCGCTTTGCTTGTTGTTGCTGCTGCTGTTGTTGTTGTTGTTGTTGCATGCTGTTAATGATTCCGCGTGTTGCTGCTGCCCCCCCCTCTCCTTCCCCTTCCTATACCTTTTGTGGCTAGCGATGCTGCCCTGTTGATATGATTATTACGTTTATGTATTTTAATAATTGTGCATGATTTGAAAGATTTTCTCTTCCGTCTGTCTCTCTCTCTCTTTCTCTCGGTCTCCCTTGCCCCCACAACCCTTGCCAACTCTTTTTTCGTGGTCGTGTGCCCCCGTCGAGCGTCCATAACTTTTGTGGCTCAATTACTTTTCGATGCAAATCAAATTGGTCGCCTTTTAACTATTCTTCACACGTTTTTCATTAAATATTTCGTTTTTTCTCTCTCTCTTTCTCTTCACAACTGCCTTCCTATACAAACTCTCTGCTTTGCCTCATAATTTTACGGATTGAACTTTGTATTTGTATCTGGGTCTGCTTGGGTATTTGAGCATTTGTATAGATATTTATTTGCCTTATTGTTCGTAAATTGTTGTTTATTGGGCTTAGAGATGTACACATTTATGGAAAGAGTTGTCTTTGGCACCTTCGACTGATCAGGTGTGTTACTTAACTGTTCGAACACTAAATCCTATATCACCTCTCTACGTAGTTCTCTATAGTTAACATAATACATAAGCTAATTGATATGCTCAACCTTAAATGGTGTGCACCCTACGTTATAGCGCTTAATCGAAATCAATAAAGTTATTAAAACGACGCTTTTAAGTTTTCTGTAACAGATTCTTAGGGCAACAACTGAATAACAGCACAACAACAACAATAACAATGCGGATTAACGCTTCATCATAAACAGCAACAACAACAACAACTGATTGTCATACTTATGGGGCATTTTGGTGTTTGCCGCTCTCTTAAGGCACAACCTTTACGTTGCTTTTGGTATTGCTCGATACCCATTATTTGAGTGTTTTCAAAGGTGGGTGCTACTGGATTGTGCGACAAGTTTGTAGCATCAAATGCACGTGAGTGCTCAGATAGCTAGTCTCAGCGACCCTTTTCAGGATGGTAAAAGGCAAATTGTAACACAAGTAACTGCGCTCGCTTTGTATCGCTCACATACACGTACATTGCAAATAGACGAAATAAAGGACAACACAAGTGCTGAGAGAACGCGAGTACAACTCTCTAAGTGTGGATCAGTTAACGGTGCCATGTCATTAATCTCTTTGAAAGCTATATGCGGTCGCTTTACTTTTAAATGCAGCTGAAACACGCTGTGGTAGAACAGGTGGTATATTTTAGTACAGAGTATTTTCTCGTTGACCATTCTTGACTCTTCTGCCTTTTTAGTTTTGTTGGTGTGATTCGGCTAAAGTTTTGATTATTGGTTCGTTTCTGCTGTTGTTGTTAGCTCGTTTTGCTGCTGCTTCCATTTCAATTTCGCAGCGGGAGTTGCCACTCACACAGTCACACACACACACGACACACACACCCACATACATGTATGTATTGCTAATCAAAGTGTTTATCGTGGCCGATCATTTGGTATTATGATCTTGATGCCTTAATTTATTCACACTCTTTGGAATCATTGGCTTGGCCCAGAAGGCTCTCTGGTGTTAATCTTTGCGCCTCACTGTTTTGAATCTCAACCCTTTTTCTATTTACTGCTTTCGAGCGCTTTTCAATTTTCACAGCAGGCACACGCAGTCTAGTGTGGCGGAGTGTGGCGAAAGGGTATGGAATGAAGAGCTCATGATCAAAACTAGCTACAAAAGCGAACAATGTTTGTAATTTATTTCATTGTGCGATGATTAGCAGGCATTTCTTCAACCAAACCAGAGAGAAAGAACGAGAGAGAGCGAGAGAGAGAGAGAGGTAGCTCAGCTGTGCTCCAGTTTTATTGTTGTGATATGGAATTTAATGTTTCTTTTCAGAGCGGCAGCAAAGTCGGCTTATTAGCTCATAGTTATGGCCAACAACGTATAGTTTATGAGCCTCAAGAGCTGACCATTTCATTCGTTTCTGTTAGTTCATTATGATTATTATTATTATCTATTTTTTTTTTCTTGATGTTTAATGGGCTGCCTCATCCGTTGCATTGTCTGATCAGGTAGCTCAGGCCAAAAGCGTAAGAAAGAAACAAGAAAATTCAAATTGAAAAACACGAAAAGGCAGCAAACAAGAAAATTAGTGTAGTAAAATCAACTTGGGTTCAAATAAATCTGAGCATATTGTTATAATTGAGTTTTTGCCCACAAGCTGCCACGCCTCCAACAAACAGCAGCAGCAGCAACAGCAGCAAGAAGGGACAGAAGGGCAGGGGAAGTCAGTCAGGCAACGGATGTCGGGGATGGCGCTGACACCAAATATCATAATAATGAACTCAAGTGCTTAGCCGAGCGATAGCTCAGCAGGGGTGGGAGGTGTTCTGCCAGCTTGTGTAGACAACCCTCGTGGAGGGGGTAGGGGTTGCGGGTAGCTGGTAGCGGGGAGAGGAGAGCAACTTAAGGGTGTGAGTGACTTTTAATTTACTTCAAATCCGTACTCAACTACATGGCCCCCGGGGGAGTTGTTCCTGTGGCAAGTGGCACGTCCACATACAACACACACCCAAACACACACACACACCTCTGGCGCGACTTTTGACTTTGTCCAACGGTTGGCAGCGACAGGTCCAACCAGAAGCAACCACCAAAGACCAAAACACCGTTAGCTCACAGCAAAAACAACACTAAACAACAAAGTTTTTGTTACACACAAAAATTCTAAAAAAAATATTTCTTAGACTTATGAAATAATATTACCTTTTTTGTATGTATTTCCTCTTATTACTATATATGATGTGAACTATTACCTATCTCAACTTTGTTGAACAGTGTAATAAGTATGGAAGTGCAGGTCTTTCATATTTACCAACATATACACATTGCTCTCAGTGTGTCTGTCTCTTTCTCTCTCGTTTAGAGTCAGTGTCTGTTTGCCGTTTTTCTTTGGTTTTGCTCTCTGCGCACATCATTAATTTGTTATACGGAGATTATCTATTTTTATTGTTATTAATGGCAAACAATTTATTAAGCTGCGAGAAAAGGACTTACACACACACACACACATGCGAAAGAGAGACTGGGTGTGCAGGGTTGCCATACCGGCAGTAAATGGTTGTTGTTCTTGCACTAGTTCAAGTCATGTAAATCAACAAATTTCACTAAACTACGTGCGGGTGTTGTGCAGATGGATTGCTCATTATGTGTGCCAAGGAGTAGGTGGTGGGTGGGTAAAATGAAGCTTAGAGAAGGCAGTTAGATGGACATGTGGCATGGGTAGAGAGGGAGAAAGTAAGAGCTGTTGTGGCAAGGTGTTGACGTCCTGCACTTTGTGGCACATTTTGCAATTGTTCTTCTTCTTTTCGCTCCTGCTGTTTGTGTCTATGATGATGGTGGTGGTGTTGGTGTTGGTGCTTCCTCTCTGGTCCGGATGCTCATTAGTATGCGTAGCGCCCACAAAACTGTTTATTAGGGTCATTAGCGGCGCCTCCGAGCCGCTCGGCCTTCGGCAGTCAAGCAGGCAAGAAGCAGCTCGCAGGACTCTTGCCACATCAAGGTGGCAGGTGTTGTTGCTCTCCGTTGGCAAGTTTATCATTTTGAAATGCGTTAATAGATCATTACAGCTGCCAGAGATTTAAAAGCTGCATTTAGAACTAGTTCATAACTGTAAAATGAGCACATTGAAAGAACTAAACAAGCTAAAGGAACTATTTTTGCTCTCTTTTCCACTCCCTTCTAGTTCAATCTAGTTTAAACAACAAAACAAAGCTACAACACACAAAGACAAAAAAATAAACAGCGCATAAATTTAATATTAAATAAGCATAACATAATAAATTCGATTCCAATAAATCCAATTAGTCATGGACAAATTATTATTGAAGGCAGCAGACGCTTGTCAGAATGCCACAAAACGAGCATCGTTTTCGTTTTCTTCTTCTTATTTAAGGCAGACCCCCCCACCCCTGTGCCCTACCCTTTGGCCATAGCATACAATATTTTATGCATTGTTGGCATTTGCCGTTGATAACACGCTGATAGCAGCAGATAGTAGACAGTAGCTTGGGAAAGAACAAGCGTTGCTTTTTGTTGTTGTTGTTGTTGTTGTTGTTCTTGTTGTTGTTGTTTGTGTTGTAGGTCAAACCATTTGAACTCAAACCTCGAGCCACGAATGCAAATGAAAAAAAATTGAAATGACATTCAATGAAATAAATGAAAATCTCTGTCTGTGCTGTAGCAGGATCGATCCTCTATACCAACCAACTATCTATCTATCTATTGGTTGTGTGCCGTCTCACATTTCCGTTATGCGTACAAATGAGATAATTGGGCGCATGAATTTATGGCCACTTGCAACTTGCAACGCTCCAGCAATGACAAGTGGCCAACCCCAATTCTGACCTTACGCCGTTGCTCCTCTCTCTCTCTCTCTCTCGTGTGATTTATTTAATAAGCTTTGGCGCTGGCGCACATAAAGAAATCGACATGTTGCACTCAGAATCCCCCCCTTCTCGCACCCCTTTGCTGCTGCTGTCTGTGTCCATGTAGCGAGCATGACTGTAAAAAAGAGAAAAGCAAAAAAAATTTATTGGCCATCAGTCACAATTGCCAATGCGATGTGGCAACGAATTGTGGCAATATGTTGCACAAGCGCCCCGATAAGCTACCCACCCCCCGAAGGAGCAAAAAGTATAAGAAGAGTGGCAGCACAGCACAGCACTGTAGATCTGGCAACGTTGCACAGTGACGCCAGGCATTGCCAACATAAAAGTTTCGTCTTTAAAGATCAGTTAAAGGAATTCTAGCCTAGAATTATTAACAGGAATTAGATAGATTTGGATCTTATAGTCATCCAAATGATCTTCTTACTTTCTCGTAATCGATTCTAATGATTTTTCTTATCTTTATTTATAGTGTATATTTCTTAACTGTTTTTTGTTATTCGTTGCTTTTCTGTATTCCAACTAAATGGAATATCATTTTTTGGTGTAGAAATGGAGAGAGGGAAAGAGGGGAGTGGCACAGGCCATTGGGAATCGATTGCTCTCCAGAGTTGCAGTGTTTGGGCCGCCGTTTGACGAGGTTGCCAGACTTGAAATAATGGCGCTCAATGATATTAATACGTTCGCTCGTTATCAAATTGCCTTTGCATGCAAAATGGACAGAACCAAATGGATGAGCATTTCTTTTTTCACCCCACCTCCTTGTTGTTGTTAGTGTGTGTGTGTGTTTTTGTTCGGTTTGCCTGTTATTATTATTGTTATTTTTCTGCTTTGCTGGACACGGACATGAAAACGAACGCCATATTCAAGCGACGTACGTGAGCCAGTGATTTGTGATGATGCCAGTCAGGAGTAGCCCCGAACCCTCCCTCCCCAGTCTCTACCCCAATGGTACTGTAAAAAGCCTAAACAATAAACACACACACACACATGTGTGCGAGTGAGATGAAGCATAGCAAACGTGAGCTGAAATTTGAAACAGTTTTTTAAGCGAACCAAAGTGTCTGGAAAGGGGAGTGGGGTTGATTTTCAGACCAAAAAGGTGACAAAATTCTAAATGCAAATAAAAGCGATGGCAGAACAAAAAACAACTGAAATAAACTTTATTTAATTTAAAAGCTAAAAATATATATAAAATAAATTTTCCACATTTGACTTTTACAACGACAATTTGAACCGTTGACGGTCGTAAACCGATGACAGCAACCCCTTCCCTTCGCCCGTACCACCTAACACCCCCTTCAAGTATTGTTTTGTGCCTAGTGGCAACCTTTTTGGGTGACCCTCAAAATGGCGACCCCTAACCCAATATGCATAGGTGTAGATTGGGTAGTCGAAACGAAAAAATTGCCGTTAACCGTAAACCGTAAACCGTAACCAAAAACCGTACGCAAAGTTACGATAATCGTTTATTGAAATGCAAATTTTGTGCTGATTTTGCTGCTTTTAGAAGTCAATTTGAGTGGCGAACCCCAAACTTTAATGCAAAATACTCTATATATCTTTGTATTGTTGCTCGCTCTCACTCTTTCCCCCCTTCTTTTTGACTATGTGGCAACTTTAACACTTCTATTTGTCTGTGTATGTGTTATGATTGTCTTTTTGCTTACGCCAATAAAATGTCATCTATTTAACATATATGCATTTGCATATTTACAACTTACACACACACACACACACACACCCACACACCTTGGGGAGCAAAAGATCGAAAGGGTTGTGCTTATTTTCGTGGTAATTACATAGATATAGTAGCTATAACATTTACATTTAAACCGATTTGTTTTGCTTTGTTTTTTTTTTCTCCACCTTAAGTCTTTAGACTAATGAAGCTTGTTTCCCTTGTTTAGCAAGCATTTAAAGTTAATCTCTCTCTTTCTCTCTCCACTCCCCCCCCCTGCCCTTTTATTTCTCCCTGCATCTAATTCGTTTTGGGCATCTTTAATCATCAACTTGCATTGCTTATCGCCAAACAATCGATCAGAAATCAAAAACTCGAAATCTCATTAATTTGACAAGCATTGCGCACAACACAACAACACACACAACACACACACCACACACACACTTTATCACACTTTGCACTTCATGTGGCAAGTGGGCAGGGGTAGCTAGTACTTTGGGGTGGCAGCAACGCCTCAAATTTCCATCAAATTCGCTCTGCTGGGAAAGATAAATATTTTCATAATACAAGCACACACACACACACACACACACACAGTGAGATACATAGATAGTTGGTAAATTAGAGCCACAACAGCCGCCAAAGATGGCCAAAAATAGATATCAGCGAAAGCTGCCCCTTGCCACCTTTCGTTTGCCACTGATGCAATGCAACTGTCAAATGTCAAAAGCGTATTGCAACAAGACACAGAGCGCGGGGAAGGGTAGGGGGTGAGAGGGGTGAGGTGAAAAATCTGGGGCGTTTTTGGTGGGCAAACAACATGAAAATCAAAACTAGATACGCTGATAAGATAAATAATTGGAATATGAAGCTGGCAGTGCAATCGTGCCACACCCGCCGCTACAGCCGCCGCATCCCTTACCCCTTACCCCTTGCCACAACAAAAACTGACACACGACATTCGGACGTGCAGAGGGTTAGGGGGGGTGGTGTGTGTTTAATCACAGCAAATAATTAAATGTCCATTTCGTAGAGCGACGTCAAATTTTCATTCCCACCCCCCCTTGCGCCCCCTGCCCCTCTTGATGGTACTGCTTCTTCTGGTGGCAACAGCGACACGTGTGCAACAAGAGGCATTAGGAATTAAGACTTAATTTAAGTGCTTATCGCCAATAACAAATCAACACAATTTGACAGGCATACCTTTTCCCCTTTGCCCTGTTCCCCTGTTCCCATCGCATACCTGCCATTGATGATCGCTCAAGCTTAAGCAAATCTATACTCTTCGCCTTACCCCTCTCCTCTCTCGGTGCTTGGCTAATAAAGTCATTACTTGAACTAAAACTAGCCGCAGCCCTTTGTAATTTTTTGTTTGTTTTTTTTATTCGACTTTATTGATAACAAAATATCAAAAACACGCATTATTGTATTTTTGGACAAAACGCTTAATATCATACAAACATACACACACATACCTATGCGAGAACGTCAAACATCCCCTACAACACTTGGTGAAGGGCATATCAGTTCTACTGTGTGATTAGAATTGGGCTTGTTTTGGTTGAAAGTTAATTTGTTGTAAGGATATTAATGCATTACAAGATGAACTTAAAGAACTTAAACATAGTGTGAATAACAGATTAATAAGCTTATAATCAAGACTTTTGAATACTATTATGAAAATTTATTAAAAATTATACCAAATTCTGTAATAAAATCGTTTTTATTCTTGGAATATAGAGGAAGTTAACTTTTTCCAGTAATGTTTAGAGTATTTGGACTGTTTACTAAATAAACTTTACATTTTTTTAATGTTTCTTAAGGGCATAAACTGTCTCAAAGTGTATTTAAATTAACAATTTTTTTTAATATTTAAGTTCTTATGTTTATACTTCATACTAAAATGCCCATTATTAACATGACTATCTTAAGTATAAGCTTCTTAGCTAGCGTAGCGTCTCTCTAAAATCATATAGCCGCATTTGTTTCTTTTTATTCTTTGCCTAACCTCAAATAACTGCGTTCCAATTCCAATTGGAAATATCAAATAATAATATCCACATTGACAAATCAATCGGGGGCAAAAGTAATGTCATTATATGTCAGTCAGTCTATGACTATATATATATATATATATATATGACTTTGATTATTTGTTTGTGTAATTGTATTATTGTGTGGCATGTTTTAACGTTTTGTTTTGGGGGGGTTTGGGGCATGGCTTTGGTTTATTCATCAAGCAAATTGTTGGGGCCCTTTTCCTGCTGCTGCCGCCGCCACCCAAATAGTCAGTTATTAATTTCATTATTTGTTCGAGGTTCATTTCGGTTCGGTTCGGTTCGGAATGTTTTTTATCAGCACAAATTAAAAACAAATTAGTCGACAGTAGGTAAATAATCATAATAATATAGTAATAATAAAGTGTAATAAAAATCACAGTCATCAAGCTGCGGCAGGGGCAATGAGGCATGGCATGAGGGAGTTGGGGTGTTGGGGGTTGGGGGAAGAGTTGATATGAAGCCATCAATTGATAAGCAATTGCAACTTGATTTGTTTAAATCGTATTTAAATATATATACATTTATTCATTAAGCTGTTCTTGCACTTTTTTTTTATTACTATTATTATTATTATTATAATGACAATTTTATTGTTTTTAATGTGCTTTTAATAATAATTGATTCATGATTGCAGCCATTTGATAAGCCAACAATCGAATGAATAAACATTGAAATTAACTGAATGGAACTTAATAATTATAGATATGGATTAATGATACGAATACAATTATTTTTATATATAAATTGTTGTTTTAATTAAAGAAGTCCTTTTTTTTTTTTAATGCGTTTTTGCTTTAAAGTTGTTTCAATTGCGAAATCATTTTTACTGTTAAGAGCTTAAATTTCAAGAAAATTCTTTTTTTTTTTAATTTCCAACATAAAAGACTTCTTTTTAACTATAATTTATTTGAAAATACGATAAGAAAACATGCAAAAATATCTCGAAAAACTACTTTTCTCATCTTAAGTTACAAAAGATGATTAAAAGAAAGAACTTTTTATACAAATATTTCCCATAAAAAACGCTACTAAAATAAAAGTTTTCTTTTAACTATTATTTATTTGACAATATGATAAGAAAACATGCAAAAATATCTCGAATAACTACTTTTCTCATCTTAAGTTACAAAAGAAGGTTAAAAGAAAGGACTTTTTATAAAAATATTTTTCAATAAAAACGCCTTCTTTAAACTAAAACTTCCAAATATAGCTCGAATAACTACTTTTCTCATCTTAAGTTACAAAAAAAGATGTAGAAAACTATACCAAACTATAAGTAAGGTCTCAAGTAACAAATCTTTTGGTATTAAGTCACGAATAAAATGTTTAAAGTTCCCGAATATTATTCTTAAAGACTTTCTTATGCTCAATATTATTTAAATCATACTAAAACAAACGATTCACTTCACTTAAACAACAGCAAATAATTGGAAAATTACATGAAACTGATTTATATTAAATGAACTTAATAATGCGACGCTGTTGCAGTTGCATTTCCAAGAAATGGAAATATAATAAGAAAAAAATTTAAATGGAAAACTGAAAAAGGCAGCAGAAAAGAAAAGTAGAGAAGAAATGAATTATGCAAATGTGAAAAAAGGAAATGAATAAACATAAACATTATAATGACAGTGCGTAAATAAGTTGGATTCGAATAACGAAAATAATGACAGCAAAAAGCCAAATAACAACGTTCGGAAAAAGGGGGGGCGGATGGTGGGAGGTGGTAGGTGAAAAGTGGTTAGAAGGCAAAAGTTTAGCGAGAAACCTAATAGAAAATCAAGCGCAAGAAAATGGCGTGCGATAAGAAGCAGCATAATCAAATAAGTAACAAACAAGAAGAGAGAGAAAAGAGAGAGAGAGAGCAGCAAATTAAATGAAAATTTGTTTGTGTGTGGAAAAATCAAGTGAAAATTAATTGAATTGAGTTGAGTGCGGCGTCGACTTCGACTTCGACTTCAGCTTTGGCTTCAGCAACGGCGGCCGCTGCCCCGTTTATAGATTTTTCTATGCCGATAAAACTCAAACAAGAAGAAGAAGCAGCAGTTCGTTGTGTTTTGTTGCCAATCAGAAGACTGAAAAACGCTGCAGCCCCCTCTACCCAGTAAATGGTCAGCGAGGGCGGCCATGCCCAGCCACCCACTATACCCCAACCCCCCAACCATCAAGCATAATGTGTATACGTGTGTGTGTGTGTGCATAATTCATTTAAAAAATACACAAAAGTCGCAGCTGCGCAGTGTGCAACAATGGCAGCATAATAATAGTGGGGCGGGTGTCGCTTTGCTGGCTCGGCTGCTGCCTTATTTAAGACATTATTACATTATAATCGCATAAAACAATCAATAAAATGTCTCTTGTTGTTGTTGTTGTTGTTGCTGTTGGGCAGCGCTGCCTTCTTTTGGCCAAATTGCCCATAATCATAACGAGCGAGCATGCAGCACGCAGCACGCAAGCAAACAAAAGTAACCAAAAATTTCCCACTATTCTTTTTGGCCACGCCTGTCGGCAACAAGCGCTGTCTCGCTCTAGCGCACTCTACTGCACATAGCTAGACAAGTGCAAGCATTGCTTGCTCTTGCTCTCGCTCTCGCAAACACACACACACACAGAGAAACAGAGGCGCACACAAATTCACTTTAAATCAATTTTTTTGGCGTTTTTCATTTCATTTTCACGACGTTGTCGTTGTCGTTGTCGTAGTCGTCGCTGTTGTCTGTTGCGCCTCTCTCTCTCTCCCTCTCTCTCTCTCTGTCGCTTTGGCTCTCTCTTACTTTAGCATGCGCGCACTGAACCAGAAAAATACCATTATTGCGCTGCATTCACATATGTGTGTGTGTGTGTGTGTGTGTGGAGCGCTCTCCCAGCGCCTTGGCGTGTTTGTTAAGTGAAACCATTTTTCTTTTTATTGCACTAACGTCGACGCTGGCAGCGCTGCTTCTTCTGCTGCTGCTGCTGCTGTTGCTGCCTTCGTTTTGTTATTTCTCGCTTTGTCGCACATAAATTTGAACGCTAATGATTTTTGCTTGCAGTCGCGCATGCGACCAGCAACAACAACAACAACAATAGCAGCTGGCCACAAGTGTTGAAAATGCTTATGCCAATCGTTGTTGTTGTTGTTTTGCAGGTGTCGCTAGCCATCTCACTTTTTAGCATGGACACAAACCCAGCCAATGCCAAGCAATGCGACCAAAGCTGCGACACTTTTTTTTTCTTTATTCGATTTTCTTTCTTTGTTGTTGTTACAGTTATTAAACAAGCACACACACACACACATGCACGTAAGAGCCATAAAACGTTGTTGTCAACATCGTCTGCGCTTTGCCATTTTCATTTAGACGTCAACTTTGAAGCATCGCGTCGCGTCTCTCTCTCTCTCGCTTGCACTCTCGCAGCGCCCTCTCTCTCTGTTGCAGAGATTCGCCTGCCTGCTCTGGTTTGGTCGACGCGTAAATCAACGCTTCGGAGCTTTGAGCGTAATTTTAATTCGAATCAATTTGTTTGTCGCCGCCGCAGCCGCCGCACAGTGGGTCGCCAACCGTTGCCAAACGTCGAATCCTCCTCTGCAATTCAGCTGCATTCAGCCAGCATTCAAACCAAAGTTCAAGTCCTTTCTTTTTTTTTTTTTGGTTATTTATTGTGTCAATGTGTGTGTGTGTGTGTTTAGTCTAAGTGTGTAATGCAACAGTTGCAACGAATCAAGGCAGCATCGGACCCAATCGAATGGATCAACTGCTGAAGCAGCTGGCAGCAGCTGCGCAGGCGCAGCAACCAGAAGCTCCAAGGATGCCAGGGCTGCCTGAGTCTTCGCCTGGCCCAAACACACAAGCGGCCGCTGCTGCTGCCTCAGCGTTGCAACTGTATGCAGCGGCCGCAGCAGCCGGCTGGGCGCCATTCCTGCAGCTGGGTGGATCGAGTGGCTCGAATTACTGTTATGGCGCCTGTGGCAGCGCCTCCGTAAACATGTTGCGTCACATGGCGCTCTTGCAACACAATGCGAATGCAGCAGCTAAGGCGGCTAACGAACTGCAGGAGGTCAAAGAGCAGCAGCGCAGCAGGGAGAGGAGGAGACGCAAGCAGCGCCAAAGACAACAAGGCAAACGGAAGCCAATGAGGGTAAATTAACAACTGTTTACTTTTTGTTCTCAGTGTAGTTTCCATAAGCGTTTAAATAGTTTTGTGTTTACGTAAAGTCCTTTATGCATTCCCCAAACAACAACAACAACAGCAGCAAAGCCTCCAAGCATACACACACTCACATATACATACATACATACTTGCCATAGGCAAACTCATTTAATTTACAGCAAGCATTTCGCAGCAGCGATGTCGACTGCGACGTTAGCAGCGACGCGCTAAAAACGAAATCAAGTTTTCGCTGCTGGCGTCCCGGCGCGCAATTTATTCAATTTACCAATAAAATTTCAATCGCATTGCTCTTTTTAATCAATTCGCTGCGACACGCACACCAGCAACAACAACAACAGCAGCAGCAGCAAACACGCATAATTTGCTTGTTGTTATGTTTTTTGATCAATTTTTAATCAACAACAAAAACAGCAGCAAAAGCAGCAGCAGCAGAAACAGCAGCAACAACAAAATTTGGCCGACGCTGGCGTCGCAGCAACGTCAGCCATTTGTGACATTGTTGTTGCTATTGCGTTGTTGTTACTGTTACTCTGCCTATATTTCGATGTATACGCGAACGAATGGCAGAGTAAAAAGAGTGTGGGAGAACCATATGTACGGTACTATGTAGTGCCGTTATTATTATTTGTTGTTGTTGCTTGCTGTTTCTGTTTATGCGCGTAATTAAATTTGCCAAGCTATTTTGTGCGTTTTGTTTGTGGTTTTGCAGTGCAAAAACACTTTAGTGTGGAGAGAGGGAGATAGACAGAGGGAGAGAATATTTTATGTTAAAGCTTTACTACAACAATTTGTATACTATTTTTGACGAAAGTGCAAGGGAATTTTTAATATCTTAACGATAAAATGCAATTATTGTTAGTAGAAGAGATCAAACTGAATTTCTTTAGTTTTAGAATGGTTTTTTTGTAATGGAAGCCAAAGACCAAACAGAACTAGAGCTAAAAGTATGCAAAAGGAAAGATGAAAACTCATTAGAAATGCATAAAAGCAGGTGAATAAAGTGAACAAAAATGTCAACGAGCCAAAGAACAAACGAAGCGTAAAAGAAATGTTTCCAATTTCATTTCCATTTCCATAGAAAATTGCTTAAAATTCATGCTTTTTGAAGTTCCGTTGTGTTTGCGAGTCCTCTCATTAAAAAAAATGGAATAGCAAAGAAAAAGGCTAAGAAAAAAAAACAGAGCAACCTGCAACTTGCCTCATTGCCACATTGCTCATGTGTGCAGTGGCATTTTGGTTAACGCCCACGCAACAAAGGAATCGGAATTGCAATAGAAGCCGCCTACCAATTGTTGTTGTGGTAAACGGCCGATAGAATGGGCCAAGAAATGAGAAAAACACAATTCGAATGACGACGAAGACGACGAAGACGAAGACGGGAAATTAGCTGCCATTAGTCATTTTTATTGTTTTCGGTTGCGGCCCCGAAAAAAACAGAAAGAAAAAACAAGAGCTAAGGAAAAGCCATGGTACATGGCCCAAATTGGGCAACAAACAATTTGTATTAACAATTTTTCCATTTGGCCCGAGGTCCAAAGTGAAATGTCTTAATTATTTTGGGAGCCAAACCGCCTCCTCTCTCTCCCTCTCTCTCTCCGAACCGACAAACCGACAAGCCAAGAAACATACAATTTTCGTTTACGCCATTTTAATTAAGTTTTTTCTTCTTGTTCCCTTTTGCTACTTACTTTTGAGCGCTCTCTCTTGCTCTCGCTCTGTGTGTTGCTTTCTCTATGTTGTTGCTGGAAATCGAGCAAATTAATAAGAACGCCCCGCATATGGTCTTTAATCTTAACTTTTCTACTGCTGCTTCTGGATCATCAAATGTGATCATCAGTGTGATGAATGAATTGAGACGATCTCCTACTACGTCATTAGCCTCGACGACCGCGAGCGCTTCGGGTAATTGCCATCATTTCTATTTGGCCCATAGACAACTAGATTAATTGTGTCTGTGTTGAGATTTGTTGGTATCTTTAGTAAGCCAAAGACTGGAAGCCACACGAAGCCATCATCGTCTAACTGGTCAAAGAGTTCAACTTGTTGCGTTTCTTACCCATAATCCTAATCGTAATAATAATAATAATAACAATTAATAAAACGCTGAGAAGATCTCGTTGGCTAATTGGATGATTTTGAAGCAACGAGTACCACGAACGAGACGCTACAAATGAGCTTTTGACGAGCGTTTTGGCTCGGGAAATCATAATTATTTAAGTGACGCTCATTTAGTTTTCAACTTCAGAAAGAAAAACTTAACAAGAAGAAGAATTACAGCTGCGCCCTAGCCAAAATATGTATTTCGTTAGCCAAAAACATAAAATGATTTGCATAATTTACGAGGGCGACAACCCTTTGCCCATAAATTCACACAATTTCTGGGCTGTTAGCCAAAAACAAAAAAAACGGCTGCTCACAGCAAATGGAATATGCATTTTTGGCAGCAACCCAAAATCCCCAAAACCCTTTTGGCTGGTGGGCGTGTGTAGCTATTCAGCTAATAAAAATCAAAAGGCGTTTTGTTCGCTAAACTTAAATTGAAAACACTTCAAAGCAGCAAAACACAACAACAACAAAAGGATAAACACTTCAAGGGGCGGATTTGGCTTAGGTAAAAATAAAACCCCAAAAAGAAAAAAAAACACAAGAAAAAAGAAACACCCTGTGTATGTTGTTGCCGTTTAGCACAAAGATGGCGGTTGAAGATAATGAAATTTTGCTGAAATAAAGAAGAGACGCGAGAGAGGGGGGGGGGGGAGGGGTCGCTGTTGTTGTTGGCCATTTACAGTTTTGAGGCGTAATTTTGTGTTGTTGTTAGCTTGTATCTTAAAAGCGTTACCCGCCTCTAAACAAATGGCCAATAAGTTGGCAGCCAAATTGGCCAGGCCATTTGAGATTAGCCGTTTAGAAGTACCATTAAGCAGAAGGATTGCAAATGAATTCACTCTCTCTCTCTCTGTCTCTTCCATTCCATCGCTTATTATTCCAATTTTTCCTGCTTATTTCTTTTTTCGCTGTCATTTCTCCTAACTTTGACAAGTGCATGGAAGTGGAAACTTGTTGTGGTTCAATTGGAACATCGTTGAGGAATTAGTAACTAGTGAATTCATCATTCCTGCAAACCAATTCAAATTCGTTTGTAAAATCCGGTTCGGTATAAACAAAACCAAAGCCACAAACACGTAGAGTTAAGCGTTTTACCACAAAAACCAACAACCAACAACGAAACTCTTCGCCTTACACACGCTCCTGTTTTGATTTTATGTTATCTCCATGGGATTTACCAAGTACCACCCACACACACCCCCACACGCACACACACAGCACGGCCAACGACATGAAAATTATGTAAAACTTAAGTAAAAGATGAGCTCGTCAAGAATTATGACACCCAAGGGACAAGGATGTGTGCAAAGCGCAACAGTGAATAAAGCAAACATCAAGCTGTAGTGTTCGAGTGTTGTTGTGCTTGTTGTTGTTTAAACAACCCCCGAAAAAAAGTGCCACGAGTCATATAAATAGAGAGAGCGAGTGAAAAAAGGGAAAACCAAATGCGAAATACCCTTTAAAAAGAAGCTGCTTTGCCTGGTAAGCTTAGAGTAGAAGTAGCGAGTGAAAAGTAACGAGTGGCGAGAGGGGTAAACAGAGGTAACGAGTTGCAAGTTAGAAGTAAGAACCACAAAAGCCAAACAACGACGAACTAAAGTTGGCGTGAAAAAAGTAACGAGTAGCGAGTAACGAGAAAAACGAACGTTTGAGCGAGTACGTAAACCAAAAGTTCTTAAAGTTCTCTTTAGCGTTTGCTACAAATATTACTTAAATCTTTTTTCTCGGAACATTTCTCGCTCATCTGTCAACTAAAAGCCCCTAAGACCAACTAACTCGTCATAAAACTCGACACAAGGGAAAGCAAAAGGAATATAAATAAATAGAAACACACATAAAAAGACTGAAATCAAATCTAAACTAAAACTACATCATGAGGCATTTAAGTGGCATCCTCCTTCCACAAACACACACAAACACACACACACACACACAGAGAACAGTTAGCTAGCGAAGCGTATCCTGCCTTTTTAGTCAGCCACCCAGCCGCAGGACCAGGAGGACGCTCGTAAATGCCTCATGTGCGCTTATATTGAAACAGATTGCTCCGCACAGCCCGGCACCGCTTCCTATCTACCGCCCTGCCTCCGCTGCCTCAAGTGCCTAGCCAATGTTGTCATACCACTTCGTCCTGTCTCCCTGTCTGTGTGTGTGTGTTCATGTTGTCCTTTGTGAAATTGTTGCGGTTTGCAATTTGCTGCAAATGACACTTGTTGTGAGCACAGCTCTCTCGCTCTCTCTCTCTCTCTCTGTCAGTTGGCAGCCATATTGGCCACATCTTCATGGCTGCCACACTAGCTTCACCCCCTACCCCCTACCCCACATGCGTGCGTCTCTACGTGCGTGCGTGCGTGCCTTGCCTTGCCTGGCAAAAGGCGATGCGCATCAACCACCAAAACACCCAAAACACGGCAGGCAAACAGAGCAGCAGACAGCCAGGACGTGGCCCCCTCTTTAGCTCCCCCGTTTCAGTTTTACCCACTTGCCAACAATTGCCTATTGCCAAGGCTTTGGCCGTCCGGCTGTCCTCTTTTGGCCTTCTCGACACTTCGGGGCTAATACAATTTATACACTTGGCTTGGCGTCGTTTCGGTTTGGCTCAGTGCCACGCCTCGTTGGTAGCCACTGCCAGGTGCGGGGGCGAACAAACGTGCTGGGATTTGGCGGATGGAGGCGGTTGCAGGCGGGGGCGGGGTGGGGGCGACACGATTGTCAGCCAGTTTTACGGTTGGATCAATGTTTATGCCGCTACACAAACACACACACACACAGACAAGGCATTTATCCTTGTTACACACACTCGCACACACACACACAGACAGCCATCCCCTTGGCCAGCAGAGAGAGAGTGAGAGAGAGTGAGAGAAAAGCGCTTTGGAAAAAGCTTTCTCGTTGGCTTTTGGCGACGTTCGTAAATTGGAAAATTTTTACTCTAACTTCGTGTGTGTGTGTTACTTAGACATACAGTAGTCACTCGATAAGCGGAACAGAACCTGACATACGTATAACAGTTGCGTTCTGGCCAGTGACTACTGTATTGTGTTATTTCTTTTATTGTTGCTATTTGCTGTTTGTCGCTACATGCACATATTTCTTGTATCTATTGCCTGGCGTTCCGCTCGTTGAGCGCCACCCACCGCCCATCACCACCCAGCGCCACCCACCGCTCGTCGTCCTGCGTCTTTGGCTTTGTCGTTGTATCTAATAAACCTTAAATGAAGGCAATATTGTGGGGTTGTTTTGGGTTAATATTGAAACGATAAAATTGAATTGAGCCGTATGCCACAGCGGCAACAACAACAACAACAACAACTCAGACGTCCCTGAATGTGTTTTTGTGTTGATTTTTTTTTCCTTGTCGTTTCCGAACTTTTGTTGGATTTTTGTGAGTTGTAATGACACTTTTAGCTGACTTTGTAGCCATTTTGCTTGCTTTCTCTCTCTCCGTCGCTCTTTCTCTCTCTTGCTTCTTGTTGTGTTTGGTGTGCTTATTTCCGTTTCCGTTGGCATTGAAAATGTTTTTGTTGCTGTCTTTGCTTAACTCGCTTGCGGTTTCAATTTAATCAATTTCAACAAATAATTTCAAGCATAACTTTACTATCAATAGGTGTGTGTGTGTGTGTGTGTGCGTGGTCTAGGTTCTTGTAGCCTTTTTAGCTCTTTACGAGCACTTTTTAAGTCATAACTTTGCGACTTAAGCCAAAATTCAGGCTTTGTTGTTGGTTTTGTTGTTTATCGATAACTTTTGCTTGAATTAAACGATAATTATTTCAGTTTCATATATATTTTGTCTGTTATCACGCTTAACACCTTCGTATCTGGCAATGCTTTCGCACTTGCAGTTTCGTTGTTGTTGTTGTTGTTGTTCTTCTTGCTCATTGCAATTTTCGCGTGTGGACAAAAGATAATTCAAATGCCGACGGCATTTCATTGGCCAGCGAACACCTAACCAAAGGGCAGCAGCAACAACAACAACAACAGCTGCTTGTTGTAGCGCGCTGCTACGGTTTTTTTTTATTAATTGAAAGTTAATTAAAGGTGATAAAAATTATACATGCCACCGATTTTCGCGCTGCAGGCGTTCTCGCGCAGCAACAGCAACAATGAACAAGCTAACTACAACAACAACAACACCGCCAGCAGCAGCAGCAAAAAAAACACGTTTCAATTACACACACACACACACACAGTTGCAGTGAATGTGTGCGTAGTAATTATACATATTTGTTACATTTTTCATAATCGTTTAGAGTTTGCCCAGTTTAAACTAAGTTGTTTGCTATAATCCTATGCTGTACACTTTATTGATTCAAATTTGATCAATTTTAAATATAGGCTTTTGCTTTTACGCACAACACAAAAGAGACAGAGTGAGAGAGAGAGAGAGAGCTCTAACGGTTTTGTTCCCAATGTCCAGGCAGAGGCTAAAGCAATAGCAAAAGCACAGCAGTCGCAGCAGCAGCCGCAGTCGACGTTGACGTCGCCATAGTTTATGCAGTCAGGCGAACGAGAGAGAGAGAGCGAGCAAACGAGCGATGGACATGGTGAGAGAGCCAGTGGGCGGCAGCTCGTGCGAGCGAGATAGCGTATGCGCGCAGCATGGCAAGTTAATTAAATCCTCATGTATTAATCACAGCACCTATACCTCCGACTGCCGCTCCCGCCCCCGCCCATACTCAGCAGCATCATCATGATGACGCTCTATTAATCGCCATCGCCCCAAACAAACTCGTTGCCCGTACGTCCTGGCGTCTCTCTCTCTCGCTCTCTCGTTCTGGCTCTCAGAGTGCTTGGAGTTTGGAGTCTGAGTTGCAAAGTCTCAGTTTCAGTTTTAGTCTCTGCGCTTGCGTGATTCTGATGGCAAATTAATTCCTTGGTAATTTGTTTTGATGTGATGTGCGACTTGAAATTGATTGAGATTGTGTTGTTGTTGTTGTTGCTGTTGTTATTGGCCCGAGCCAGGGCAGAGAATTCATTAAAGCAGCAGCAGAAATCAATTTTTATGCTGAGCTTTATATATTTTTTTTGCGCTTCGCTTTGTGGCTTGGTTTTTGTTGTCGCTCTTGTTGTTGTTCTTGCTGTTGTTTAGCCCCTCTTAAGCTTTGTTGTTCTCATTGGTTTTGACGCATAAATCATAAGCCATAGCCCCAGACTTGAATAAAAACATTCAATTAATAAACTATTGTTTATACATATTAATAGTTTATTTTATCTTTGCACGCTGCGCATCAAATTAATTTGTTTGCATTAATTTCTAAAGCTCGTGAGTTGTGCTCTTGCTAGGGAAATTGAAATGTCCAAATGAGTAAAAAGTACCAATGGTACTTAATGCAAAGATCCCGCAGCTGTTGTTTGTTTGCGATGCAGTCTATTTGTGCCCTAAACTGTCTAAAAGTAATAATGTTTGAAACCACCACCCACTAAAATTACATATTTGGCTAAGCAAACATTCATATTACACCTGCAGCAATTTCTTTCAACTACTTCCAATGCAGATTAAGGCACTCAGATTTTAAATGGAGCTCTTCACAGGCATCAAGGTGGAGGCTTTGGTGTACGCCCACTCAAGTTTAATGCTGGCCGTAATCAAATTAAGTAAATTACAAGCTCTCAAATGTGCAAGACTCGTGTTTTATCCAACTAATAACTGCCGAAAAGCAAAAGTCCCTTCTCTCTCTGCCCGTCTCTGCCGCCCCTCACACCGACGAACTTGAACTGCAAAACTGCAAAACGTAACAACCGAAGCCGATCGTGCGATCAGTGAAAGGAGAAGGAGAAGAAACGAAAACGAACAACGCACAAGTTAAGAACTCAATTTGAAGCGCTGTCTGCTTGAAAAGCTCTCTCGCTCTTTCTCTCTCGTTCGTGCGCTCTCTGTTCTGCCTGCGCATCTGTTGTGCGCTGGCTGATCTTTGCCGCGCTTCCTTTCTAAATTGATTTTCGAAAACAAAATGATCGTAAATTTTGATCGCCTTTGCAGAGTCTGCAAATTACTAAGCTTTTGCTCAGAAACTAAAAGAGACCCAGAGACCCGCCCTGATCATCAGTTGTTGCTGTTCGCTGTTTGCCGTTTTGTGCTTTGGCTTTTATGGGCCTTGATTGAGTTGTCATATTTTATTACCGAAAATTTGAGACAACGCCACAGCCGACTTTGGCTCGCCAGCGCAGCGAAACGTTTGCCGTGTCGAATTCGTCGTATAGCAAAGTTGCTTCGTTTCGCCTCGCCTCGCGTCGCGTCGCGTTGACGTCTGACACGAAAGTTGACTGCGACGCTGGCGTCGACATTGACTGCATGTGTATATACGCTTAACACCTGTGTTTGCTGCTGCTGCTTGCAGTCTCAGCATATGTGTGTGTGCATATGTATAAGTGTGTGTGTGTGATATTCAGGTGATAATATGCCCGCCATTTTCGTAATGGAAAGTAATTATTGTTTGCGGCAACGAATTACAGTAATCGTCATAAAATGTTTCCCCATGACTGCCTACAGCAAACCAGGTAACGCAGTCAGGCAGACAAGCAGACAAGCAGAGGCAGTAAGGCTGGCGAGGGAACGCCAACATCAACCAGACAACTCTGACCAACACCAAGACCCAACAATCAGCGGCAGTAAACAGCAACAACAATAACGAAGAACAGCCGCCACGGCAGCCGTTGTCCGATGTGCCCTGCTATAATCAAGGGAAATAACATTTTCAAGCAGCGTTAAAACTAACATTAATTATGTCCGAAACGAACAAAACGATCAGACAGCGAGAGAGAGAGAGCGCGCACAAGAGAGTACAACAAACGATGCATAGTAGGGCGCAAAAAAAGGAAAGCACGCCAAATTGCATACCGAAAGAGAGTGAGAGCCGAAAACCCATTGGATTTATGCATACCAAAGTGTACAAGAGACAAATTCCTCTATCATACAGCAAGGGAAATATGAGCAATTGCTACTTTTCGTTTATGGAAAGTGGTACTTTAAATTGCATGAGAGAGTGGAAGCGAGTGCATGCTGTTGGCATGCAGTGGCGCCCTCTAGCCCAGCACAGGCCAAAGTCAAATGGCAGTAAAATGATGAAATTGAAAAGTAAATGTGCAGCTGAAGATGATGTTAACTACGGATGCATAAACAGTACAGCAACGTAGCTCCACAGTTACGCCCCAGACGCGCAGGCGCAGCGAATGCGCCAGCAGAAGCAGAAGCAGCAGCAGCGGCGACGGCACTGGCTGCAGGCATTCGACAACAATGTTGGAATTGGGACTGGAACTGCGACAGCGACGGCGACTGCGATGCCAGCGTTAAACCGAACCTAAATAACGAGCGTACGTGCGTGTGAGTGCAAGCGAGAAGCAATGTTAATAAGAAATTAATGTCTTGATCATTTTCGATCGTTATGTAAATCAATCAGGCAAATTATAGCTCAGGGGCTTGCCACAATAATTAGACCCTATTCGTAATGCAGCCGCAAAGGCTGCAACAGACAAATACACTTAGAGCGAGCGAGACAGCAGCAGTTAGTGAGCACAAGACAAAGATAGCACTAAAGGCCCCGGCGGATAGTCATGGCGTGCAGACGACGCAGACGCTGACGCGCCCCTCGATTGCAAAAAACGAAGAAGAGTGCAGAGCGAAGAGGGAGCAGAAGTAGAAGAGCCTGACTGGAAGATACCCTGTAATTGTATTGTTACCATTCTGTTGTTTTGCTTCAGCTCCTTGACGCTCTGAGTTGAGCATGACCCTTTGAGAACGGTTTCACTTTTATTGGGTAGACGAAACATAATAAAAAGAGGAAACATTTTTGCTGGCATGCAACAACGCCTTGATGTCTTCTTCGTACGTACGAAGAAGCTCAAAGTCTCAAAGTCTTGGGGTTCGAAGTAGGAGCTGCTGCAGCTCCGACGTCTTCATTAAAACAACAAAACATTTATGCGCCGCTTTGGCATGTCGTCGTCGTCGTTGTTGTTGTTCTTCTTCTTGTTGATGTCGATCGCAGTTCGTCTCGATCGTTTGAGAGCTTTTCGTCAAAGACAAAGACTGCCAAGCACTGGTTTGGGTTATGGCTGTGGCTGTGGCCGTGGCTGTGGCAGCAACGTAACAAGATGCGTAAAAATTATTGATTTTCCTTGACTTGATTGTTGTTGGCTATCAAAATTTAATCATAACATGCAACACGAGACCCCGAACGCAAAACCAGACCAAAGCCAGAGGATCGTATGTTGGCAACGGCAACGGCAACGGCAACAACATGTTGCCAAGTTAACCACTTGAATTTTCAATTTTGCATCGCAGCAGCAGCAGCAGCAGCAAGAGGCAAGTAATTTGCTGCGTTGACGTGCCTGGCGTGGCAGATGAGCAATGACCCGACAAACCATACAGCCAAACAGAGATAGACAGAGTGAGAGAGAGAGAGAGAGAGAGAGAGAGCGAGAAACGTGCAACATCGTGTCGATCAATTCATTTTAATGCAAACAACTCATATAAATTCATGTTGCAAGTTGGCAGCAGACAAACGCTCGCTGGCTCGCTCGCTCGTTCATTCCATTACCAACGTCAGATCGCCAGATCGGCAGATTGAAATTGCCCTCAATGTCCAGATCAACCCCTTTACCCATTCGACTACTTTAACGTCTCTCCGTGTCAGTCTCTCTTGGGTCAGTCTCCAATTACCGTCGTGCCAAGTGCAAAGAAATTCATTAATTTAAGTGCCACACATTTGTTGCCCCACTGTGCGGCACCCTTTAGTTTTTCCCTTGAAGCTACCTACCTTCCCGCTGCGCCCTAGATCACGCTCGTTGGCGTGTAAATGTTATGTGCAGCATCTGTTTAACCTGGCCGCAATTACAAGCTAGTCAAAGATGACAAGACATAAATAATGTTATACCCCTTCGATCAACTTGTACTTGTCTTCTCAATGAGGATTGCGTGGAGAAGATAGTTTTTAGGATCTATAGTAGGTATTCTTATGTCTGTCTAGGCTCTAAGAACTTTAGGTTTGCTTATGGAAACTTTCCGGTTAGATTCTTTTAGGGGTAAACAATGTCTAGAAGTCTTGACCTGTACTTGTTTAAGGATCTGTAGTAAGTATTCCTTTGTCTGTCTAGGCTCTTAGTACTTTAGGTTTGTTTATGGGAACTTTCCGATGGATGTTTTAAAGGGAGAAACTGTGTACAGCATGTAGGATATATCCTAGGGATTCGTCTATCTATCCAGGTTCTAACTTCTTTAGGTTTGTTTATGGAAGCCTTTCGGTAAGATTCTTTAAGGAAGAAACTATGTAAGAAAATCTTGACGTGATCCTTGTACCTGTACATCTTAGGTTCTAAGTTCTTCAGTTTTGTTTAAAGGAAATTTTCCTTTGAAAGCTAATATTGAAGGAATCAAGCTTAGAAGATCCTTTAAGCCAAGTGTATTAGATTTTTCCCACGTCTTTCTCGCTCTGTCTCTAATGATTGTAACTCGGAAAATTAGCCTTTTTAGCGTGCGGTGTGCAAACAATTTAACACACTCCAAACTTACAAACGGCAGGCTGTTTGAGACTCTCGGACAATTCATCAAACTGAACTAGAACAACAACAAAAACAAACAGCTAAACGACTTTGACAGGCAATGAAAAGTGTGGCAGGGCCAAAAAGGGGTGAGAAAACAATACAAACCTTCTAGACTCTGGACTCTAAAAAAAAGAGGCAGGGTCTATGATGCATCAGGGGCGCGTGTCTGACTGAACGTCCTGTTTTTTTTTCCTTGGCTGTTTGGATGCTCACTCTCAGCTGCTACTGTTGAGGGTCGCATAATTAGCAGCCCTAATCGCGTTCTCTATTTGACTTTTCAGTATAGTTTGTTTTTTTTCGTTTTATTCTTTTTTTTGTTTGTACATCAAAACAGCAAAGCAAAGCAATGCAAAGCAAATCAAATCATGTGACAAGTTTCTAATGAACCTCACAAATGTGGCAAGACCCAAACTGTCTGACATTTGTGTGGCCTATAAATGCTAATGAGATCAACATTTATTCTCTTTTTGCTACATTTTACCCACGTTTTTTATTCACCTTCTTTTTTTTTTTTTTGTTGCAATTTATTTTAATTTTTTTATAGATTTTTTTGGGTAATTTTTTGTGGGTCGTTACGGGCGACATTCTACGATAAAAAAAACTACAAATGCTGATTCTGATGCTTTAGTTTGTGTTACAGATTTGATACGCTTGCCTTTTGGGCGGGTTGTTTCTACTACCTTCATTCAAACATTATGGTCACGAGCCGCTTTTGGTTTTTTCCCTTTGGCTTTTGCGGGCATGTTCCCTCGAGGCCATGAAAAAATTGGTCGTCCAAGTTCCTGTCTCTGTTACTCGTTGTCGCTGCATTTTGTTCCACTTGAGTTTGTTTGCTTAACGACCTTTGAAATTAGGCAAAACTAAGGGGCAATAGGCGTTAGATGGGCTACCCAATGCAGCAGCCCGTACATTACATACGGTCCGAGAGAGGGTAAGGAGCACAATAACAATATACATATACTGTTTATATGCAAATTTCGAGAAAACGGAATCGCAATCATGGTACAACATTTGACTGGGCTAATTAAAATTTGGGCTACCATTTTTAATTAGGCCAAATTTGGAAAGCGACAGACAACAAATCTATTTCAAGAAAGGATGCACAAACAAATGGGGAAAATAGAAAATTAAGAGCAACAACATTGTTTTGCTGTTCATTAAACAAACTGTTCATTAAACAAACAACAAAAGTAAAAGAGTTTACTAAAGTTTCCTGCTTTACCGGAGGAAAAAAGCTCCTAACTATTCCAAAGACTTTAGTCACGGGAATAACCATGAAGATGTTAATAAGATGAATAAGCTAAGCAGGCTCTAGTAGGAAACATTCTTAAACTACTTTAAGTTTCCGAGTTTTCCCTAGTTCTATATTGATTATTTTTGCACTAACTGATTGTCTAGCTGTCATAACTGTCTCTCCCTCTCTCTGTGTCTTTCCGTCTGTCTGTTATCAAATGCTTGGCCATTATCTGATTTAATGTCAGCCCTTTACTTATGCTGCCATGCCCTGTCCACAAAATTTCCTATCGATTTCAGTTCGGTTAACATGTGAAGGCGTTTTCCTTTGCTCTGCGTTTGCCTTATATCAAATTAGGGGCACAGACCCCATAGCGACAAAACTATGCCACAACAACATAACTTACCACATCACACTAACAACAAACAAACAAGAGCGAGAGAGCGAAAGAGAAGGAGATAGAAACACAAAGAGTCAGAAAGTCAACAGAAACCATAATTCAGATAATTTTATTTATAACACCCTTGAGGAATTATATTTTATTTACTCTTTCAAGTGTGATGATGAGGCCGCTGAGCCGAGCCGAGTCGAGTCGAGTTGAGTTGAGCTACAGTTTTGGAGCGTTTGAGTAAGAGAGTTGAGAGCCGTGCACAAATGGACAAAGGACCTGTCCTCCTAGCCCTTCCTTTACACGTTTATGTCCTCGGTCCTTGGTCCTTTGTGCTGTGTTGTGCCGAGTCAATTGAGGGTTGGTACGAGCCTCGAGACGATACTCCTTCGATTTGGTAGCAGATGTGTTTATAAATTGTTGAAATCTGTGTGCATTTTAACATATGAATATCACGTAGACTGCCAACACCCAACAAGCCACGAGTCGTGGTAAGGGTTGCTCTGCCGCCGCATCATCATCATTGTCGTCATCATTACGTCTCGGAAAAAATCATCTTCTAGTTTTTCTCGTCTCCTTTTTGAACAGACCAACTCTCGTTAGTGGTTACATACTAAGAGCTTGTTAAATGCTTTTAATCTTAGCCATTTTTCCTCTCGGTCTTTGTGACTTCCTTGCTCCTAGTGCGACACTTCTAATTGGTTAGCCAGCAAAATTCAGCAATTAAATTTCACTTAAACTAGTGCAACTACTAAAAACACAAGGTTTCGCTGCAAGGCAGACAGAGCGACAGAGCGAGAGAGAGAGAGAGGAAGGGAGGAGATATAGCGGGTATGCGTTTACATGTAATTTACTTCCGCAGAGGCGCTTTAAACATATCCGAGGCAACCGAGGCACCCGAGGCTCGAGGCAACACCCACCACTTCCTAATTGTGAAAACCAATTTGCGCTGCTATAAATTAGAAAGACAAACGACGCCGGCCAAAAACGAGGAAAGCTCAAATGAAACACTGAAACGGCACAAAGCGCCATTTGACCGAGCCAGTTGTTGTTGTTGTTAGTAGGGGGCTTAGCTAGCTGTGGGCGTGCCAAACAATTGGGCGTCTGCCGGCTGGTTCCTGTTCCTGTTCCCGTTCCCGTTCCCGTTCCTTGCTTTCCTGTTCGGTTTCATGGTTAGCCGTTAGCATATCTTGGAAATTTACATAAATAGACTTTAATTGTTTGCAATTATAATGCCAGTGTGTGTGTGTGTGCGTGTGTGTGTGTGTAGATAGAGAGGCAATGGGCTAAAACGCCCACGCGCTCCATTTGTTCAGTCAGTTTGTCAGAGTTAATTATGCTCGCTTGTTGGCGGTTTTTGTTAGCTGTGATTTTGCGATATTGTAAGACTTTTATCGACTTGTATTACAGTCTCCTCCGCCTGCGCCCACGATGATGAGACGGCTAGCGAGAGCAGCGCTATAGCGGGAACGGGAACGGGAGCGAACCGTCGACGAAGCCGTACAAATTTCAACACCTGGCAGCTGGAGGAGCTGGAACGCGCCTTTCTTGGCAGCCATTATCCCGATGTGTATATGAGAGAGGCGCTGGCAATGCGACTCGATTTGAAGGAGGGACGCATAGCGGTAAGTTATCGATAATCGATACTAATCGATTACGATTCGTTTGACAAAACCCAATTGATTTAACTTAATATCTTTGTTAATTTGCCATTTAAGCTATCAACAAGCTTGCATAATTGTTTACTTCACATTTAGTGTTGTATTGAAATCGAGCATTATATATTCGATATATATATATATGTATATGTATGTGGTTCATGCATCGGCTGCTGCTTTAACATTTGCGTGTGCGCAATTTGTAAAACAATTTGACAGCAAACTGAAACTCAATTACTCAATAAAACCAATTATCTGACTATTTTTATTCATTATAATTCATTTTTATTTCATTTCGAATTGCGTTTCGTGTCGCTTGTTGTTGTAATGATTTCAATTGCATCCAAAGACTTAACCCTTTCTTTTTGTTGTTGTGCTCGTTGAGGACAACAACGATTCCCCATATCTATAGCTATATATATACATATATAGCCAGGCAACTTTGCATGTCAGGCGTGTGATTATCGTCGTCTTCATTTGGTTCGGTTCGTTCGGTTGGTTCAGTTGGTTCGGTTGGTTCGTTTGTCTAGGCATTTCGTTGCCTTTCGAAATTGTTTCTTGACATGACATATCAATTTGTCAATGCGAACAAGACGAGACAGAGACAGAGACAGAGACAGAGCGGAAAGAGGGACAGGTGGGTTGAGTGGGTGGTTGGTTCGGGGTTCGGGGTTCGGGGTTCGGGGTTGAGGTTCGCAACGCTCGTTAAAGCTTGGCGAGTGGGGCAAACATTGTGTGAGCATTGCATGCAGCTACTCAAAAACAATTTGCTGCACATTAAAAAAAGAATTCACAATGCATGCAAATGACTTTGAAATTGAAGTGACACACACACACACGCACACACACATTAAATGCGTTGCGCTTGAGTCGCTCATCAAACTGGTCCCAACCCCCCTCAATTAGGGACGCCATTTTGTTTACGACAACGCCATTCTAACCTCTATGAATAATGAATGCATATCGAACGACAAACAATTCGCTCCAACTCAATTATACAGATAAATGCAATGATAACAATAAAGATATTAAACCAATACGTTTCATCAGGTTTGGTTTCAGAATCGTCGCGCCAAGTGGCGCAAGAAGGAGCACACCAAGAAGGGACCGGGCAGGCCGGCGCACAATGCACAGCCGCAGAGCTGCAGTGGAGCGCCCATACCGCTGCTGGAGCTGCGTGCCAGGGAACGGTAAGTAGCTGCAGTATGCCCAGGATAATCCTAATCTCGCTGTCTCTTGAGCAGCGCACAGCGGAACAAGCGAATTGCCAAGGCAATCGAGCGGCAGGCGCAGAAGCTGCGGCTCAAGGGTCTGGAGGTGAATGTGGAGCAGCTGCGTGCGGACTATTTGGCCACGCATCGCTCGACGCAGGAATGTGTCGAGGCCGAGTGCGATAGGGATGATGATGAGCTGTCCATTGATGTGGTTGGGGATGTGGCCGGATGCGGCGATAGCTTGGATAACTCACAAACGCACAGCTCCAACTGTGGCACTAACCAAAGAAGCCAAGGCGAGGCGGATGGCGATACTGTGATAAAGCTGGAGCCGCTGGAGCCGCCGCCGGCCCAGAAGCAGAAGCCTCAATATAATTCATCGTTTAGCATTGAATCGCTGCTTGGCACATAACAAAAAGTAAATGAATATTTTTTTTATAACATGTGGAAGATATATAGGGTATAGAGCGAAGAGAAAGAAGCCTTTAATATAGAGTATATAATATATATATATTTTTTTTGTGAAAATATTAAATAAATACTTGGGTTATTTCTGATGAAAAATGCCAAAATGCTGTTGCAGCGAGGCAAGAAGAAGAAAACAAGAAGCGTGGCAGCTGTAATGTTGCAATGTGAATTTTAATTTCCAGCAAAGTGCCTGGAGGCAGTGCATCCATCAAGTTCACACGCAATGGCCTGGTTGGAAGCTGCAACTATGGGCTGCATTTTGTAATTATCGCATTAGGCTATCGATACTTTCGATGTGTGTAAATATCGATACTTTGAGTGTCATTGATAATTAATGAAGATTGAGAGATTAAGGTGTGAAGAACAATCAATTGAAATGCCAAAATCATTTTGTTAATTCCGTTTCAAACGCATTTCGGCCATTGTGCCAGAGATACAGATTCGCTGTTCAGGCCGCATCATCAGGCAGTCCACAGAGACAGAGACTCAACTCAACTCGACCCCTGTATACATGGCCAAGAGGCAATTTACGAACGCATTTGGTATTGCGACGTGGTAGGGAGCAGGTTGCCAGGGTTCGGGGGGAGGCCACAACAAATGTAATACACACATCAGGCAAATAAATTAGAAGGCAACTCCTTCGAAGCGAGAATACGAGAGTAAAAAAAAGGACTGTCGCGCCCCCTTTCTCGCTCGCTCTCTCTCTTTCTCTCTCGACGAGAAGTGCACAAAATGGAGCCAGAGAGTAATGCCGACAATCCGTCATGCAGGTGTGAATGATTCATTAATTTCTCGCCTTCATACGAATTTTCAGTTAACATGCAAGCGGAACCAAAAACGAGCCGCCGCAAAAGAGTTACGCAGCCAGCAACAACAACAACAACAACAACATTGAGACTTGATGCAAGTCCAACTGCAACTGCGTCTTGTTGGTTTGTGGACTGCGGACTGTGAACGCATGCCTGCCAGCCTTTAAGTCAGACTCTGGCCAAGTCTTCTTCTCTTCTTCTTCTTTCTACCAGCTTCGTCTTCATCTTTAGTTTCAGAGCTTAACGTCTTCATTACGCACGGCCAACATTTTGTCTCTCTCTCTTTATCTCTCTGTCTCCCTTTTTACAAGCGTTTTAGCCCGTTTGGCAATTTCGTTTTGCATTTTCAATTTTGTGGCATTTCCTTCGTTCCAGCGGCAGCAAACAGCGGGTGTTCATCCCTATCCCCCCCTCTATCCCCTCTCTGGGTGTGTGTGTGTGTGTGTGTGTGCGACCGCTGTGCGTTAATTACCTGATGAGCCCAAGGATCAAATACCAATTTGCACCTCGAAGACTTTGTATGTTTGTTTTCTGTGTTTTTGTTTTCTATATAGAAATGATTCAATCAATGCAATGCCGCAACAAATCTTTAATAGCTTCTTGTTTGTTGTACATTTAAGTGCATTCATTTAGACATTCACTTAATATCTCATCAGTTTTTTGAGTAATAAATCAATAAGTTCAAATGTTTAAGCGAAAAAGGATGGGAATACAGATATTTTTGAGCAGTTTTAAGTGAGGTAAGAATAAAAGAGTGAGTAGCGGGTGGGTATGAGATAGTCGAATATGAGTGGTCAGTAAGAAAAGAGTAGTTAGTAGGAATATATATACATGAGTATGGAGTTAGAGCTTGAATATAAATAAGATCTTGAGTATTAGTATAAGTATAAGTACGAGTATAAGTATGACTATGAATATAAGTATAAGAAGTTTTTCGAATATGTTTATAAGTATAAGTATGAGTATAACTATAAGCATGATATAATAAGATAAGGTAAGCTTCCAGCGATCGCAACCCACAGCAAATATCTGTGGGCTATTCACTTTAAAATTATGATATTCATTAAACACTCAAACGTGCTCATTTAAATACCATTCCACTCAAATGTTTGTGGTTCACACGAATTCGGCTAACAAATTTGGCAACCCAAAGCTAAATTCCCAAACAAAATCCAAATCGGACTGCAAAATGAGTAACAT
Source organism: Scaptomyza caliginosa (assembly GCA_035044725.1). Classification (NCBI taxonomy): domain Eukaryota; kingdom Metazoa; phylum Arthropoda; class Insecta; order Diptera; family Drosophilidae; genus Scaptomyza; species Scaptomyza caliginosa. Next base: position 214,770 of record JAWNNR010000240.1, on the reverse strand, counting down.
CAGAGTCAGCTCGTAAAATGCGCTGAATGATTCTTTTTGGCTGCTGCTGCTGCTGTTGCTGCTGCTGCCACTTGAGTGTCTTAACCTGCCGCTTGTTGTTGCAGCTTAAGACAACAACAATTCATATTTTTTATTACACCTACTTTAAGGTGGTTTTTTTGGTTTTTTGCTGGAACCGCTTGAGCCCGGCACCCGGACAGCAACTTGCAGTCGCAAAACAAAGCAAAAAAGAAGGAAGGCGTTAACCAACTTTAATACATTTATTTGGGCCACAAAAGCAAAATAAACAACTAAACATGCAGCAGAAATTAGCTGATCGGCGAGCAGTTACTACTTACTCCGGCCTAAACCGTTTGTGCGAACCAAAACCAACGTTCAAAGTTCTTAACACAGGGTATCTGCTCGTGCAGTTAGTCAAGTTTTGGGCGCAGGACGAGGCGCAGGCGCAAGTCGAGCAGTCGAGGTTGCCATATCTGTCCAAAGTAATAATTATGTTTCACGTTGTTATCCTAATTTACGTGCCGGGGCTGCCCAAACCCCAAACCCCAAAGAAGCGAGAATCAGCGTCGGTTCAGTTTCAGGTTCAGGTTCAGGCTTGACAACAACGGACGCAACAACCGAGCCTCACTCACTGCCATTTGTGCCTTCAGGCGCTTCTTCCTCATTCGTTGCTGGAGCGGCGCATTTCACTGGAAAAAGTATTAAGCACAAAGCGAGATACTGAAAATTGATTTCTCACCTTCGTGCACGTTATGAGCAGCATACAGTTCAGACCTGTCCCAGCTGTCTGATCCTGCCACCCTCTCTTCAGGTCTTCCTCTAGCTACAGTGTTGCCCTGGCTTATAATTAATTAATATATATATATATACATATATATGGCGTCGTGATCCACGTTCCCTTGTCTCTGCCTCACATACTTGTATTCATATATATATATATATATTTAGATGTTTATTTTCAATAAAGACCCTAACCGCCCCCCCACCCAACTTTGGATTATGCCTAGACTGCCTGTCTCTTGGCTACCCATTCCCGATTCCCGCTGCCCCCTTTTGGGTGCATAACTTTAACCGCGCGAATCGTAAATAAAAATGTTATCTATGAATTTATTGCATCATCGGAAAACTTTTCAATTCGCCAGACAGACAGTCAGACAGAGACTTTTTTAAGCACCTGTTGCATTTCAATACGAACTTTTTATTTATCATCTTTTTTTCCCGTCTTTCTCTTTTTTTTTTGTCTAGTTTTGGGCCATTTGTCGTGGCTTTTAATTTGCTTTCAAAATGCAGCTTAGCTTCACAAATGAAATGCTCTACAAAAAAAGAGCATACCAAATCGAGTCCTTTGCCTCTGTTGTGAACTTGGCAACAGAAAGTATCTTTTGCTAGCGTCTAGAGTATCTTTTTGTCTAATTGTTACTAGAGATAGTTTTACTTAAGCCAAAGCTAGCTGCATTTGTTTGTTTTCCTCGCTTTTGTTAACTCTTTTGTCACACGAGTTAACGCTTTCCACTTGCCTTTTCCCCCGTTCCCCCTTTGTTGTTGCTGTTGTTGTTGTTGTTGCTGTGCGTGGCATATAAAAATTTGTATAATATGATTTTTATAGACTTCAAATCGATTTTTTTATGATCATCGCTGGGTTTTTATGCCTCTCGCCGCTGCTTTATGTGACAGCTACCAGCAGGGGGGGGGGGGGGTGCCCAGGCTGCTCTCAATTATGTAATTAGGTGTTGTTGCTGCTGCCGATGAGAACCGTTAGATGAAGTTAACTTTTTGGCCTTATCGCAGCGCTGGCATCGCAACGAGTGAAACTGGCCAAAGCTTTGGCCCAAAGCGCCATATGCTCGAAATGAAATGAAATAAAAAACATATAAGGCATAAACGGCAAAGCCAATATCCGGCCCAAAAAAACTGATCAGGAGCTGATGACGCCTCTGCTGCAGTCGACGTTGACGTCGCTGTTGCTGTTGCTGGCCACCTGTTGCATGCTTTTCTATGCGCGGGCAGCAGTTTCGTTCCTTGTGAACAAGGAACCTTTAATGTCTTTATTATGCCCTTGCAGCGGATACTTAAGCTTGGCCATGCAACATGCAGAGGCAAATTTAGTTAGAGTATTTGGGTTTCAGTTTCTTTAATTTTTTCTGCAGCTTAAAATAATTTTTGCGGCAATGTTGTTGAGGTTGCAACCTTGCAACATGGCCAAAGCGTCAACAACAACGTTTGGTGATTAATAAAGCGGGCAACAGCTGTGGTAGCAACAGCCTGGCCAATTTCAGCCTACAGGATGCCCTCTTGCAACATGAGGCAAACAACAATGCAATTGCAACAAAACAACAGAGAAAAATTTGTTTTTTTTTTCAAAATTTTCGTTTATTGGCAATAGAGTATATATATAATCTAGATCTTAATATCAAGTTATTCTAAAAGCTTCACATATATATACAACGCAACATGCAACACACAACCTGAGCTGCCCCACCCACAAACGCCTCCACACACGTCAGTTCACGTTTTGTGTAGCGCATTGACAAACGGTGAAAGTTTATCCGTGCGCAAGCGATGAAATGCGCAAGCAGTGCGACAACCCTGGCTGCAAAATATACGATCCGCACACATGGATCGGGCCAGGCTCCATTCGGCGACGACCAGAACGCGACAATAATCGTGGCACATGAAACAATCCGGCCGGCTGTGGCACAATCTAGGCGTTGCAGGTTGCCGCAACGTTTGGTGATAGCAACTCTGGCGGCATTGCCAGATGCGTAACTGTTGTGGCAGTGATAGTGGCTCCCTGATAATGGCCAGGCCTTGTTGGTTGGCGTCCAGCGCACTGCCACAAGCGGCAATTGACAGCAGCAGCAATAGCGTTTGGTGCAGACTTGATGAGGACATGGCTTGACTGGATGACGTTGCCTTGGCTTCTAAATGCATTTGCTGAACATCTAGCTGGTTTTATAGGTTTGACCAGCGGCGTTAGCGAGCGGCGTTCATTCAATAAGCGTTCGGAAAATCCCAGTACGGTAGAGTACCTGAAGGACAACGAAAAAGAAAATAAGTAGAGACAAGTTAAATAGATATTTTTTGTAGCTACCTGTGGCTAAAATTGCTGCTGCTGTTGTTGCTCAGGTAATTGAGAACACATGTGTGCAAAATTTATATGAAGGTTTCTTTCATGAATGGTGCACAGCGCTGGAAATCCCTTGGAATTTCAGCTCATTGAAGCGACGCCGAAGCCGAAACGATTTGTATGACCATGTTATCTACCTGGCTGCTCTTGGCTTTCGTTACCCTAATCAGCAACGATTGGCCATTTGTGTGTCAAACACTTGGTCAACGGATTTCTATTATTGCGTAATGCGCACTCAACTTGGCACACAATCTGCTGCTAATCCCGTTTTGAGTGTGGCTTGTTAAAATGGCAAACGTGCCGTCATCTGTTGTTCGTGTTGCCACCACCTGAACTGTAGATGTCGCTTGGAGTTGATTGCTTCTTTAACGTTCTTGCGAGCTACGATAGAGGACGTTTGTAAAAAAAAGCATTGCATAGCCATTAGCTGGCGTATTTATTTAGCTGGTTTTGTTTGAATACCATAGATGGCGCTCACACAGCGTTTAAATTGTGCGTTGCCAATATGCGAAGAATTTGCAATTTATAAATAACTGTCAAGACAACTTGCTTTGAAATCGCCTTAGATCTTTTATAAAACACAAAAATTAACACATCTTCGTATTGTTTTTTTGTCTAACTTTGGTTATAATTTTATTCATTAACTTAACTTGTTCTGCTTCTTCTTCTTATTATTCGTCCTGTTGGTTTTATGTTTACTTTTACAATATTTTGGTGTTGCCGCTGCTGCAGCAAACAGTTTGCGTTTTTGCGTTTAAACATAGCTTGAGAAATTATTTATAATATTTATGTATACATATATCTGTACATACATATACATACACATATATATATTTAAATACAGATATACATATCGATATATGTGTTATGTGTATAGAAGTATATATATTAAACATGTAGCATAATTTATATAGCATAGCAATAAAAAAAATTGGCGCAAAAAAAAAACTATAGAGTAAACAAAAATGTTTCTTATTACAATTCTAATAAAAAAAAAACGACGACAACGGCGGCGTCTACAACTTGTGTGTATGTGTGTGTGTGTCTGGTGCACATGCATCCCTGTGTTAAACCTGTCTCTGCCGCTGTAATCAAACGCTCCCTAACACCGCTCACTGTGGCTTCTGGTTCTTTGGTGCTTGCTGCTGTTGTTGTTGCTGTTGCTGCGTCTCGTAGCGCTGTCGCAGCGCCGTCAGCGCGCTCAGCAGCCGACTGTTGGCGGCGTCTAGCGCCGCTATCTGCTGTCCCTGCTCCTCGATGACGCGCTGCTTGTGTGACAGCGCCAGTGACATTTTAAGCTGCTCGCGCCGCAGCTCCTCCTCCATGGTAATGAGTCTGCAAAATGTTTGCCTAGTATTAGTTATATGACTGATGTGCAAGAGAGATGGAAACATAGAGAGTGACATAGAGAGAGACACACACTCACCTGTCAATAATGCTGCGCATTGTTGACTCTGACTGCATGCTCAGATTGTTAATGCCATTGCCAGTGGCGCCACCAGGTCGCTGCAATGCAAACAGTTCATCACTCGAGTCACGCAACTCGGCCTCATCGCGATCCAGCGTGTGTCGCAGCGTATCCAGCGTCTCCTGCAGCAACTGTATTTCGCCATTCTGATCGTAACCTTTGCCCAGACCCAGTTCCGAGGTGCCAGCACCACCATTGCCACCACTACCACCGCTGCTGCGTAGCTGCCGCCGCCGTTTGCCCTCCTGCAACTGTGCGCAATGACCTGGTTTTAAGTGGAATATAAAGAAGGAATTAATAAGATATAAGCTTAGGTGAATAAATTTGCATACCTTCTGTATCGGTGCTGCTGTCGGAGAGCGTGCGCGCCGAATCGAGGCTTAGTCTGCGCTGTGCCGCCGCTGCTGTTGAGGATGAGGCAGCACCTCCGCCTCCGCTGCTGCCGCTGGCGTATTGCTTAAGCTGTTGTTGGTGATGTGGGTGCAACTGTTGCTGCTGTTGTTGCTGCTGCTGCTGTTGCTGCTGCTGCTGCTGCTGGTGATGATGTGATGTGGACATGGCGTAGGCAACACCAATGCCACCGCTAGCACTGCCATAGACATCCTCACGCTTCAAAGGCTCACGCCTATTGTTGTAGCGACCGACCAATTTGTTGGCAATCGCAGCGCCAGCAGCCGCTGCCTGGGCATAGCTATAATAGTTATCGCCCGAGAGCTGTTCATCGGAGGAGCTGGGTGTTAGGGTTGCTGCATCCAAGGTGCCACCGCTATTGAGGAACGCAGCACGTGCTGCAACCAGGCCAGCGCCCAGTGGTTTCACCTGCCGTCCACCACCACCGTAGGCTTGTTGTGGTGTGGCATTGCCACCACGACTCGAGGAGGAGGAGGAGGATGAGGAGGGTAGCACAACGGCATTGCTATTGCAATTTGCGCTCTGCAGCTGATACGAGGGATTCTTAAAGGCAAGCGGTGCACCAAGCTTAAGCGATGATTGCTGTTGCTGCTGCTGCTGTTGTTGTTGTTGCAACTGTTGCTGCTGCTGCTGTTGCTGCAGTTGAATCTCAACGGGACTGGATGATTGTGCGGGCGATGGATTGGTCGATATACTCTGATAGCCAGAGCTGCAATGGCTGCTCTTAGCCGAGAGCTGCTGTTTGCTGCTGCTGCTGTTGTTGTGCTGCCCCTGACTTTGGGTGTGACCGTGACCGTGGCCATGTCCATGGGCAGCATTGGACGGCTGTGGCTCAACAATAACCTCCTGCTCCTCGGCATACTTGAAGAGATCATCGAGATCCTCGAGGTTCTTGGGCATATTCGAGTTGGGATTGAGCGGTGCACGCACATAATTGCTGCCAGAGTGATCCGGTATGCCTAGATTAAGATTTAAATTGTGACGTTGCATTCGTGCACCAACACCAGCGGCAACACCACGTGCCGGGCCAGCTGCTGTCGCTTGCTTGAGCATTGGTGTTGGCGATTTGCGTACGAAAGCGCTGCTCGTGTCCAAACCGGAGATTTGTATAAATTCGCCATGCATATCGTCAAAGATGATGCCATTGTTGTTGTTGCTGTTTGTGTTGCTGCTGCTGCTGCTGCTGCCGCTGCCGCTGCCGTTGTTGTTGTTGCGTGGCAAAGTGCGCGCCCTTGAGCCGCTTGTCGAGCAGCTATCATAATCATTGCCATTGTTACTACCATTCATCCCATACGTATAGCCGCCTGCACCGCCCAAACGTTCCATGGTGCTGGCAGCGCTTGTTTGTGGCGCCGCTGGACAAAGTTGTTGCTGCTGCTGCTGCTGCTGGTGATGGTGTGGCGGCATGAGAAGATTGCTGCTGCTGCCATTGAGCGATGAGGATGCCATCGAGCTTTGTGATTGGGCATGCTGCAGTACGGGTGAACTCATATAGACGCCACCATTGCCAGCAACTGCACCTGTGCCAGCTCCAGCAATTGAGCTTTGCGAATTGGATAACATTTGCTGCTGCTGTTGCAGTCGCATATTCACAGTCGGATCATTGTAGCGAAAGATGTTCTTCTCCAGAGCGCTGGGCGTGAGCACGCCACGCATAATGCCACGTTCCGCTGGCAATGGTTTGCTGACCACAGCATGCTGTGGTTGCGCCAATTGTGCCGATTGCTGTTGCTGTTGTGGTGGCAACTGTTGTTGTTGCTGCTGTTGCTGTTGTTGCTGCTGTTGCTGCAACAAGGAGCTGCTAGATGTGCTGGCTGCCAGGCCAATGCCATCGGGCTGACGATTCTCCTGATTCTCCTGATGTGTCGTGGACATGGGCAAATAGCCAGATGCAAGAGCATGTCCACCGCTAAGCTCCTTGGCGCGCGTTATATCATCGAGAATATGCTGCAGTGGATCGAGCTCATGCTGTCGCGCCTCCGGCAACTTGGCCAGACTCTCGCTGAGCAGACTATGCAATATGGACAACTGTTTGCCCTGATCAATGTAGCCCGCCCAATCCAGTATCGAATCGGGCATGGACATTTCGGGTCGTGTGGAAATGTACTCGAGAAACTGTTGCATGCGTCCAGCCTCCTGTTCGAGAAAATCGTTGAGGAACTCCATGAAGTTCTCCTTGCCCTGGAAGCGTGTGAAATTCGCCAGAGTCTGCAACGTTTTGGCCACCAGTGTCAGATTGCGTGTGGCACGCGCCGACGGTAGCTCGCTGGTAATGTTGAATAGCGACGGTGAGAGTATAGCCGGGCAGAGGAAGCGCAAAAAGATGCTAGCCGAGATCAGATTGTCGGCCATGTCCTGGCGACCCAATTGCTGCAAACGTTCGCGGAACGTGGCAAAGCAGGCGCGCAGCTGTGGCGGAAAATGCTTATGCGACTCGTAGATGCACTGCCAGGCGCTGCGTACGGCGCCACGCAAAGCGGCCTGCTGACGCTGCAGCGAGCCCGCGGAGGAGCCCGGCGTCTTGGTGGGATCCACCTCGCAGTCACGCTCCGACTGGATTAGCTCATTGATGGGCGCCGAGAGCGTGTCCTGCAGATACTGTTCGCCGGTTAGTTTAAGGAATGCCTCCATGCTCTTGGTGGCCAGCGAGTTGCCGCGAAAGGTCAAACGCTGATCGCCCACACGCAGCAGATCGAGCGCCACAACGTCGGTGAGAAAGGCACCGGCCAGACCCTGGGCATGCATGAGCAGCACCAAGGCCTGACCAATATCCTCCTTGGCCTTGACACCAATCACCGGCTCCAGCGTTTCGCACACACGCTTATAGTTCTCCTTGAGGTAGGCCAGAAAGTTGCCATACACATTGATGGGCAGTATATCGGTGCTCTGGAAGCGGCACTTGATGCGCAACGTGGGCAACAGCTCGCGCTCCTTGTCCTTGCCAAGACCGCTGCGGCCCAGACTGTCGCCCGCCTTGTCACTGAGTATGGGATACCAGTCCTCGCAGATCAGACGTGAGGTCACCTCGTGCACGGGTATCTTGACCGAGCCCACGAACTGATACTTGTCGCGCTTCTTCTTCTTGTCGACCTCGCGAAACACATTGACCGTGATCACATTGATCTCGGGTATATCGGGAAAGTCAAAGTATTCGCCCCAGAACAACAGATCCGTCTGTAGCTTCACACTCGTCCGCCCGTACAGCGTCTTGTCCAGCTGCAGTTCGCAAAAGTATTTCTTCTTGGCTGGCAAATTCTTGGCCTCGTACACCCACAGCTTGAGGGAGTTGTCGGTGCGGCGTGTGTGCTCCGCATTCGGTGCTATCGACTTGCGTAGCGAGTAGATCCACAGATCTCGTTCCTGTCGCGAACCGCACGAGTAGTAGCGCTCGCCTCGCGGCCCGCCACGCACCTGGAAGCAGTGCCGGCGACCCAGCACCGATTGGTGAACGGGCGCAACGCCAACGGCGCCGCTGCAGGACAAATCTGTTTTGGGAAATGGATGTTTAGTAAGGCGTAAGTTTAGCTAGTACTCTACTCACCAATGGTGGACATAACTGCATGACTGGAGAGTAGACTCTCGTGTGAGCGTGAACCGCGCAGACCGCCCGAACCGCGTTTGGTGCGCTCCAATTTGGTCACCGACTTTGTGCGCTTCAAAGGATTCGATCTATGAGTAATAAAGCTTCTTAGTACAAGGTTCAAAGCATACAATATTATGGCATTACCTCTTAGAGAAGAAATTGGTGAACCGGGAGGCGGCATTGTGCTCCGGCTGATGCTGTTTGCTGCCCAAAATGGGCGTTGTGGGCGCCGAGCCGCGGCGACAGGCCTTCTCATATGAAGTATCTGTAAATAGAATTTAACGATTAGTTTCATTTTGTGTCCGGCTTATTATATAAAACAATTTAATTTGAGCAATTTATTTTTGTATAACCGATTTAATCATCGGTTTATTTATACATATATATAAAACCAGTCTCACACAGAATCGTGCTGATATTAATGATGCTTGGCTATTGGCGGCTTGCATCTATACAATAAACGATGACGTTTTGTTGTACTTTTGTGTGGTGTGTAGGCAACAATTGAAAGAATTTAAAGCCGTTACGGACAGAGGGATTATGGGCATATTTAGCTTAAGCAAAGCTATTGAGGGGAAAATTTGCTTACAGGAATTTCGTTTGTGGTTATATCAATTTGAGACAAAAGCGAGCGAGACTGAGAGAGAGAAAGAGAGAAAGAGAGGAAAAAAGGAAGGCCGAGTAAAACCCGCATAAAAGGTAACCGGTTTTTGTTGATTTGGCTTGGATTCCACACACTCCACACACACACACACACACACACACACACACGTACGTGTATAACAAAAGAAAAGGAGTCCAAGTCGCAGCAGCTGCTGCTGTTGCACATCACCACCTGCCCCGGTTGTTGTGGCCACGCCCCCACCCCCTCCCTTCACTTTAGGCCAGGCAAAAGGGAGTAAGGCAAAGGAGTCGCAGAAGAAGGAAGCTGCTTGTGTTGTTGGAACGTGCAGGTAGTATACCAAATGATTCATCAAACTCAACTGCACCGAAAAAAATACAAAAAAAACTGGTTTTTATGCGTTGTGGTTCTGTTTCAGCTTCATCTTTAACGTTTTTTCTTTGTGGCCGCCCTCACAAGAAAACAAAAAAAGAACGAGAAGAAAAAAAAACCAAAGACAAAGCAGAAGAGCAAGTTGCCCAAAAGAGATTCAAAGACATGGAAACGACCTTGTCAGCCCACCCAGCTAGACAAACCAGCTAACAGCTAACAGTTGCTTGATTAGCTGCAACATTTTAATATGAGTCCATCTCCCTAGCGTGAGTCATTAGGCAAAGATAAATATTATTTTGTAAAGGCCAGTCTTACCAAAAGCCTTTCTCCCTTTGAGTGCAAGTTGAAAAAAGAAGAGGATTTTATACATTTTTGATGAGTGTTGGTTGAGTCACATTTATTCATTCATTCATTGTGCACCCCTCCTCTTCCCTCCCCCCACTGAAAGAGCTGGACCAAAGCAGATGCAAACATTGCGATTTGTCATCAAAAGGCATTGAAGACAGAGGCAGAGGCGGAGAGGCTGAGAGGTAAGAATTTCTGAAATTGTGTCATGTTGATGCAAAACAAATATTGTATAGAAGATCTTTTTAAAGACCCCCACCCCAAAATAGGCGCTCTTCTGCCCACAAACAAAAGACTGAAAGAGGAAGCAAAAACAAAACGTAGACAAAGACGAAAGCGAAGAAGAACTTAAATACATATACATATATAGCTCTAGTTACAAAAATGGCTCAGATTATGATTATGATTTGTATAACACACCCAACACACACAAACACACACACACACCACCGCCCACGTGAACGTAGACGCCCACAACAGAGACAGAGAAGCGCAGATTTGATGACACACCCAACAAAAGTGCACAAATTGCTTTGAATGCCTATGATTACATGATGGCAATAGATAAAAGTGAAAGACTAAGGGAAATGATAATCAGAAAAACGTTGACAGAAAATTATTTTCCACCTCTTTTTTTCTTTAACCTCAGACAGACTCAATCAATAAACAAACTTTATTTGTAGCTCTTACGTTCAGATTATTTGTTTGCTTATAATGTTTTTGTCTAATCTTTCGTCGTAATTTATCTGCCAACTTCATTAGTTTTCATGCCACAAACCGTTTGTTTTTATTTATAGATCATATCTCTCAAACAGCACTTGACATTTCACATAGTTCAATTGGAATTTATGGCAGTTTGTTTGGAGAAATGTCCCAAAATAAAAGGAAATCTACTTATTTTCCCAAGTCTTTCTTATCAGTCGTTGGGAGACAGTTATTTATCATTTTGTTGTTCTTTTCAAATGACAGATTTGAGATATGCTTCACCCAAATGAAATGGGTTCAATAAACACACATTTTAATATACGTCTCTTATCAAAGAAATGAATTATGTTTAGACAAGACTATCGATAACGTTTGCGTAAGTTATGTCGCCTGTACGCATTTCCTTTTTTTTTTGTATTTTATTATTTTGTAGGCACATCATTTGCTAATTCTAATTTAGAGTTCGCGATCAGTGCCCACAAATGGCGAGACCAAGACCTATTACAGCAATCGCCAAAGGGAGGAGGAGAAGGAGAAGAAGGAGATGGTGGAACTAGCTGAATGACAATGACACTTTTGGTCAAAGCGATGAGTCCAAGTTGAGAAGGCAGCGACCTCCAGAGATCTGGTGATTTCATCGTCATCATCATCATCAACAACAACAACATCCATGTTTCTTTTTCTACACTTTTTGGTATGCGTTTCAAAACGGATTTGGTGTATGGTTTTTTTGTGCGGTTAGGGTTGGGGCTTGGCTTGACTTGGCTTGGGAGCAGTGAAAGCGATAAATAAGACAAACCGATTTTGGAATTGAAAATCGAATACGTTTGGTTTTGCCCAAGCGATAAGGTTAACTCAATTAACGGCACGTTAAACAAATTGTATTTTCTTTTGCGTTCGCAACGGATTTCACACGATCCGTCAGTTCAAAAGCTGATAAATGAATGCGATCTCGCACAAACAGATAGATAAAATCAAATAAAAAAACAAGCGCGAGTGATAAATGTTCAAGAGCAAAAGACAAACAGAGAGAGAGAGAGAGAGATCAATGAATTATCCTTATTGAAGAATGTCATTGAGCAGATGCGTTAACGACAAGATCCAATGCCGATAAGCGGGACTGGAACAACCAGTTGGGATCAATCAATACATACGTATGTATGTATGAGAAATGCACACACGTTCGTATCTTACTGTTGTTGTATTACAAAACACATTTCCAGCAAATGTTTGCTTATTTGTGTGTGTGTGTGTGTCTTCTATCAAGAGTTTTTCACTGTTTGCTTATGTATGTGTATGCTTTGTGCATGTGGCTTTATCGAGAATCGCTCAGCTGAGTCGTTGTTACAAAACAGTTTCTTTTCTATACATGTTTTTTTTTTGTGTGTGTATTTCGCCTTATCAAATTTCAAACAAAATGCAACAACGCTTAACTGCACTGCACACCACTCCACTCTCTCTCTGTCTCTATCTCTGTCATTCTCACTCTTGAAGTGTGCGAACGCTCACTCAATATCGACAAAAACAACAACAAGAACAACAGAATTAATAAATGCTAGCAGCAGCAACAACGGCTAAACATGCATAAAAAATGCCAACAACAATTTACGAGTTTTCAAAATAAAGCGTCTAGTTTGTTTGCCGTTTGCCGTCTGACCGTGCGCTCTCACTGCTCTCTGGCTCTCATGCGCTCTTTTCGTTCTCTCTCTCTCTCTCACTGTTCCACAGACGAAACTGGTTTTTCGGTGCGGGTGTCAGTGTGCGTGTGCATGTGTGTGAATCATAATAAAAACGGCAAAAATAACACAAGACAGAAGAGAAGAACCAACAATAGCAACAACAAGAACAGCAGCGACGCGCAATGAAATTGAAATTGTAGCCAAAGCAGCAACAACAACAAAACGCACCAAATGCCAAACGGGACAATGGATTAAAATGAATGAACTTAAGAAAGTGCGCATCTTATTGAGTTTTATAACTTTAAATTCATTTCAATAACAAACTTAATTGCATTTCATCTTCGTCTGCTGCTTCTAGTTGAACATTTCAAGTTACTTATTCAAGGGCTAAATTTGATTGATATTTGAATAGCTTTTTTTCTTGTTATTGATCGATTGTTTACAGAAAAAACAAACAAACAACAAAGAAGTTCATGTTAAGCCATTAAAAATGGAATTCTACAACAATTTTAAGCTAATAAACATAATCAACATAATTGGATTGAAAAATTTTCCATGGTAAAATAATAATCAAGCCATTATTATGTATATTTACCTCGGCGTGGTGTACGAATGTTAATATGTATGTATGTGTGTGTTTGTGGCATAAGTGGCAAGGTACAATTGTGCGTAATACAATAGTTAACAAATGATATATTTTATGTACATTATTTTTCTCCTTTTTTCTATTTTGTTTTATTTTTTTTTTTAAGTGCTGTCAGCCAGTTGACGCCCATTGTGCGACGCTTCGTTGCCTCTGGCAGGGCCAACGACGCCATCAAAATGGGCAACAATTGAGCCACACAATTGGGCTACCATGCAGACACACAACACTCACAAACACACAAATATGTATGCATGTAGAAATTCCAAAAAAACTACAGACGCACGATCGAACATTGAATAAAACAACAACATTAACGGCAATGAGGAGAGAAGTGTAAATAAAAAAGAGTAGCATAAAGGTAAAGAACAGGAAGGCTTAACAAAGTATGCGCCGATTGAGCGAGGGAGGAAGGGGGGGAATGTGTGAAGTACATCGATAAAAATGAAGAAAAACAAACTGTGAAGTTTTAAAAGTACATACATATTGTACATATGTATGTATATGGGAAGTGTGCGGTGTGTGTATGTCTTGTGTGGAAGTCGATCGTTCGTTTTCGGGGGTAGGGGAAATTTGTACCGTTTGTATAGAATCGAAATCGTGTTCTCTTATCTTATCATATTGCTTTTGTCTTATTCGCCTATTGCGCTGAAACGCAACAGCAAAAGGCGGCGATCAATGCGCACGATCGAAACGAAAGGAAACGAAACACACAATGGAATAAGCATGTAACGATACGAAGACACCGAAAACAAAAAAAAAACATGCGACCCTGGCCGTGAGGCGAATTTCAACCACCGAAAAACAAAAGCAACAACCAAAAGGGGGGAGAAAAGGGGCGCGCAGTGATCGGAACAGGAGTAGGGGTATCGATTGATCAAGGGTAGCAGCAGGAAGTAAGAAACCAACGAGCCGTGACGAACGTGTTTAGGGTAGAAAAAAAAAACAAAAACAAGAGAGAAAAGGAACGAAACGAAAACTGCTAATCCTGTGAAGAATTTCCTACTTCATATCGTTGTCACCTACCAGAATGATGTCCTGCATCATCGTCCTGCTGTTCGGTTGTTGAGGTTTCTCCACCGCCACATTCTCCTCCTTCTCCGGCAGCTGCTGTCGTTGCTGTTGTTGTTGTTGTCGCATGCAGGTTGAGATCCTTGATCATGAAACGCTCACAGATAAGCTCTTCACAGTGATCGGTCTGAAAGTAGGCGCTCAGCTCATCCAAACCCAATGGACACACATCGTAGCTCTGATAGAAATGTTTGCCCCAGCTGCCACCTGTATCGCTGGCGCAGCTGCTCGATGCGGACAGCGATGTGCCATAATGATGATGATGATGGAATGCACCACCACCCAAGCCACTGTGCATCCCGACAGATCCTCCTCCTCCTCCTATACCGCCCACAGAACCGCCGCTTGATCCGCCGCCGCCGCCACCACCAATGGTCTTGAGCAGGGAATTGCTGCGCGATAGTTTCGTGGAATGAGCACGTCGAATGAAGCTAAGCGATTTCTTGGCCGGCGAGGTAATAACTGTTTGAGTTGGAGGCGTGGCATCGGCTGCACTTAGCTTGGGCGTGGACTTTAATAGGAATAGATTCTTGGGCGGAAAGCTGTGCGTTATGATGGAAGCGGCGGAAACGCTGCTTTGCAATTTGTATGGTGAACTGGAACCGGAACCGGAGCCAGAATTGTTATTCTCTCTGCTGCCGCCAAACAGCTGACGCAGCTGCTGTTTCTGATTGCTTTTGTTGATGTTGTTGTTGTTGCTGTAATAGTGCGACGATGAATTATCGTCCAGTGCGGCCGCCTCGCGTAATGCAACTGAAGCCGTTAGGTTCTGCGGTAACGTTTTCGCCTTAGCTCGTAATGTGATCAATGTTGTTGTTTTTGTTAACGACGTTGTTGTTGCCGCTCCCGTTGCCGCTCCCACTGACACTGACGTCGTTGCCAGACCGCGTTCCACTGTAGGCAGCGGAACAGCCAAAATGTTTGTGCGCGAACGCGACTTCATTAGTTTAATCGGCGTTGAGGTGTTTGTCTGCATACGACTTATCTCTGAGTCATCATCATCCTCATCGTCGTCGTCAGCGTCAACGTTAACGTCAGCGTCAACGTCGACATCGACGCCAACAACGTTAGCGGGGGAACGTGAGCGAGAGAGCGCCTGCTGTTTGGGTGGCGTTGCCATCACAATGTCGTTATCTTCATTAAAATGAGTGCGTGGCGCACACCTGGCGCCATCTGGCGGCATATCAGCTAAGGGTTCGACACTGCTCTCTTCGGCGCCGCTGCCATTCAGACTAATTACATTTAGCACAATACCATAACGTTTCAGTTTCGATGCCGGCGTTGCTGTTGTTGTTGTTCCAGCTGCTGATGATTTAAGCAATTGTTGACGCTGACGCTGCTGCTGCTGCTGTTGTTGTTGTTGCTGCAAATGCTGCTGCTGCTGCTGTAACTGAACCTCCTCATCATCCGAGTCAGAATAATGGGCAGCAACATCGCTACCACTAATGCTCCAATTAAAACCGCAGGGTGGCGACATTTTATTGGCTTTAACTTTGACTCTGGCAACAGCGCTGCTTGATTTTTTCAAACTATTGCTGCTTATGCTCGAGCTGCTGCTGCTGCTGCCGTGTGGCGCTAGATGACGCTGCTCTTCCTTGCTAGCCTTGTCGTCGTTGTCGTCGTCCTCAATGACGAGCGGCACATAAAATGTGGAGCGTCGTCGTTGTGTTTTCTCCTCCTGCGTTGGCGTCGCTGCCGTAACGGCGCTGTCGCTGCTGTCCGCACTGCTTCTGGCTGGTGCTGCTGTTGTTGTTGTTGTGCTGCTGGCGTCGCTATGCGCCTGCAACATTTTTGCGCGCTTGTTTTTTGTTTTAATTGTTGTTCCTGCTGCTGCGCTTAGGCGCCACGCTCATCATTGCCCTCTCTCTCACACATGCACGCATACATGCGCAGGCGTGCGCGCGCGCAAAAGAGACGGCGCGGGTGTCAGGCGCAGGTCCCTCTTATATATCGTTGTGTGTGTGTCTGTGTATTCTGTTTGAGAGTGTTGTCTGTATGTTTGTTGTTGTGGCTTCTTTGACTACTGCTGCAGTTTGTGTTTTGCTGACAAGTAATTTCTTTCTTTATGCCTTTTGCTCGTTTTGTTTTTATTTTTGTATTGTTGTTGTTGTTGTTTGTGTCGCTTGACTTATAAAAATTATGCGCTCAAGTGCATTTCCGCGTTTGCAAGCCAACGTTTTTTTTTCACGCGTCGTTGTCGCTATTTTTGTTGTTGTTGTAACCTAATCGCAACTTGCATCACACTCGCTACGTTTCGTTGCATGCCACAGAGCTCGAAATACTGTGTATATTTGTCGAGTGCATTTTTTTCTGTTATTTAAAATTGCCACAAGATATTCACAAACAGCTAAAACACAAATATTTCAAAGAATCACACCAAAAAAATAAAAACGAATAGCTTTACGGTTATAGTACGGAAGCAAGTCGATTAACAGAAGACGTAGAGGTATTGTACGGTGAAAACTAAATCACAAACGCATCAAATAAACGAACAAAAAAAAACAAAGTCAACACAAAACTGAAAAACGCATTGCAACGCGTTGTCGTCTTCCCGCTCGGCTACCTTTCGCTGACGCGCTTTTCACACAACTGACGCTGCCACCGACGCAGCCGTTGCTACAGCAGCGGCATATGTCTACGATAAAATTGTGAGCGACGCAGAGAATGAGAGAACATAAAAAGAGTGAGAGAACGATCGATGTTGTTTGAGCTCAAAACCAGGGATGTAAAGTTACTAAACGCGCACACCAATTGGCAGTTGTATGTTAATTAAATTTATTATTGGTGTATTTATTTATATTATAGTGCATGACTAAAGTGTTAAACAATTAAACTTTTCAACAACTAGTATAATCAGCATTTGTTTAACTTTGGTAATCTGTGTATAAGCGGGTCCATCTAATCTGCAGCCCTGGGCTATTCAAAATGAGAGTCGGCAGTGCGGCCAAGCGACGCTGCCAAATAGAAATAGTGCTACCCATGCGCGTTGACAAAGCCACCAAATTACCGACACACTACGGCTGAGCGAGAGACCGAAAAAGAGAGCGACAAAGTGCAAGGAGTGTAAGAGCGCGGCATGATCCAGCCATGCGGACAAACAAATGCACTACTTATTTGTAGTTTATATAAATAACAATAAACCTGATCGCTGAAAAGGGGACAAAGAAACTAAGAATTTAGAATTATGCGAAATTCAAACAATAAATACATCTTATTTGGAGACACTTAACTAAGCTGCAACTCATTGCATATTTTTGAAAAATGCTTGCTATAATTAATAAAAGATCAAACAAGTAGTGAGCTGCCCCCCGCGTCGACGCTTCCATTGTTTGACACAAGAGTGTTTCTCGGTGTTCTTTTGTATCGTATCGGCAGATTTTGCATGCATGTTCGTGTACGTGTCCGTGCCAAGTCGTTTATACATATAAAACAGACAAGGGCATGCACAAACATGTTGTTTTTGGTTTATGTTTAACGATACGCACAGAGCAAATTATTTATATCTGCATACCTGACAGCATACCGTGCAGAAACATGCGCACATACATACAAACATATTTACCAAGGCTAGAAACAATATGCCCGTTTGTTTGAAGCGCAGCGCGCATGCATTGTAAGAAACGGAATTGAAGGCAAAGCAACGGCAACATTAACTGGAAAGAGCACAAGTGGAAGAACGTAAATACTTGCATATGTATGCTTGTATGTACGTGTGTATGTAAGTGGAGAGGAAGAAGAAGAAGACGCCGAAACGAGACGAAGGAAGGCATATGGCATAAGGGCGTGAGTGGCAATGTGGCTCGTAATTGATCTAATTGAGCGCAGGTACACACCAACACACACACACACATTTACTAAATGCAATTGTGTTAGTGTGTGTAACAAAAGGCGATACTTGAGCACACAGGCAGCGCATAATAAGCAAATTAGAGGCATACATTTCTCTCCCTCCCCCATGCAGCAGCAGCAGTTGGCTGCTAACGGAAGTGCGTGACTTTTGCGTTTTACGTGTATGCGACACATTGTGCCCAGCACCCTCCATTCCGCTCGGGCCCTTTGGGCCCTACCACATTGCTTTTATCCTCAACACCTTTTACGGAACTATGCGACTTATAAATAAAGCTTAAAACAAGCCAGTTCCATTTGCATTTGCATTTCCATTTCCATTTGTGTATGCTAGCGGCACAATGAACTGTTAATGCGGGCAGAAGTCATTTAAAAAAAGACTCAGCGACAGCCCCAAAGTATGCCATGCAAAATATTGCTATGCAAATTATGATGCGCTAAAAAGTATGCAATAAAAAATGTATGCATTCACTTAAAGTTCTAGTTTCTAAGGCGACGCGTTTCAAGATAAGCTCTTAGTAAAGATATAGTTAGTTTAAATTCTTTGAATCATAATTTTTAGTATAGTAAGCTATTCAAGTTTGTATACAGCATGTTTCAATTTACCATATACATATCTAATCTGTCATTTAAAGCTTTAAAAACTTTATCAATGCACATAAACCAACAAACCTTCATTCAATGACGTATCGTTTAGTGCCGTATCAAAGTGTATTCGAGGCAGTGTCTTCGATTTGTACTCACCTGCAAAAAGAACAAGAAAGAGAATATGAAGGTTAGAATGCTATCAATTGTAAAAGCGTATTAGTTTACCGTTGTAGTTTCAACAACAACAATGTGGCACCCAAATGAAAAACCCGACCCATTTTACATACATACAAACAGATACACGTTTGACCTTTTAAGCATTGGGTGCAACATGTTTTTGAATTCATTTCAATTAATATTAAATATGAATAGCCTAACGAGACGACAGCAACAAAAAGCGCCAATTCAGCGTCAAAGCTCAAGTTATGTCTGTTGTCAAATGACAAAGACGCCTCGGTCCGAGCTACAGATACAGATACAGATACGACAGATACAACACAAAAGATATGCGCATTCAGTAGCAGCCAGCAGCTGTCAAACAGCAGGGCCAAAGGGGTGGGGCACATGTGTGTGGCCTTCGAAGTGGGAGAGAGAGAGAGAGAGGGGAAGCAAGGCAGCGTCAATGTTTCATACTTTTGGGTTGAGAACAAGCCCAGACGTGAATGGCAAAGAAGTTTGCTTAATATTGTGATTGACAAGCAGATGCCCTATATGAATAATGATATAGAAAGTATTAAGTCGTTTCTACAATTCAAACTCTTTGGTTGCTAAGCCAACTCTAAGAAGCAATTCATGTTCACAGAGCGAAACACGAAAGCAAAGAAAAAGAACATTACACAATGTAACTGCGTTTGGGCAGCAAAGTGTAATAACTACGAAGAAGCGAATGATCGTAGATGACAACGACAGCAACAACAACAAGCTGTAAAGTTAAGAATCATTGAATGATGCAAGCAATTGTGCATTCTCCCATTGACAACAGCAACAAATTCAACAGAATCATCATACAAACAGACAATGTGCTAGTTGTTGTTGTTGTTGTTCGTGTTCTCTTGCATTCCATTTCAAAGGAAACTCAACTCAACTCAACCCATTCCATTGCGTTTCATTTCATTTCGTTTCGTTACGTTTCATTGCATTTGTGTTCTATTCTGTTTTGTCTAATTGTTCGCTTGCTTCTGTGTGTGTTACATTTAAGGGCTTAACGGTTGTCTTTACAAAAACGGATTAATGCTGTTATTGCGATTCTCATTGTTGTTGTTGTTGTTGTTGTGCATGGTCAGCATTATGATTGACTGGAAAGGCAACCGTTAAGCGCCAAGTACTAAGATCGATTAGCGCAAGGGCAAAACGAACAGGGGAAATAGTTTCCCATCAAGCGCATTACTTTCTTGCTCTTTATCGGTTCGCACTTATTCGCACACAAACTGTAAATTCTGTGCAGCTCTAATGACATCAAAGTGAATGCTCCGACTTCTTCCCTCTCCCCCCTTTGACTGCACCGTGAAGTGCGTATTATTATCATTCTCATCATCATCATCAGCATTAAATATTCGAGACACTCCACACACAGACAAGAAACCTACTTTGTCAACATCTTTCTTCAATGTTTCCTTCTCTTTCTAACGCATACGTTTGCCCCTGCTTTATTGATAAGCATTTTTGTTGACTTGACGAATACCAAATTGATGACTTTAACTTTTGGTGGGTTGAGCCCCGTTTTAGGTATCAATCAATACACTGAAAGAAAAAAGAGAACTACTTACTCCTGCCACCGGCATCGAGTGCTGCTGTTGCAGGCATAACGTTGCTGCCACTGCCGCTGCCGCTAATGCTGCCGCTGCCACTGCACAGCTGCAGTTGATCCTGTTGCAACTGCAGCTGTTGTTGCAGCTGATGCTGCTGTTGCTGCAGCAGATGTTGCTGCTGCTGGAATTGTAGCTGCTGCAACTCGCAATGCACCTCATGAATGGGCGGCGTGGGGGCATCATCGCGTTCGCCACGCAAGCAGGAGGCAAGGCCACGCCCACGCGGCATTGTGCTGCGACGCAACGGCTGCTCCATGGCAACAGCGCGACACTGTGCCGTTGACGTCGACTGCAGCTGCGACTGCGCGGTCGCTGTGCGCGGCATTGAATGCATTTTGCGCTGCGCTTCCAGCTGTTGTTGTTGTTGTTGTTTTTGTTCCTGTTGCAGTCGCTGCTTGCTGCGCTGCTGCTGCGGCGTTGACGTCGACGTTATATGCAGCTGCGCGTCGTCGCTAGCAGTGCGCAGTGCGCCGCAATTCATATTTACTTAATATTGTTTAGTTATTGTTGTTATTGTTGTTGTTATTGGTATTTTTGGTATTTTTTCTTTTGGTATGTTTCGAATTATGTTTTCTGTTAAAATATTTGGTTTGTGTTCCGCTTTTGTCTTTAGTTTAGTCTGTTTGCCATTGTTGCGGCTTGCTTTTTAGATCCACTTTGCCTGGTATTGGTTAACACACAATAATCGTTACTTTAATCGTTACATGTAACGAGTCAAGCATAGCGAGTATCGATTTGTTAAAGTTTAACACTTGCTCTTTAGTTTGAAGTTAAGATCGCCTTTTTTCGTTAAGCTTAACGAAAGCAACGTTGCCACAAAAAAGTAACGAGTAGCGAGTGGAAAAACAAACGAGAAGAACAAGCAACTAACTCTCTTACGACTTGCTGACGCCATTGGCAAGTCAACGGTTTCGCTTGCCTGCGTCAACAATTAAGATTTATGGTCATGGCGTGCTGGCTGCTCTGAAGGTTTTTGGCCCTGACAACTCCAGGTTCCTTAGTGCCCTACAACCCCTTGCAACCATAGCGCACCTTATGTTGTTTTTTAAACTAATTATGTGTTTTTGGTTGAACACGCGCGACTGCGTTTGTGTGTGTGTGTCTTGGCCCTTATCTATTGTCATTGTTGTCACTTGACTTGAACAATTTAACGCTCGTTGACTGTGACTTGGAACGAAATGGCAACGAAATGAAACGTTTGCTAAAGTTGCAACAAAACCAACAATCGCCCTTAAAGCCTATCGCTTTGTTATCGACCTGTCAGCATTTCTTACTCACAACAATCGACCTTAAAGCCTATCGCTTTGTTATCGACCTGTGAACAGTTCTTACTCCCAAAGAGAGATCTATCGATTATTATTTTGTATACTTTAATCGAGCGCTTTCACGCAACAAATTTGAATTCTAGGTCGTTGTTAATACACATTTTCCATTAGCTGTTTTCAGCTCTTTCTTGTTGTTGTTGTTATTGTTGTAGCGACTACTGTTCGGTTGTGGTTTAATGAATTTTCCTTTTGGTCGCGTTGCGTTGCGTTGCGTTGCGTGCGTTTTGCCCATGAACACACTTTTCCATAATCATTTTTTCTCTACCAACCGCAAATTCAGCTGCGTGAGCCCAAAACACAAAAAACAAAGGAAAAAACATAGTAAAGAAAAGAAAAGATAGAAACTCTTGCATGAGGTCGCTCTCTATATAGATACCATATATATATATATATATATATATTAGATGAGATTATGCACAAAACATATTTTATAAAGTTTGCTGCTGCTTCACTTTCTCCTTGCTCAGCTTACAGAAGCAACAAGACAGGGAGAGTGGGGTGAGGGGAAATGCAGCTGTTCTCAGCGCAGTAAAGCATGACGTTGTCGTTGATGTCGCACCTGTAAGCATTGAACAAGGTGTGCTACACACACACACACACACACAGGACTCTCTCTCTCTTTCTCTTGGTCTGTCTGTGGAACGGAAGTGCGAGCCAATGGCCAGAAATGGACAGAATTTGATATACGTAAGCATATGGTCATGGGATCGAACAACAAAAACATATGACTGTAGACAGTATGGTGTGTGTGTGTTGTGTGTGTGTGTGTGATGAACTTCAGTGTAGAACAAAGCACCGCAACGGATGCGCCAAATAAAGCAACGAAGCGATGCGACGATATGGCAATCATTGCATTCGAATTCAGCTGCAGCCAACTTAATGCTGACACACACAGCACAACAACAACAACAACAGAGAAGCAGCGAACGAAGATGGAAAAGAAAGAAAGGAGTGGGGAAGGGGGGTTGGGGGAGACAACGGGCGGTGACATTGTTGCGTGGGCCGTGCGGCATTAATGAATAATTTGGCAGCGCTGCATTTTTGCACGTCGCTGATGCGACTGAAGCTGAAGTTGAAGCGCTCTACGAGGGTTGCCACTACAGTTCTAGGTTAACTTTTGTTGGTTTTGCTACTTTCTTTTATTCTAACAAAGCTACTAAAAATTTGTAGCAAGTTTATGGGCTATAACTCATTATTATTATTTGTATTAAGATCAACTCATTACCCACTAATTTGGCTAATAAGACTTTTATAACGATGCCATAATAAGCAGCAAAATAGAAGTCTAATCACAAACAAAAAAAGCTGGCAAGTTTTCTAGCACACGACAAACAAAAGATTTAAGCACTTAACAGCTTAAATGCAGCGTAAAATAATCAAGCAAATTAACACACACACATAGAAAAACCATTCGGTCAAGATAATTACAATGATCAAATTGGCTTTATTTCTATGGTAGAAAGTGATCATTGACTGTGGCTAAATAATTTGACACAAAACATAGGCATGACTTTGTGATTAATACCCTAAGCTGGTTTGAAATTGGTGTATATTGTTTTTTTTAGAGAGGTTTGTAATTTCTAAACAATTTTAATATAGTTTGACTAAGAAACAAAAGCTCTGACTTGAGCTTAATTACTTGAAAAAGTTACGTTCTAATTTTAATATTATTTATGTAAAGTTGACTTTAAAAGAATCTAAAGAAACACACTCCAAGAGTAACAACCTTGAAACGAAAAAAAGACCAAATTTAATGGTTTCTAAGATTTTAAGCATGTTTTTTTTTATTTTTTATAGAGCACTTAGTGGTAATGAGCCGGTGCGAATTGAAATCCATTTCAAGTGTTATGTAAATTATAAAGCGTCCCTCGGTTGTTATTTTTTGAGCATGCTTCTAACGCTGCTTTCTTTTTGTTGTTGTTTTCGCTCTCTCTCTCTCTCTCTCTCTCTCTATTGTTTTGGCACAGACGTGGGAAACTTTTGAACGCCCCATTGTCGCATAGAACAACAAAGACATTGCAGTCGACGTCGCAGTCAGCGTCGCAGCCAGTTTGATGTTATGCAAGCGCAGTTTCTGGGTCTGGGTCTGAGAAGCCAAGAAGAGCGAACAAGCGAGAGAATTGCAAAGAACAGAAAGAGTAGCTTAAAGGTCATTGGCTTTGCTGGCTGAGTTCGTTAGATTATATAGGCAAAAGATCAGATAGTGTTGAAGATGAAGAAGATGAAAATGACTATGGCAATATATATATATATATATATATATATATCTGGGATTATGGCCAGTTTTATTTGCAGGCTCGCGTATAATTGACTTTTGCCGCGTCCGATGATCAACAAGAAAATGGACCACGTTGATTGCGGCGATAATTGCGACATAGATAAAGCGTCAAGAGTCCAAAAGCGACACGCACCATGAGAACGAAACGAATGGGGGCAAAGACAAGAAGAAGAGAGAGGCAGTTGCCCATAAACGTGTTGTGATTCATTCAGAACAATAGACAATAGACAACAACAAAAAAAAAGAAGGCTAAGCAGCAGCTGGATTAGGTAGAAGGCGTTGGGCAGAGGGGGGGTACTTTGGGGGTAATTGTTGTGGTCGTTGATCGCAGACAAATTAAATTAACAACAAGAGAGAGAGAGAGAGGGAGAGAGAAAAAAGTGAAAATTGTTGTTTATTGTAGTTCGTCCGGTTGCTACTTTTGCTACGGATATTTGCGGTTCTTTGTCAGCTTTTTTTTGTTAGTTTTGGGGACACAGCCCATTTATGGCAAAGAACAAAAGAGAGAGAGATAGAGAGAGAAAGGGCGAAGGGGTGGAGAGAGAATTGTCTTTCAAGCCCCAAACAAGCCATGAATAACAATTTGTTTTTGAGTCTATTTTTGTCAGTTTATTATCATTATGATGATGAATAAAAATAAGTCTAATTTAGCGTAAGTTTTTGGTGTGAAAAAGTACTTTAACCCAAGCTTGGTAAGTAACTAAGGGTTAGGAAAAAAGACGAAAAAGTTCAAGATAACTAAAACTTGAGGGAGTTTCTCTAGAGAACAGGAAAAAAACACAGCTCCGAGAAGCTTTTAAGCTTTAATAAATGCTTTTTCTTATTTAAAGCTATAGATTTGAAACTAAATAGCTTTTTAGGATTAGTTTTTAAGTAGATTCAGTAACATTTTTCTGTAAAGCTGCCAATAAAAACTGCAAGAACGTTTAAAGTGAGAATTAACTTCATTTCAAACCTACGAAAGAGCTTTTCTACTGTTTTAAACTTTGTTTCGACTAAGACTCTTTCGTGGCTTTCAAAAATAGAGACAATTTTTTTTAAACACCCGCATTTGCCACTTGAAGTTTTAACTGTTTGTTGCTTCTTTTGTTGTTGTTATTATCACTAAGAGCCACACTTTTTCACTCAACACGCCTCGCAGCAGTTTTCACACGCTGCAATCTACTCGTTGTTGTTGTTGTTGTTGGAAACTGAGGGAGT
The DNA here is from genome assembly GCA_035044725.1 of Scaptomyza caliginosa. NCBI lineage: Eukaryota > Metazoa > Arthropoda > Insecta > Diptera > Drosophilidae > Scaptomyza > Scaptomyza caliginosa. The sequence goes on along the minus strand of JAWNNR010000240.1, from coordinate 189,699 downwards.
AGAAAGACATTGGAATGAAAATGGCTTTGTTTTTTGTCTGCGCTCGCAAAACACTTAAGTAGCTCGCTGGGCATAGTTGGTAGGGGTTATGGGTTGGCTAAAACCTTAGGCTCTTTTCCTGGTCTTAACCCTTCGCTCGGCTTCTCCTTTCCCGCTCTTGGCTTGGGCCTTTGGCGTTATTCGTGTCAACATGTGTTGCATATTATGTAAATTATTATTGTTCGAAGGGGGTATGGGGGGTTGGGTGGGTGGTGTGTTGCCTCTTCCCAGTTTGATGTCGAAATGGCCGCATAAAGCAATTTAACTGTTTTATGTTGTGCCTCTCGCTCTCTCCCTCTCCCTTCCTCTCTTTCTTGCCACTTTTTTGCTGAAGGTTTATAGTTTTGTTTTATGTTTAATGGCAAAGAATTGTGTGAAACTTATTGTTGTTTAGCTTTAGTTTTTTTTTGGTTAGTTTTGGCTTGTTTACGCCATTCCGATTTTTTTGCGCTAAATTTATCTGATTTCTCAGCAAAGCACGTAACGAGAAGAAAGAGAGAGAGAGCGAGAAAGAGAGCGTTTTTTTTTTCTCTGCGTATTTTTGGAAATGATTTCAAACGCATCTCAACCTTAAGGTGTGATAAACATTTGTGTAAACAAATCAAATAGCTAAGCAGACGGGTTAGAAAAAAAATTGACCCTGGCCACACCCCTACCCCGCCCCCTCTTGCCATTCGCTCTGAGTTGTAATGGCAATTCCCTGCATGTTTTTTTTTCGAGAGTCGTTTCCAATTGGATGTAAACATTTTGAATATGTTTACACAGAGCCAACAAATTTGGCCGAACGCAATCGTCTCAAGAATATATATATATATATATAATGAAGTTGTAGAAAGTTTAAGAAAGATCTTCAGTGCTTCAGATCAAACTCAAAACGAAACAATTTCAAACACTTTCTAAATAAAAAATTGCGATTAAGTGAAAAAAAAGCAAAAACGAGACTGTGAAATAGATTCCGAAATAAGCGAGAGTACTTGCAAGTGAGTGTGTGTGTGTGTGTGTGTGTGTTATTATATAATTGGCTAGCTTAAATTGGAAGTGGAAACAATTGCCATATGTAGATCGACTGACTCAACTTGGAGGCTACAAAAGACGCTCGACATCATATTCGATGGATGGATGGATGCATGGATGGATGGATGATGATCATTATGCTTGCTCATAATGATAATGATGATGACGACATCGCGCAGTTTTTGTGCAAAGTGCGAACGGGCAATTTACATGCAAACACACAGATACAAAGATACAAAGATACACAGATACAGTCGAGTGGCTGACAGATATTTATGACATATGAATTACTGAATACTGTGGCGTTGTTAATTGTTGTTGCTGTTGCTTTTAGTTATGCCTCCTCTTAAATGGTTCAATTGAACGACAACAACAACAACAACTTCAAAGTAACGGATACAACAGACAACAAGAAACACATTTAATCAACTGCAAAACGATGACAAAACTCTCGCAGATACATTTGTATCTACAGCTGCACCTGCTATATAGCTAGCCCCCCGCACCCCTTGCCTCCTAACCACTGCCAGTAAAGGCCTATTGCAATGCATTTTAATTTCAATTTTTAACTATTTGCGCATGCAATTAACAAGCACAAAGCCAGAGAGAGAGAGCGAACAATGGTCGCGTTAAAAAACGCTAGCAAAACGCGCGGAAAACACTGTTGTGTTTTTTTTTACTGCCTGCCAATTTCACCCACAACAACGCGTCGCGACAGCTGAACAGAGGAATCGCAACAACAACAACAACAACAACAGCGACAAGAGCCAGACAATGGCATTCATCATCGTCATCATCAGACAATGGCAAACTCCCAGCAACTACTTCCAAGCCCCTCCCCCTCACCACCACCCAATTCAACTTCCACCTCACGCAACACCTAACAAAGGGAGCGTCCATTGTTTCTCAAATAGAAAAAAGAAGCAAACTCCAGAAACACATAAAAAGAGTATAATGTTAGAGTATTTTGCATAGTCGTTAGTTGGGCTTTGAAAGCGGTTTTTGCAGTATCTTTGGACAAGTTAGTTAGAGTATATATGGAAACAGTTTAATTATTACAATATCTACAAAAAGTTCTCAGTAATATTATGACGTGACATTAAACAAAAGTCATGTCCGTCTTATTACTGATATTAAAGTAAATATATGTTAAAGTCATTTGTGAAAACACAGAGAACAATAATAAGTTCAATGAAAGAAAAAACTGCTCAAAACAAGTGGAATTATGAGAAGTTTGTAGTCAAAGTAACTTGGCCCTCAAAAAGTTAAGCAAAAAGTGAAGCTTATTTCAAAAGTGTTTAAGCAAAGTAAATAAGTTTTCTTGCTTATTACATAGTTTAAGTGATTTGTTAAGCAAAAGTGCACAAAACAAGTGTGAACGAACTTTTTTTTGAAGGTCTACAGAACAATTTAAGAGTTGAGATAGTTTTATTAAGAAAAATTGATTAAATTAAGCATAAAAACTAAAGTATATAAACCTTTCCTTCTTCTTGTTCATATGTTTATCTTTCTTAAAATAACAATCTTTTTAAGAAAAATCTTAAACTTAAATCAAATACTTATTCTTGACCAAATTTCGAATAAAAACTTTTTTTTATATGTTTTTAAAGCAAAAGTAGCTTAAAACAATAAAATAAAAAGAAGAAAAAACAGACGGAAAATTTAATTTAAAATAATTCCAATGCACTTAAAGCAAATAGCAAATAATGCTTTAAGTTAAGTTAAAACAGACAACAAATTAACTATGCGAAATGACAAAAAAACAAAAGAAACAAAGACAAAAGAGAAAGAGAATCGAGTGGTAAAGAAGAAAGAAAAGAAAACAACTTTGCAAATGTTATTGTTGTCTCTAAGACAATCTGACTCAGAGAAGTTGTAGATTGCAGGGGGAGGCGGTGGGGGGAGGGGTTGGGCAGGGGGTTGGTCTAGGCGTTGCACTTTTGATGAATGCATTTAAGAAACGCATTCAATTATCTCAAACAACGACAGAAACAGCTAAGAAAAAAGAAAGTTGGTTTTTTTTTTAGCAACAACAACAACAACAACAACTTTGGCCAAAATGCGTTTCTTGCAGTTTAAATATAAGTGTATATATTTAGATTTGTGCAGTTGTTGCTTTTGTTATAAATATAATGTGGGTCATGTGCATCAAATTAATTAATTGGTGTCAATTGTTTGCTTAGCTTTTGCTTTTCAAACTTTATGCTCTTTCTATCTTTTTTCGCTTTCTTTTGTGTGTGTTTGTGTGTGTGCTGTTGTTAACTTGGCCAAATGCGGCTGACACAGTTGGCCATACAGTTTCGGCATTCTGATTTACATGGCCCATAGGCAAACTGACCGTCTACTTGACCCCCCCTGCCCCTTGCCCCTTGCAACACATTGTCATATAAGCTTATCCGGATGCGCTTATAGCCCCGTAAACGCTTAACAACAACAACAGCTCTCTTGGCCGCCTTTTGGGCCAACACCCAGGCCTCCCCCTAGAGCCTCTGCTAACGCCTTTTACCATACCATTGTATTGGTGTCAAGCGCTCATTTCCCTAATTCAGTTGAGCATTTTACACACATTTTCATTCTGTTTTCTTTCGTTCGTTTCACTTGGCGATTTCTTAGATTCTTTTTGGCGAATCAGAAAACGCGCACAAAAATCGCGCGCGTTTTTTTTTTTTTTGATGCGTTTTCAACAATAAGTTTGCTTTGTAGAATAATTTGTGTTGCGTTGCCTTTGGCTAAATTTATAGCCCAGATGATGTGCTTGAAGATGTTGTCTGTGTGTGTGTTTTGTTGTTGTTGTTGTTGCCCAGTTTTGTGAACAGGCGGATTTTTTGGCGTTTATTCTACTATGTGCGTTTATTTGTTTCTCTTTCTGTTTCTGTTGTAGTTTAGTCTGTTTGTTTGTTGTTTTGCATTTTATTTATAGAACATTTTCATTTTGAATTCGCAACGCGCCGCAGCGCGCATAGTTTTACAAAATATTTTCCAACCGAACACGCAAAAAATAAATAAAAATATATACAACAAATTTTGCATAGCTATTTTTCATTCATTCAACAACAACAACAACAACAGCACAAAACAACAACAACAAAAAAGTATATAGTTAATTTATTATTATGGAAATTTGTTTTGACGGGTTCAGAGCAAATACAAAAAAAACACAACACGCAAACACCTCAAAAAAAAAATGTATATCAGCTGTGAATCGAGCGTAATATTAATAAAACAAAAACAAAAAAAACAACAACACAGAGAACACACTAAAAACTAAAGAGCAAGTGTTTTATTATTTAGTTTTGTTTTTTTTTTTAAAACAAAAAACACAACGAAGCGAGTGCTGACGAACGAGCAACGAACCCAACCGCCTGCGCCGGAAGCTTAAAGTGGACTGAAACGAATCGAACCGAACCGAAACGCAGCAAAGGCAACGGCAACGGCAGCAGCGCTAAAGCTGGCCATAAGACTGGCACAGTGGGCCGAGACTGCGGCAACGTAAAATGAAAAGTTTAAGTCAAAGTTGAAGTCTTTTGACTACCTAGCAATTAGTTGCTAAAGCATATAAGTAAATATATTAAACTCATATTTACAATATGTTTGTTTTTCGCTAGCCCATTTGTAAGTCAAGCTCTGAGACAAAGTTGAGACAACACCAATGCATTTAGGTAATAACACATTTGCACCACTGTTTAACGACTTGCAGTGAAATGAAACGCAACGGAAATGAGACACGTTCGTGCGCTCGCACGCTCTCTCTGCGCCATTTGTGCTCTCGCTCTCACTCGCTCTCTCTGTCGGTCAAGTGTTCTCGGTTCATTGATGGAACTGTTTGGCAGTCGAAACGAAGTTGCAAACGCATAAAGCATTGCAAGTGTTTCTCTAGTTGTTGTTGTTGTTGTGTACTTTGTTTACATTTACAGCATAAGAAGAATATGAAGCAGAAGCAGAAAATGGCAAAGGCAAGAAGAAGCATTAACAGCAGTTGAGCTAATCGCTTTTTTTTAATTGCATTTGAGTTTTGGTGTCGAGCAGCGACGCCTGCGCAGTCTTCGCTTCACTGGCTATTTAGCTTTGAATTGGCCAAGCGGCAGCAGCCTTGATACGCAGCCATTAACAACGTTCGCAACAACATAAACAAGAAAATCACAGCAAGAGCAACAGCAACCATTGGATGACCAACAATTGGGCAAATGAATGAATGAATGAAACCATTGTTAACAACAAATCGATGGATATTTAACAGCAAATTGCCAAATAGCATGCAACGATAACGATTACAATAACGATATGCAATGGATCTTTTTTGAGGAAAACTCTAATACCCACAGCATCATATATGGGTTAACTTATAAAGAGAGAGAGAGAGAGAGAGGTGTAATTATGCAAAAATATATATTAATTCATTTATTAATAGCCTTGAATTTGAATGCACATTTCATATTGCATGCTATTATCTATTAATGTATTCCGAAAATGCCATAACGATCGCATTATAAATAAATTAATCAAAAAAAAGTTCTCTCTCTTTTTCCCTTCATGCTCTTTTGATATGCATTACAAGCACATTTAGTGTGTAACTAAATGTTTCACATTCCAAACATTCCGTTTAGCACAATTCGCAAGAATGTTTGTGTTTCTTTTGTCGTGTGTGTGTGGGGGGGGGGGGGGGGGGGAAATACGCATTAGAATTTATGCAAATATGTATCAACAGACAGAGATGTATGTAAATTAAACTATTTTTAAAAAACGTTTGTCGCCTGCGCAGCTTTGCTTTGCTCAATCGCGCAACGTTTGTTTGTCATTAACGAGCTTGCTTTGGTTAACGTCTGTCGGGTGTACACAACTTCCACTTCTACTCCCACATTACCCGACTTCGCGCTCGCTCTCTCTCCATCTCACTGTGTGTGTGTGTGTGTGTGTGTGTGTTGCTATTGTGCTCAATGTGCTGGCATGCGTGACGACGATACAAACAAATTTCCTGAGTGCGCCTTTGCACACAATCAGACAGAGTGAATGCGAGAGAGAGAGGCAAAAAGCGTTGATATGATCGGTAAGAGAGCTCCAAACAATGACAGCGACAGCAACAACAACAACTGCAATTACCGATGCGCTTAAGTCGTAGGTCAATGCAATTAAAGCGCCGCTTGACCGCAACCAGTTCAAGCCAGAGGTGCGGAGTAACGGCAGCCCCAAAAAACCCAAAAAGGTGCCAACCACCAATTACATAAGATAACAAACACACACAGGTCAAGTTATATTTTCTCTATAACCCTAGGTAAAGTAAGGCCAAACACACTTACCTAGATCATTGTAGAGCGTTGTGTTCAGCACGATATCGTTTAGGCCGTTCATGCCAGGGCCGAGACACGAATCCGAATCGTTCTCGTTCTCTTCGGCCAGTGTGGGCGGACCGTCCCACAGTGCCTTGACTGGACGTCGAACACGATCGAGACGAACGCGCGGAATATCCTCATAGCACACATCGCCAAGCTAAGAGTAACGAGAGAAGAGTCGTTAAAAAGTTTGTTTTACTTTTGATGGAGTTTAAATGGGCTAGGTGAGATTAGTTGAATGTTAGAGCATAACCCACCTCAATTTCCTTTTTGGGCGTAGCCGGGAATATCTACATGTTAGTAGTAGTAGTAGAAGCGTATTATGGTCCATGTTAGTGAGTGCAAAAGTGTGTGAAGGGGAGGTAAAAATAGAGATACAAAACAGATGCACAATATACAGAGACAATAAGCGATAGAATATATATAGACATGGTTTATTGAAAGTTATATTTAATGTTAGCACAAATACAATATGGCATTTCACTTGCTTTAAACTAGTTAGTACTCACCGAAATCTCCTCGCTGCAGTAGGCGGTAAATGTTTGATCATCCTGCTGCAGCACACAATACAACGGTCCCCAGGGCAGTGTCTTGATGAGGCGTGTCAGTTCGCCCTCCGTTTCTGAAAAGTACAAAAAAATAACAACATGTAAGCATACGTCTACACTTAGGCGCCATCTAACGCACATCAGCAGCAACAAATACTTTGCAAATGACAAAAAGCATTGCATGCTTTTAGGCGGCACGTGAAAAAATACCATGAAGTATTAGCACGCAAGCGAAAAAGGCACTAGAAAATACCAAAAAAAAAAGCAATACTAAACCCCCCCCCCTCTACCAACACCCAACCAACCGTACCCCCTTCGACAAAACACCACCGCTGCTTGGGTTGCACGCATGCGTGTTGCTAATAAGACAGCGGTACTAAAAATTAGAAATGCAATTGCCAACTGCAACCTGCAACTGCGTCAAATGCCGTTTGCCTGTGTTGCTCTGCGGAAAAATTGTGGAAATTGTATGCTGCAGTGGCAGCAGCACATAAAAGAAGAACAGCAACAAACACAATGGGCAACCAAGTTGAACTAAGTAACTGCTTATCCCCCTCCCAACCCCCATCCACACCCCCTTAACCCTCTTCTTCTTCCCTTACAGCCCGCATCTGATTCAATAATTTAATCCCATCGCCATCGTCTCCACTTCACTTCACTCCCCGCCCCCTTTACGGCACTTGTTGCTTGGCCCCGCGAAATTCACAAAGTTCGTTTCACTTCGTTTCTTCAACGTTCTTGACGGCCGTATGCGATAACAATGCAACAACAACAACAACTACAACAACAACAAGATAAATAATAATAAAAATGAAAGAAAACTGTTTTAATTTGAAGAGAGAGAGCGAGACAAGAGAAGAGCATAACGGAAGAGAGAGAGAGAAAGAGAGTGGAGGCTGAAGAGAGCGGAAAACAGAGATGTTAAGACGAGACGACCCAAGACGACCCCAAAAAAAAGTCTGAACAAAACTTGAGCAAGAACATAAACAGAATTTTCTGCGTAAAGTCGACTGTTAAATACCCTACAACGATAGATATACTAGAAATTATGAAAATAATGATATATTTTATATGTTTATCAAATGTTTTAAGATTCCTTAAGTATAGTTTCAAAAAAGCTTTGCTTTCTTTTGACAGAGTTGACAAAGTTTTGTTCTTAATGTTTCTTTTTTCTTATAAGGAATCTTGATAGATGATGTGAGAACAACTTTAAGTGAACTAACAAAATACCCAATGGAAGGGTATGCAACATTAAATAGCAAACTTTAAGCCAAAACTCTGTGGGCAGAGTGTTGAGTGGTGCGTGGGTAAGGGGGTATGTGCAGGGGGTGAGGGGTTGGTGTTGCTGGTAGATATCTCTGGTTACTCTATCAAAACGCGAAACAAGCCGGCGGAGACGGGAGAACAGTTTTCAAGTTGAGGCGCCTGTCTGGCCATTTAACTTGGAGTAATAATAATAATAATAAAAATATATATAAATAATGTACTGTAAAGACCACAAATGAAGTCGAAGCCGACGTCGACGTCGACGTCAACGTTGCTCAGCAAGTTTGCGTTAATTTTGTGCTTTTTGCATAAGAAAATTCTCGCTTGTTTGAGTTCAATGCACTTGCCAAAGCTTTGCACTGTCAAGGGCAGCAGGGGGGAGGGGGTTTGAGGGGTAGGGTGGCATAGCATTTAGTTTTGGCCAGCTGCCCAGGTAGCAGCGTTCCAGTCGCTGCTCACTAGTTGAACACACAACAACAACAAAATTACAGCTGTTACGTCATATACAAAAGCAACAGTTTAACGTCACGTGGCTAAAGCGGAAGATCTAAGGCATAGCTGTGATCGATAAATTATCGATTAGTGCGCACTCGAGCATAACTAAATGCTTTGAGCATTTATCAACACTGCATAAGTGCGTACATATATATAGAGAAGCATTTGCAAAGATAACTGTTTATTTTGTGTAGCGTTGCCAGACTTTGTGGCTTATGATTGGAAGTGATTAATAGAAAGAGCAGCGTTGTAAATGCTAGAAAGCTTTCTAGTAAAGCTTTTCTGAAGTTCAAACTTTACAAACTATTTGCTAAACGAAACATTTAGTTCTAATCTGAACTGAACTAAGCGATTAAGTAAAACTGAACGAAACGAAAACAGTAATTGGATCATTCTCAAGCTTTTTATCGAATTTGTTTAGTTCTTAGTTCAAGCGAAAAATAATAAAGACTTTAACAAAGCAATATAAAACTGAATAAACTTAACAGAAAGAGATGCAAAACCAACTAAAACTAAGCGAAAAAAAAACATTTATTTAAAAAACCTCTGAAAGGGATCCAAACTGTTTTGCTTAATGTTTTTTAAGTGAGAAGAAATTAAGTTAACATTAAATTAACAAAATGCTTAAAGCACCCAAAGATATTAAATACAGAAAAAAAGGAAAGAAAAAAAACGTTTGCCAATTAAAAGTAATTTAAAATAATTTATGCGATGCGTCATGTGTGTGTGTGTGTGTGGGTGGGTGTGTGTGTGTGTGTGGGTGGGTGTGGCAGTGTCGTTTATATGCTACATATGTTACAGTTGAGTGCGATAGGTGTTGGGATCCAAAACGAAGAGGGTGGTTGGGAGGGAGGGAGGGGGGGAGGGGGAAGGGAGTTCAGTTATAGTGTCGATCGACACAAACCAAATTGGTTCTGTTTGTTTCCCTTCAACTTAAGCTGCTTTCAGTTCGAACAAACCAAAAAAATCAGAAACTAAAAGTTTTTAGCAAGGTGTTATGGACTAAGAAATACCCTGGAAGAAGGGTTAAAGAACTTTCTACTCTAATAAGTATCTGAGTTTCAAACTGTTTCTCAAACCTGAACGTACTGTACCACTTTTAGTGTTGTTAAACTTCTAATCAAGTGTTGTTAAGTACTATTTTCATCAATGAAAGTTGTAAGTAAACTCTTTTAGCTATAACTGCCTGCTATTATGGAAATGTTAGGGATATTTATAGAGTGTATGTTATGCCTTGTCGTGTCAGGCGCCAACATGAGAAGCAACAACATTGCGACAGGGCGACAACAATGAAAGCTAAGCAGCAGAAGCAGAAGCTACTTCCGCATAGAGAGAGCAGCAGCTGTTCCAGACAATGCCCGAAAAAGACACAGAAATAAGACCCCAACTCCTGATGGTGGGTGAAGGAAACTGACAGATGAACAACATAAGCAGTGGGAGTGGGGAAGGGAGAGTGGAAGGGGCAAAGATGTGAAGTGGAAACTGAAAAACTAGACTAAAGTTTTTGGGGTATTTATGTGTGTGTGTGTGTGTAGATGAGCGGCAGCCATAAGTACAAACATGTGTATGTCTTGATAGGCATCGCCCCCCCCCCCCCCCCAACCCCCCTCCCCACACTTCTTGCCACATGCAATGCACAACACAAATAGTTGCGTAAATGCAACAAAAACAACAAAAAACAGCTTTTAATTAGGTTTATGGGAAATATGCGCAGAAAAAAAAAGCGGCAAACAAACAAAAGCCCCCCCCCCCTTCGTCTGCTTTGAGCCAAACAATGCAGAATTATAGCATAACTTGATTTTTTCGCGTTCATGTAATCAGCTAAACAAGCCCCAAACTGAACCGAATCGCGCCGCATTTTATTTGTCAATTCATTTATAGATTCGTTTCTTCTTCTTCTTCCCTTGTGTTTGCTTTTGGCTTTTGTTGACTTCTCCATTCAGTCTTTATTTATACCCTTTAACTCTTTTACTTAGTTGATTTCATTTTTACAGAGCATCTTTTAGTCGAGATGCAGTTACATAATTGTTTTTTTGCTATTTATTATTTGTATCTGAACGATTGCAAAATTCATCAGCAGACTAAAGAAAAACACGCACACGCACACACACACACACACGCACACACGACATAACTAACGGTGCTTTTCTGCTTCTTCTTCTTCTTCTCGTTGCTGATCATCATAATCAGGGCGTATACGCAACGCAATTTTGTAATATTTTCTTAGAAGGCACGCGAAATTTTGCCTTCTTCGCTGTTTTTTTTCTTCTTTTTTGTATTTGTTTATTTGCATTGCCGTCTGTGGGAGATTATTCCAAAAAAAAGAGAGAGAGAGAAGAAGAAGAGGAAGAGAGATAACAAGCAACTGTTGGATGGCAAGTAAAATAATAATAATAATAATAATATAATTGCATTAGCTCACGATTTGTGTCAATTTGGTAATTTGATGGCATAATTTGAAAAGCGGGTCACAAAGATAATAATAATAAAAAACAAGAAACATCAAAAGAATAATGAATTGAAGCGAGTTTTTATTAGTTGGCTTGATCGTTGTGTTTTTGTTTTTTTTTCGAACAAAAGGCAGTTTAGTTTTTGTTACATTTGATTCGATTGCTCTATAATTCCTTCTACCTTTTCATCTTATAACCCACTCATTTGCTTATAAACTCTATCCATCCATTTGTCTTTTGTAATACCAATCTAACTTTATATCATAATATAGTTCTACCTTTAAGGTTCTTTAACTACTTTTATCCTCTATCTTTCTACATTCCTTTCCATGCTTCTTTGTTTCCCTATATATTTAGCATCTATCTGTTTTTCTTATCTGTATCTCTTTTCTATTTTCTAACTCTATCTAACTATCTATTATCCTATATATAACCATCGATCTATCTTGTTATTTCTCTTCCTTTAATATCATAGGTATTCTACATTCATCTCTTCATCTTTATTCCTATCAATCTATCTATACTTTTTACTAACATTCTACTTATCCATATCTCTAACTTTTTCCTTCCTCTTACTAAGGTTCCAACTATTAAAACCTTATAGCTATGCTATCCCTTTATACACCTACCAAATCATCTTTCTTCTTAGTATTCAAACTTTATGAAATTATTTTTTTTTTTCAATTTTTGCTTTGATTTTATTACATACTTTAAAGACTACAAACAATTACGCATAAATTCCGGCGATTTTAAACGAACCTGTTCTTCGATGAGATCACAAAACGATGCCAAAAAATGATCTTTACAGCAAAGCGAAGAAGAAGAATGTTATTTATAAGCATTTTTAACACAATGTGCAGCTTAATTATAAATCAATTATAATGTTAATGTAAATAAGACTGGAAACAACTATATTAAATATAAACAATTGGCTTAAGTTTGTTATAATATTTCCAGTTCTTGAATTTGAATATGTTAAGAGTTGTCTAAAGGGTTTCTTCTAGCTGAGACTCTTTAAGTTGTTGTCATATTACTTTCCGATTGTAATTGATATATATCTATCCAACTATCTAGTTTATAGCTCTTGCTCGTATTACTACTTGTCCCCTGGCCCAATTCTCACACCCCCTTAGCCCCCTTTTGAGTGTCTGCATCTGGCTTGTTTGGCATATGGCGGCTATAATTTCATGCGATCAACAGGTTTTGTAAATTTCCTTTTTTTACTTGCGTTGTTTTTTGTTTTTGTTTTTCTTTGGTATATATATTTCTTAATGTTGTTTTCTTGTCGCTGTTGTTGTTGTTGTTGTTATTGGGGCAATGGGAAAAGCTAAGAGACGAGACAAGGTGGCAACAACGTGTTAATCCATACCCAACAATCGACATTTGCCCAAACAAAAAAACAACAACAACAGACAAGTGGCTATAACGCGGAAGACAAGAGGAACTGCACTAAGAGTGGCTTAAACAAGGCGTCAAGGGGAGGGAGGGGAGTGGAGCGAGTGGCTAGTGGGGTTGTCTATAAAGCCTGCTTGGGCCTGGCACTAACGACGACGACGTCCAAGCAAAAAAAAACACACACACACACTTGAGGAAAAAGTGAATTTTTTCATAGAAAGTTGCTGGGCAACATTTGCGACAGCGGGAGAGGGGGAGGGGTAAGGTGTTCGGCTGTTTGCCGATACTTGAAAATAGAAAATACACCAATAACAACAACAACAATCGAATTCTCTCTCAACTCGTTTCACTTTCTATCGTTTGTCTCGCTTCCGCTTGTTCCTATCCTTTTTTGTTACTGTTGTTACAGTAATTGTTGTTGTTGTAGTTCTGTGATTTGCCAAAACAGGCGCATTGTATGTGACGACAGGTGGCGCTGCTGCAGCGACAGCACCATTTTGTAGCCATCAACAACAAAATCAATGCATAAGCAAAAACACAAAAAAACTAAGAAGAAGCAGAAGAAGAAGAACTAGAATTTAACAACGGTAACAATAGCCAACAGCTGCAATTTGACTTAAGAAAAACAACACAAAAACTGTGCCACGACGACGCGTCGTTAATGACGCCATCGGCAATCTTCGTCGCCGCCGTCGTCGCGTTTATGATTTCTCGCTAAGCAACTCTCTCGCTCTGGCAAAGCTTTCTTATGCTCTCTTCCTTTAATGCGCGCTTTGGGTTGAGTTTTAAACGCGCGCTTAGACGAAACGAGTCAAACTAATCGACATAACCAAAAAAAAGCGAGTGCATAGACGACTAAGCGATGCTCTTTTATGTAAGTAAGAGGATTCGTATTAAGAAGTGAAAGCTAAGCTACCCGTAAGCATGCATAGACCTATTAAAGGGTATGAAAGCCATTTAAGCGTGCTGGCCAAGAACCATAGCAAGACGTTTAAGACTTGACTTGGCCAAAAGCATAAACAAAAAAACTCAACACCGAAGACGTGTTAACCAAGACGGTCAAGTGACATGCAAAGCGAAAGCGGCCAACAACATGAAACAGGCAACCAACATGACAGAAAAATGATGTCAAGCCAGCGGGCACGAAGCAGCAACAACAACAACAACAACAGCCACAGTTGGTCTTCGCAACAGGGGCCAATGGCCAAACCCGGTTGAGACCTCTATAAATATGTGTGTGTGTGTGGGTGTGCAAAGGCAAGGCTAAAGCGGCTAAAGAGCCACAAAGGCTGTGTTAGAATGTCACAAATGACCTTGACACACCAACCTGCAACACACAACCACACACACACACACATAACACACCTTCCTTCCGCTGCGGGCACAATATCTAACAATAATAATAAAAGAAAAGAAAAAAAACCTTTAAGCCATTAAGAAACGAAACGATATGAGCAATAAGAGCCATTTTGCCATTTGCCATTTGCCACTTGCGGCAAGCTTGCCATGAAGCCTTCATACATAAAGTATATCCACTTCCATTTCTACAACACGTCACGACAAACAAACAAACACACACACACACACACACACACATAGCTCTATCAATAGTTAGGGAAGCACCTACAACAACAACAACAAAAACGATATGTCGTTGCCAGGCAACAAAAGTTAACAAATCAGTTTCGATTTAATGAAACCAAAAACTTTACGTATCAAACAATTTACACTTAAATTCTGTCTACTTCAATTGAAAGTTTCTATTTAATGAAACCAAAACCTAACGAATTAAAATAATTAAACATAAAAACTGTCTACTTCAACTGAAAGTTGTCTATTTAGATTGGTTTTATCTTAAACATTATTAATACCTAAAGTTTTTTTGTGTTATATTAGTTTTACTCTTACTAAACTACAAAACTTTTACCCTCTTTAGTAATTTTAGTTTTCTTTACCCTAGACAAAGGTGGAAGCTTAATGAACTATTAGTTTAATCATTCCATTCATTATAAAATGCAATTAAACTGTAAATATTTTGACAAGTCTCTTTTGGAGTTGCTTAAAACTTTGATACTATCCAACAAAAATCTAAGTACTCAAAAAGTTAATAAAAATTTGGTTAAGTTTAATGAGAAGCGCATTTAAAAATAACAGACATTAAAAACTAAATACAAGGTCATTAGATCATAAATATTTTTTATTTGTCGCCTGCACGTTTCCTTAATGTGTGTGGGTGTGTTTGTGTATGTGTGTGTGAAAGAAGCAACCTCTCGCAGTAAAACAACAACAACAAGAACGACAGCGACAAGAACTGCAATAAAGTGAAGCGGATGAGCGACAGGTAAAAATGCTAATAGTTGTAGATAACGGAAAACGGAAAAGCGACCAACAACAACAACAGCAAACAGTGGGACAAACTGCCCAAAAAAAAACAACAGTTGTTTGTTTGTTGTTGTTTGCTGCTGAGAGACAGAACTGTTGAGTTTTCCCAGGCCGAATGCATTTGCACAGGTGCTCGTAAGAGCGAACCAAACGGAAAGAGAGAGAGTGAGAGAGCAGTTGGACAGCATCCGCAGTAGCTGAATGAGCGTTGCCACCCTTTCGAAACAGGAACTTCAGGGCTGTCACCAAGTGGCACAAACTATTTTGAGAATATTCATTGGCACAGTTAGTATTCAACCAGTTTATGTATCGCACTATTGTTGGTAAATGATAATTAGTAGGTCAATTCGGTATACATATTAACCCCTCCCCTCTTAGTGTCTACCCTTTAGTTGAATACAAAATCAATGTTTTAGTCTTCTTCTCTACTTCTAGATTCAGTTCTTATTACCAAAAAGTTCTAATTTCCGTTACTAATTTATAAACTCTTGACTTGGGCTTACACCAAATCTTTTCGCCTGTCTCCATTTGATGACTAACAATTAATAATAATTTTTGTTTTGGTCTTTTGTTGCTTGCCAGATAAATTGGAGCGCACATCCGCTTGTTACAGCCTGCTCAGCTGCGGCAAGAAAGAAAACAAATAAACACACACACACACATGTGTCAGCAGGTGTTAATGTGTTGAGATTTAGCGAGATTTTGTCTTGATTGTATGCAATTACGTGAACTTATTAACTTTCTCCCAAATATCAAAAAAATAAACACATAAAAACCAATGTGACAAAAGCTACAAAAGAGATGGAAATTTATACAAAAATGTTTTTTTTTTTATTAAATACTTTCGTTTGTTTGTGCGACAAAGCGAACAGAAATCCTTAATACGCATTTCATTATTACTTTAGCTTAGATTTACAAACTCTTTGTAAGTACTTACCGCACACATCGAGCCAGCCCTCGACGCGACTGGGGTAGGAAATTGCATGGGCTCGATTTAGATACGTGCGTCGTCCCATTTTATTTGTGCGTGTGTGTGTGTGTGTTTTGGGTGGGTTTTTGTTATTTTGCAACGGTTTTTGGGATGCTGTTTTGCAACGGTGACTCTCTCTCACGCTCTCTCAAGCTAACGCTCTCTCTCTCTCTCTATGTAATAGCTCTTCTGCAGCGTTTTGCGGCTCGTTATCTTTCGGCTTATCGACAAGTTGTCGAATTGCTGCGGCGGCTGCTGCTGCTGCTTCTGCTGCTTGTTGTTGTTTTCTGCTTAATTTGAATATTGATTTTGTTGTCGCCGTTTTTTGTTGCTACTCTCACTCTCTCTCTCTCTCTTTCCATTTATATACTTAATTTTTATTGCACTTGTCTTTGACAATAACTCATTCAACATACATTAAGTATGAATATGTATGTATTTATTTAACGTTTCGTCAAGTTTCTGTTTTATATTTCCATTTGCCGTTGTTGTTGCTGTTACAGCCTCTCTGCCAACAAAACAAAAGCGCGTTTCAAGAGCAAACGAAAACAAACAAAAAAAAATATTTAATCACGATTTTTGTTATATTTGATTTGCGGGTTTTTTTTTATTTTGTGTTTTCTTCTTATTGTTGGTTTCTTAACGTACGGCTTAAGCTCGAATACTGTCGTTGCTCTCTCCCGCGCGCGCTCGCTCACTCACTCTCTCGCATCAACTGTAAAGTGAGGTCCGTGTTTGTGTTCGTGTGTGTGTGTGTGATTATTATTCGAGCTATTTTAGCCTTTGCCTGCGAACAGCTGAGCTGAGCGCTCAATGAGTTGAGTGTCACGAGTGAGAGAGTAGATGCTTACTTCTCCAATTTTTTTGACAACGCAACTCCCCCCGCGCCCGATGCTGTTCAACACTAACACACATACATATGTATATACGCGTATATATTGTTAATACTATTCTGCGTCGAAGGCCGGTCGGCGCATATTGAAGTTATATATTTATTGTTGTTGTCGCTCTTGTCGCGCCAACGAAACCAGAAACTTTTTTTTATTTTAGCAGCCACAGACACCGCTGCTTAAGCACATGCACATGCATACATATATATACACACTTATATACAAGTGCATGTATTCGCCTTAGTGTGTGTCTTAATTTTAAAAATATAAAATCCAGCAATAAAACCACAACCACATATAAAAAGAAATAGCACACACTTTGATTGAGTTTTACAAGAACAACAAAAAAATATATATAAAAAAATAATATGTATACCGCACGAGTTTCAAAAATGCAACTCAACAGCGCGCGCGACGTCGTCAAATGCAACGACAAACATTTGAAAGACTACAAAAAAAAAACGTTTAACTGTTTCGATGCATGCGCGTTGAGACGCGCGACGTGCCAACCGCGCAGCAACAAACATTAACTAACTGATAAACAATGTGACCGCTAGCGGCTAACTCGCTAATACACTAAAATACAATCGAGAGTAGGGCAGCATTAAATACTAGCTTGAAGGTATTTTATGTGCTGCTAGACTTTTAACTGACAGCCGAAAGTATGCAATTAAAAGTGAACAATACTTGCCACTTGGCATACATATGCATATATAACATATGCTGTTGAAATATGTTGCCTGCTCTCAGGGATGCTGTTAAAACGAGAAAGCGCGCGCAATTTAAATACGAAGTAAATGCAAGTTTTTGAGTATACTTTTTGAACGGTTTACATGAGTTTTAATAGTGCACATAATTAGTATGTAGTTATTAGTAGGTTATCAAATAAACATAAAAATTAATAACATTAATTATAAGTAAGTAGTTCTTGAACTTGTTCTTTTTTTTTTCTTCTTTTTTGTTGTATTCTTGTTACAGTATTTCGTATTTCGCATTGTTTTATTCATGTTTTGAGTGCAATATTGCGTAAATAAATTACAATTACAACTACACAACAGCAACGCAAGAGCACAACGAATTCTACTATGTTGCATATATGCACATACATACATATATATGTATATATATTGATATATATATATATATATATATATATACATACAAACATATGCACATATATACATATCTATGTTTATATAGGTAAACGCATATTGTTGATCAGTCTTTGATTTAAACTTAACGGGTTAAAGAGATAGAGAGAGAGAGAGAGAAAGAGCAAAAAAAAAAACAAAAAAAAAATATATAGTATTTATATTGTATACATTTGTATATGTATGATTTTCTTTCCAGCTTAACTAAGTTTGGGAAATGATTAATTATTTATGATTTATCATTTAGTTTTCTTCTCGATTCTTCAACACATTTTCTGCGGAATGTGCTAGGAAATGTCCTTAATGGGGCGCAGCCCCAATTGGAACGCTTCATTATCATCGTTATATATATATATATATATGTATGTATATATGGATTAAATGTATGTAGATTTTAATTTCATGCGTTTTGTTAATCTTGCATTTTTTTCACATTTTACTGGCCGTCTCATCCTCCTGACTGCCACTCGATGCAGGCGCTGGTGATACTGAACCGGAACCAGAACCGGAACCAGAACCAGAACCAGTATCCGTTTCGATAGCCGCCTGCAGCTCGACGAATATTTCAATGAGATTGTTAATGCCAATCAAATAGCCATCCTCATGATTGCCCACCTTCCACGCCGAATAATGATCGATTTTCAAATGACTTGGCAACGCCACAGTTTTGGCAAAATCAATTAGCCAAACACTGGCGTGCGTCTGATCGTGTACAAAGAGCAGCGAGCTGCCGATCACCTCGTGTGTCTGAAAGAATTCCGATACAGCCAGGGTGGCGCGAATGGCACGCAAGCGTTGTATATAGCGTGGCTATAGAGAGAGATATCTGTTAGAGCAGTGTCTTGGCTAAGGGTTTGTGTCTTGGGTGGGCCCATGATCCTCATGGTTAGGACTTACCAGAATATGTG
Source organism: Scaptomyza caliginosa (assembly GCA_035044725.1). NCBI lineage: Eukaryota > Metazoa > Arthropoda > Insecta > Diptera > Drosophilidae > Scaptomyza > Scaptomyza caliginosa. The sequence goes on along the minus strand of JAWNNR010000240.1, from coordinate 170,864 downwards.
GATGACCGCTGAGGAACTCGGAGAAGGCCATTTTGATTTGTTCGCGTGACTTTGTCGTTTTGAAATCTTTGGAACTGGTGCCATCGCTTTTCTTGATGCCCTGCCAAAATGTGAAAAGCGAAAGTTCAGTAAGGAAAAACTAGGAAAATCTTCGCTACACACCTCAATGCGAAAGCCTAGCGTTGCAGTGCTGGAGATGGTCTCGCGCCAGACCATGTAGCGCGGCTTGGTCACTGCCTTGGCGGCATGCTCCTCGGCATTGGGAGCCTGTGCATCGATCTGTATCATCTTGTCGTACATGTCCTTGCGCAACTTGGGCTTTTCCTTGGCCTTGGACAGCTCCTCCTCAAGATAGGTGCGTACGCCCACCTTGCAGTCCATAACGCATGGTTGCACATAATCGCTAAGCAGATCCTGTAGCTGCAAATAGACTGTGGAGAGGCAGGCACATGAGCACATGAAGGACTTGACTCAAAGGGATCCCTCAACGGGTCTTATTGGTTGTTCCGTAACCTAATTGTCTACTTAGTCCGGTTCAATCATTATCAATACTTACGTTCACCATCCTCGCTGGTCACCTGACCCTTGTAGACGGGCACATATGGTCGCAGAACGTCCTGCATAAGCACCTGAAAGCATTCCTCCTCCTTGGGGCAGAGCTTCTTGAGAACGGTGCCCGGCTCAGGACCGGCCTTGAAGTTACCCTGATGTCCAGCTAGCTGTACCCATGGATATCGCTGCTTCTTGTACGTCTGAAAGAAGGGCGTCCATTGCACAATGTTACGTATCTTGCGCCAGCCGGAGCTCTAATAATTTGACCAAAAGAAAAAAAAATAAAGAAGGAACAATTAGAGGACTTAAGATGCATGTGTGTGAAAGAGCTTTTGTCGTGTCAAGGCGCCATCTGGCGTTTGTCGTTAATCTTCGTTAGATGGCGGCACTTAAATAATCAGTTTCATTAAAAAACGTGATTTACGAGCAACGAGAACGGACAGCAGCTCAAAGCTGCCCACTGCCACTCGGCTCAGAGCCCATTAAGAAAAATATAAGACGATATAAATAGATGGCATAAATTGGGACGAGCTGGTTTTTTGCTGTAGAACCGGGGCTTGTGACGTCAATGATTAAGCAACTACATACTGTGTAAGCGTTTAGTAAGCGCGTTTAATCGTTGAAAACGTACCGGATAAGCATCGGTTGAGGGCAGATAATAACCGGATAGTTTTTTTTTTTAGGGTGTGGCTAATGACGGCAATGATTAAGCAACAATTGACTAAGTAAGTCGCTTAATCACTGGATAAACGCTTTGTGTGTCGCGTTCGGATAAGGCGGCATACAAGGTCAATGACATTGTATAGAGCGAAAAGAGGTAAGGATAGCACAAGTTAAACTTTAAACGTTACTGGGATAACATTTACTTGACTCGGATAATGCCGGATAGAAACGGATAAACCCGGATAAGTGCCGGATAAGCGCACAGCCAACACTGTCGCCTTACCTTCTTCGTGCCGCCAGGAGCGGAACCAGTTCCTGACCCCACTGCTGCCGTAGACGTGCCCGCCGATGTGGACACATCCGAGTCCCATTCGGAACTCAAATCATCACTGCTGGCATACCCATAATCCCGGGGCATAGGCACTTCCAGCAGCGACTTCGAGTATTGTATATAGCCGGGGCACAAGCTCTGCCCCAGCGGCGAGTGACTGCGTCTTGGCGGCGACATCATCATCAATGGCTGAGAGTGCTGCTGCGAGAGCTTGCGTCCAGCCGAGAGGCTCACATGCTCACCAGCATTGGCCGTTATGCTGATCGTTGGCATCGATAGCTTCTTCTCGGCACGCTGCTTGATGCCATGAGCCTGGGCAAAGGCCAGGCTACATTTGCGTGGCTGCATATTATTGCCGGAGAGTTTGCGTCTAAAGATTTTTTTGGTGGCGCCACTGCCGCCACCGCTGCTATTGTTGCCAGCAGCTGCTGAGTGATTGCCGCTTTGGGCCTTGTCTGCCTCGCTATCACCATCTTCGCTATCAATGTTGGGTGCCTTGCTGCTGCTGCTGTTGCTGTTGGCGGCAGTGCGACCCACATCGCTATCGACACCATCATCGTCATCGACATCGGCATCGGCGTCATGATCATCGACATCATCATCGAAACGCAGCTTGGCAATATCCTCGGGCAGGACGTCGGGAAAGTGAAGCAGCTTAACTGTCACCTTTTTCCCTGCCTCATTGTAGTACACCTCCTTGGCGCTCATCCTGTCAAAATCCTCGTAAATGCGCACCTGAGGCGATGGCGGTGGCGTTGGTGGCGTCACAGGCAACGTCGGTGTCGTCGGTGGCGTCGTTGGCGTTGTTGGCGTCGCTGGCGTTGTGCTCTGTCCGTTAACGGACTGTGTTGTTACGGCTGCGTTTGAGGGCGGTCGTGTGATTGCGCACACAGACATTTTACACGACAAGTAAGGGGCGTCCGAGCGACGTCCACATACGCATTAGACGCACTTTTTCAACTAAAGAGAGGGAGAATCGATAATCAGTTGTTGCACCAACTGAATGGATCTGGCTGTGTCACTTGTTGTTGATGTTTACTTATTGGTGTTTCACTTGTTTGCTATTGCATTCGACGTGATTGATTTCTGCACATTTGCGAACCTGTTCGCGCCTAAACGCACCAAACACACGCACATACTTGACCCACCATCTAACCACATTGCAGACATTCAGACGTCCTTATGTATACCCTACAAGTTGCAAAGAGGGTTTCAATTGAAGTTTCATTGCAATGAAACACTGATAGTCTTGAGAGATGTAACTATTTAAGCTAAGCTTGATCTATTGTAGAATTATGACCTAATGACCTAACCGAAGTGAACCTAAGGACGTGCTTGAATTTCCTGTAAGAGGAAAAAACGCAATACTCTTTTAACCCGTTACCTATCTAACAATGTCCTTTGCCAAAACTTTTCGCTTAGTTGTCCTAAAGTGCATTAGGAATTCGTTTTAACACCGGTTCGAACGAACTAACCAAAACTTATTTTGGTTTGTTGTTGCTGCTGTTGTGCGACGTGTTGCTGTCGTTGTTTGCTGTCTTTGCAGTTGCTGCATTGGCGCAGACATCAATCAAAATTGATTAAATTTAATGCATACATATGTTTTGCAGTCTATCTACGTTTGCCAGAGACAGCGACAACGATAGCGACAGCGACAGAGGGGCAAGACGAAGCGTAAGCAACATAAGTAGACATTGACAGGAGAGCGTGCTGGCATCTCAACTGCTTTGCTTAGCACCATCTGCGGTTAGACTTAGGAGAGACTTGCACAAAAACCCACCCAAAACTAATTATGTATGTTTAACAACAACAGCAACAGCAAAGTTAAACCAAAATCGGAACTAAACTTGCCGAAGCAGAAGTCAGAGGGGGGCAAGGCAAAACGACAACCGCATTATGATAATAATGGAAATGGTAATGCCAACAGCAACAACATCTATGTAAAACAACACAACCACAAAAGAGTGACAAGAATGGCAACCAAACTATCCAGTTACACACACAAACACACACACAACCACAGCACAAAATGGCAAAAAAACAGTGGAAGCTCGCTAATAACAACTTTTGTTTTTAACATTTCGCATTTCGATTGATGGTTTCAATAGATGATAGAGCTTAAGGTGTGATCCTTAAGATAGCTTCACTGGATTGGATCAATCTTTGGTAAGTGAGGAACAAAAATGTTTTCGAGCTATCACTGTACTGTTCGAGCGCCCTCTCTCTCTCTCTCTCTCTCTCTCTCTGCTGTGCTCTTCGCACTAAAATGTTTGACGTCATTTGCAAAAGTTTTGTGTTTTTTTTTGCGTTGCGTTGCGATAACGAAACAACAACCACAACTTTGGGAACCTTGGAACGTCAACGTTGTATGTGGCACCTTTTGTATAAACACGTGTGTGTGTCTGTGTGTGTGAGAGTGTTTTCGCATATAGGGCACACAATATGGCGACTATAAGTATAGGCTGATCGCTGTGGAAGCGCCAAGATACACCGGAACAATCAAACTGCAGCTGCAACCAAACAAAAGTGCTAAACAGATACGCAAAGAGGGAGATAAAGATAGAGGAGAGTGTGGGCTGTGTGTGAGTGTGTGTTTGCATATAAACATCCGTATAAACATTTAAGTATAAACACATATAAACAATCAGTTTTATAAACATACATTAATATATATATTCTCTAGACAGTTTTTTTTTTAATTTTGCTCTCAATCGGAACTGAATCGTATGCAACGTCGTTGAAACTGATAAAGGGACACATGAACTGAACGATGTGAATACGAAATTTTCAATTGCCTCACTCTTGTCAATGTCTAGACTCTGTAGTATCTCAAATAATGCCACGATTTCTTGCTATACCCAGCTTGATTACTATATTTATACACATAGGCGCCTTTTTTTCTTTCTTATAACGTCAGACTTTGTCTAGATAATCTGAAATGCGTCTTTTGCTATAATATTTTCTATATATAGAATATCTCAATTGCGTCTTTTACTATAGCTAACCCGTTTTTTGAACAAAGCTTTCATATTCAAGACTTTTTATCGAAGCTTTAATGCAGAGTTTCCTTTGTTATCCTTAGTTACCTAGAGCTCTTAGAGATTTTAACCCTGAAATTCCCATCTTTCTAAGTTTCTTAAAGCTCTTTTTACATTTTGTTAGAGCGCCTCAGCTAAGGACCTTTCGGTCATTTCCTCTCCCTACTTCCTACCTATTCCCTGCGTATTTGTCTTTCTCCCTTTCGGTTCTTCTCAATTCATTTATCCTCAAGTGGTTCTTTCAGTCTCCCTCTTTCTTTTTCTGTCCTCTTCCTCCCTTTCTATATCGTTTTTCCTATCCCTCTAGATCCCGTTTATATTCCACCCATTTCTGTATATGTTCGAAGTTTCTTTCTATCTTTATCTTTCATTGGAAAACTTTCAATTTCCCTTTCTTTCTTTCTCACCCTCTCCCTCTCGCTCTGCCAGCACACTTTATGCAACTGTTTGTCGACAACGTTCGAAAAAGTCAATTTGTGCCATTTGTTATCTAGTTAACAACACAGCAGATATACGATATACGTCTCGATATATAGTATCTGTATGTACATAATTGTGGATATAAGCTACATAACTATCATTTACCTACCCATATATACGTGTACTAGATATATCTAGCTATAATAGAAACAACCAATATGTTATGCCTCTGACGCTCGAACGATCACTCCTGCCCCGAACCAGCCTTGTCTTGGCCTAGCCTCGATCCTCCCTGGATCCACCTACAGATACAATCAGATCTACGAATGGATTGCGCTTAATGTGCGCCATTCACACCGCATAATAATGACAAAAGTTTTTGTTGCTGCTGCTGCTGTTATTCTGCTCTCCATGTGTAGGTCTGTGTGTATGTTTTTTTTGTTTTTATAACTGCCAAAAGCTTAAAATTAATAAAGTAAACACTGTTTTTTGTTGCTGTTTCTATTTCGGTAGCGCGTCGCCATTGACGCACAAAATGTTATAGAATTGCTCGCAGGGGCGCAGGTTGGAGGGGGGGGGAGGTTGGTGTTGAATTGGTGTAGCGGGTTTCGGAGGAAGCTAGCTCGTTTTGATCGTTATGCGAGGGCATTTCGTGTGGGTGGTTTGTTGGTTGGGTGGGGTTGGGGTTTGGGTTTGGGTTTCTGTTATGGTTTGCTTTAGTTAGCTTAGCTCGTTGCTGCTGCTGCTGCTGTTGTTGTTGTTGTTGTTCAACGGAGCGGATGTGTATTGAACGATTGATGCCAATTATAGCGTATGGAGTGTTGTATAGAGGGGAGAGGGGGTTAGGGACATGGGTTGAACATATTTGGAACGCTGGCGCTTAAATGAGCTTCAATTGCCGAAATTGATGCAAACGATTGAAATTGTTGAATAAAACATGCGATGATCGCGTTGATCACTCTATTGTTATTATTATTATTATTATTATATAATACCCCCCTCCCACTTGCCTCTCTCTGTCTCGCATACAGTCTAATGCTAATTTGCAAAGTGCGTAACATTCTCTCTTCATTGACGTCGACGTTGAAATGTTTACATAAACTTGAATTAATTCCATTGCAGAGCTAAATGTAAACACCCTCCCACACCTTATACTCCCTCTCTCGCTCGCTCTTCTCTTTGGCGTGCGTCGCGCTTGGCGCGTGCTTCAATTAACACTTTTTACATACACACACGAACAAACAAACAGAAGCACAAAAAGTAGTAGAAAAAGAAGAAGAACCAACTGCGCAACTTGCAACGTACAGCGTTCACTTCCAGGCCGGGCAACAAGGAGAGATAGAGAGAGAGAGTGTGTGAGTGTAAGAGTGAAAAAGTTGTCAACGCGCGAGCTTTCATGTTAAACAAGCAGCAACAAGTAATGTGTACACACACACACACATACGTTCGTATGTATTGAAACAACAACAATTAACTTACACACACACAAGCGCAAAGCACAGAAAAAAAGTGAAACAACCAAAAAAAAAATCAACAATAAAATAAGAAAACAAAATGAAAACACAAAAACGCGAGCCGAGGCAAAAAAAATTTAATTAAAATTTGTTTTTTTTTCGTGCTTTCGATTTTTGAGTTTCGGAACTTTTTGTGTTTTGGTTTCTTCTGTTTAATACAACACAGTCAGAAGGAGATCTGTTTAATGTTATTGTCTGTAATTGTTCTTATTTCGTATCTTCTCATTGTTATTACTTTTATTATTATAATTATTTCTTTGGTTGTTATTGTTGTTGTTGGTTCTGATTCTGTTTGTGTTGCAGCAGCTGCGACGCGGGCCTGACATTGGCTTGACACGAAACAAAAAGAAGGAACAGAAAAAAAACAAACAAACAACAACAATGCGAACGTTAAACGCGCGACGACGGCGACGACGACGACGACAGGAAAATTTCGCAAAGTAACTGTAGACAGTAGCGCATTAGCCGCAGAGTAACAGTGACAGAGCCCAGCCGCACGCGATCGCTGCGAAAGCTCAACTGGTCGGGGGACGACACAGACACACGAAGTCAGAGCCATTGCCAGCCGCAGCAGCAGTTGCGCTACGCGACGTTCGCGATGAGCAGCGGCGTAACGTCGCCGTCATCAGCAGCATTGCGAGTCCTAACTACAATGGACTTGCGCAGCTGATAACAGTAAATCGTAAGTAGACAGAGAGAGAGTCAATTTGAGAGAGTGGGTGTGAAAGAGGTGTTGACTGGGTGTTTGACAAAGGGCATAGACACAAAACACTGCAATGCAAATGTGTTTTGCTTCCAATTGGATAGCGTTCGCCGGGCAAAGCTCATTATTACAGTTACACCTCTACGAGCTCTGTTGTCTATCCAAGTGCACATTCACAGTAAATAAACGAGAGAGCGAGAGAGAGACAGTGAGAGCGTAAGCTTACGGTACGGTTAATGAAAGGATAAGAATTTTGCATATTTTTCTTTTAAGTTATAAGATTTCGTTCAAATTTCTGCTGCAACTCTCTTTATTCAATGAACTTTCCCCCGGCTTCTGAACGCTTTTACGATTACTAAGTTAGCATATTTTTCACACATAAGCTGCTGTTGATGCTGCTCTCAATGCGCTCTTATTCACTCTATTACGCGCAGCAGTGTAAGGCAGGTAAGGCCAAGCGCGTCAGCGTCGAGGCGTACGTCGTCTCATCATAAAACCTGTGACGTCAATGGCGTCAACAACGACGATGGCAGCTTTCAGACCGGTCCAACAGTTCAATAATTTAATGCGACAACGACTACGACGACGCTGAAGCTAAAGCTGAAGCTGAGACCGTAGCAACGACATGACCAAAGCTGCCAAATGCCGCTGCTGCTGCTGCTGCTGCTGCGACATAGCACAAGCAGCGCAGCTAGCAAGCAACACTAAACACTTTAACCGCAAAAGCTTTCGATCATTTGCAGTCGAGTTGCAAACCAGTCGCAAGCTTTTGCTCGCTCCAACTAAAATGTACATACTATAAATCGAAGTGTTCAAATTGAAAGCTACTATTTACTATTTTTTTTTTCTTGGGGAAACTTGCGCGCCTAGCAGCACCAGCACCTACCTTCTTCTTGGCCGCCTCGGCCGCGCTGATCACGTACAGATCGACAATGCCCAGCAGGCAGTCGTCGCAGCGGCAAACGTCCTCGCCAAATGCCAGTGAGCCCAGGCTGCTCGTCGAGTCCAGGGAATCGGTGCGACGCAGTCGGCTCACAATTGACGCGGCACCGCTGCTGGCAGCCAACGCTGACGCTGGCAGCGCTGGTATGACGCTTGAACTGGCACCGTCACCGGCACCGGAACCGGATGCAGTGCCCGCGCCAGCGCCACTGCCGGCAGCGGCAGCTGCTTCAATTTTACGCGCCAGCAGCTGCTCCATGAGCGTGCGCGGACGCGATGAAGAGGGAAACAATGCCATGGTTTCCGCTCCCCTTTTTTTTTAACAACAACAAAACAAACGGCCACACTGGCAGTTCTCTGTCTTTTTTTTTTGTTTTTTGCTTGGCACTAAAGTTTTTTGCTTAAGTCTTTTGTTTTGCTCTCAGTGTTTGGTTTTTGCTTTAACTAAGCCCAAAGTGCAACATACCTGAAATTAAATTAAGGAAAAATAGAAAAGTTAATAAAATACAAATACAAACTTAATTAAATACGATTTGAACTCAATAAAAAATGATTTTATTCAATTAAAGCCAATTAAATTGACTATAAATAAACTATTTTCAGATCTCTAGTGTTTCTATCCTTTTCTATATCATTTGTATCGTTATTAATTGACTACTTAAGTATACTAAAAGAACATTCAAGTACTTCAAATTAGCACACTTCATCTATACTTTATCTATACCCGTCAATCTCTAGCATTATCTTCGACTTTATCTCTCGCTCTTTTTCTTTTTCTTGCAAGCTACCTCAAACAATTTGTTGTCTGTCGCAGCTTATCTGAGTTGAAGATGAAGTTGAAGTTTTTAGTTTCAGTTAGGTTATTAATATATACGGCATATGGATATGGATATATGGCATTCGCATAATCGCAGCTGATAAAAATGTCTTGTTAATTAACATGAAAGTGCAATGCGAACAAAGTCCGCAGTTGGTTTTGAAGTTAGCAGTCTTGAAGTCTTGAGACCACAATTGGCAAATGTTGCAAGTATCCAGTTGCAAGTTGCTGGCTGGCTGGCTGCGAAAACTCGTCCAAACTGGCCTTTATGCGGCACGCAGTTGTTTTTGTTTTTGTTTGGTTTCTTTCTTTCTTGCAGTCATATCGGCGCATTTATGCGCACATAAAAGTCAAATAATAGATCCAAAAGATACTTTGCCACAGCACAGACACACAGCACTTCGTTGCAGCTAGCCAAACAGCCAATAAAATGATTTATAAGCAGCTTTTGTTATACCCTGACCAAGGCACAAGATGACCAAAAACGCACCAAAACTCATTTGATTTGCCAAATAATATATTACTTAAACACAATCAGATTGAAAATAGTTTAACGCTCAACGATTATCTTTCTTTATAATGTATGAAACAAGCTATGAATCATTCACAAGATCTTTCAAATAGATATGGCTGTTGGCTTGAAAGAATAATTTGTCTAAAAGATTTATTTTCTATTTGTTTGATAAGCATTTTTCATATAAAGATAGAACTTCAAGGCATTATCTGGTTAAAGATCTGCAAAGGAAAGCTTTAAACTTGTTCCAAGCCTTCAACTTTGTGCTGATATCTTGACTTACAGGGTTTGGAATTTAATAGATAGTTTTAGAAGAGTTTCGTTAACTAAACGATCTATCTATAGAGCAACTAAAAGTCGACTTTTCAACATAAAATTTTCAACTATTTCTCATTGCTGTTGTTGTTGTTGGTTTCTTTTTTGTTTGTTTGTTTTACTCATTGTTGTTGTTGCTGTTGCTGGTTAAGCCAACTGTCTTGTACTTTTATGGTCGGTCGTCTTATCAATAATTTATGTCAGATTATACCGTTATGTCACAATAAATTAAAGTTGGCAACTTATTTTACCGTCCAATGCTGCCGCTTGCCACTTGGATACGATTTTCATTTCGTTTTTCTTTTTTTTTTGAGTCGATTTTGTTCATTTTTTATTATGGCCAAATCTGTCAGTTTAGTGGCGCAAATGGAGGGAAAAATATATATGTATGAAACGCTGGCCAACTGGCTAACTGGCCAGCTGGAGGCGACTTCGCGGGGCAAATAGAGCTTGGCGTGCGGCGGCAAATTTCACTGTCACGCCTCGTTTTCAATTAACTTGTTGGCCGGGCGCGGCTAGATATAAATCAAATGTGCCGCCATCGCTAGTCGACGCATTTCTTCGCTTAGCCAAGTTAGCAGCTGTTTAATACACACACACACACACACACACACACAAAGTGTTTATTATTGATTTATGAAGATCGCTTCATTTGGCTGCTGTTGCGGCTGCTGCGGCTGCTGCACGCATCGATGTCAAAGTTTATCGTTGTGCGCGTGATGATTAATGTGGCAAGCAGCAATGTGGCAGGCAACAAGATGCAGCCCACTGTATACTTAATACTAGCTGCCACGTTTTTGCCATAAATGTGCAAGTGCAACTGCTGCTGTTTATGGTACTTGCCGAGTGGCCAAGTTGCAAGTTGCAAGTTGCAAGTTGCCAAGTTGCCAATTGGCCCCCGTCCACGTTCGCAAGGGTCAATCCGTTTGCGTGGCATACAGATACAACAACAACAACAACGATAACAACAGCTAGGAAAACCTGTATCTTTCACTTAGAAATTTTATGTTTGCTTTGCCTTTTTTTTTTTCTTTCATCTTTTCTTTTTCTAAGCTCCTTAACTGCAGTCTATCAAGTCTGTTTTTTTTTTATTCATTCCTTTTTCTGACTAGCTTTAACTAGTTGTGGCATTTTTCACAATTTATTGCCTGGCTTTGGACTATCTTTCAGGATTTTCTCAAGCTTAAGTTCTTAACGTTGTTGTTTAAGAAACTTAATTTATGTTTTGGCTAAAACTAAAGACATATTTTGATTGTATATAAGAAATGTGCATACAATATATGTGATTTATGTTTGAGTAAAACAGTTGCAATAGGTAGTTTGGGTTTGAAAAGTATCTTTGGGATTAAAAAGTATCTTTGCTGAGTTGTTGAAAATCTCTAAAAAAAAATCTAAGATAATAATATCTCCACCTAACCTTAGCTTTAAGGCTACTCTACTCTATCCCTCATACAGATTCTTATCAACTTAAAACTTTAAAATAATTAATTTAAAGCTATTGATAGAAGTAATATAAAGAAAATATCCTTTTTAAATGTACAAAATGGTTAGAAACTTAAAAGAAATACTCCAAAAAGTTCGTCTTTTTACAGGGAATCTTAAAAAAAGTATCTAAGAGATGGCTTAAAAAGTATCTTAAGTGTTTGCTTGAAAAAGCATCTCAAAATTGTTAATCCCAATCTTAACTAGCCATAGTAAATTCTTATTTTAATTAATTCTTAACACAAAAACGCAAGTGAAAATGCCATTAAATTAATCATTTCAATATGCTCTGGCGCAGTTGAGTCGAGTTTATCAAATAATATTAATGATAACTTGCATTAATAAATCGCAGCAGCAACAAAGAAAGAAAGAAGGAAAAAAAAATATATATATACATATAAGTTTTAATTAACAAGCAACGCGAGCAGAATCAACAAAATCAATTTGGAGCCGCGCGGCAGAGTTTCTCAATCTAACCAGCGAAAAGCAAGAAAACAAACAAAAACAGCCCCAAAAGCCTCACAAATAACAGATAAACTTCTCGTGATGTTTTCTTGTTGTTGCTGCAATTGTTGTTGTTGCTTTTTGCTGTTGTATTCTTATTTGTACTCACTTGGGCTATGTGTTGAGTGCGCGGGCGCTGCTTAGCTGTTAAGTACCGTTACAGCAGCCAGACAAATGCTTACAGTTCTAATTTACACACACACAAAGCAATTATGCTTGCTGACAGAAATAAAACAACAACAAAAAATAAACAAAAACAAACAAACGAATGAACGAAAAAAAAAAAAATAAAATAAAATAAATAAATAAATAATTATAAAGAATTGTTTTTATTTATTTGCAACTACAAATTTCAACAGCAATCGGAATGCGCGCACCAAACTGCAAAGAGAGGGGTAGCGTGCGTATGTGTGTTCGTGTGAATGTGTGTGAGAGACGCGTTCGCGCACAACGCACACAATTGGCCGATCGATCGCTTGTTGACTTTGGAACGGCGCACGAGCAACTGAACTGAACGCTCGGCGGGCAGCCACAAGCAAAGCTTCCAAAGTTTTGCCAACAATGTTCGCGAGGAGGCACGAGGAGACACGAGGAGCAAAACGATGCCGAAGCAACGACACTGCCGAAGATGTAACCTATCCCAATCAATGCTTTTCTCGGTACCCTTTTTATGCACATGGTACTGTTAATATGTGTGTCAACTTAATTAATTTTGTACTAGTGCATGAATGTCCTATTGCCATTGTTAGTGTATGGGGCGAAATTTGCTGCAAAAGAGTATGCAATGTGCGACTTGTATATTTCTATTTCTTTGCGTGTGTGTGTGTGTCTCATCCTCTCAGCTTAATCCTAGGCACTGATCACGGCATAAATCAGCAACAACAACAAGAACAGCAGCAGCAACGACGACGACGACGACAACATGATGGAATAATGGCGCTGATTGAAACATGAAAAGGCATAGCGACAAAACTGTCAGAGGTTTTACCCCCCGCTCTTTCTGTAGCTATTGGGTTAGGATCGTGTCGCGATCCTCAACAAGGCTGCTAATTGCGGCGGCAAATTGCGACGGCATGCATTTGATTTGCATAATGCTTCGTTTTCTCGTTAACTTCGCCCCTCTCTCTGTCTGTGTCTTTTTCAGATATGCAAATTGACCATTTGGCCTAATCGTGCTGGGTCGATCAAGGGGCGGGGCAACAGCCGCAAGCAAAACTTTATGACAGGCTGTAGCTCTGTCTCTCTCTCCCTCTCACCCTCGGCGGACTGTCACAATATTTGTACGCTATTAATTGCCCACTTGACGCCTATGCCCCTCAACTGACACCCCACACGAGAGAGAGGGAGAGAGCGAATGGAACTTTGTTTAAGTGTTTTATGAAGTCAAGCAGATGAGGCAAAGCGATAAGCCGCAGGCAATGGACCACAATAACCGCACCTCAATGTCGGCTATGCCGGAGCTCATAGCTCATAGCTGTCATAGATATCGACTGTCCACTGTCCACTGTCCACATGCCACATGCAACCGATACAAAGCGATACATACGAAATGAACAACGTTTGACAACAAACAACAACAAATGGAAATTGATCTAATATACTAATCGTTGCCATTCTTCTTTTAAAGAACTTATTTTCTTTTTCTTTTCTATTTTTTGCAATTCTAAGTGATATCGAAATGGTCTCTTATCTTATCTTATCTTGAGATGTGTTTTACTGTCTTTTTTTTTCTTGTGTATATATTGTGTTACGCTTTTCCATAAACATTTATTACATATTTAAGTACATACATACATACATACATGTATGGTAAGTAACAAGCATACTTAATCATCTGTTGTATCAAATTATTCTGTCTTCAGTTTCTCAACAACTTTTTTCTATTTAATGTTTTTTCTGATACCTTATGTTTATTAAGGGCATATTAACTTTCCAACTAGGTTTTGTTTTCGGCTTAAAGTTAAGAGCTTTAGAGTATCTTAAGTTTTACTTTGTCTTGTTTCTCATTTCTATCTTTAGCTTGGCTTTAAATGTTCTAATGGGGTTAACACACTGTAATGGCGCCCAACTGGCAAACGATAATCTATTTTTCGACTAGGAAACACGTTACACACACATTTCCTGTGTGTTGCATTTGTACCTAACGACCTCCCCCCCATCCCACTTCAGACCAACATAGCTCTTGTTGACATGTGTGTGTCTGTTTGTGGCATGCCACAATATGTTGTCGCCATAACTTCACATTAACATTGCAAAAAATATTTACTTTTGTGTTGGCTTTCTTTAAAAAACCAGGAGATCTTATTCCTTACTGCTAGCTAAGAGTTTCTTGCAGTGTAAACGTCATCCTACACAACATTGTAGCTGAAGCAAGCTCATGTGTTGCATGCACCACAGAGAGCTTGTTGTTCGAATCGCTGTGTGTTTGGGTTGCGCACGACAGGCGACATAACCTTTAAGGCAATCGCAGTAGCACAAAACAGTTGTTACTGCAACTCCGCAGCACTAGAACTGTTTAAGGTAGCACAAAGTGCGGTAGCGAGGTGGCAACATGGCGGCTGGCAAACCGGACACGCAAACTTCCCAAGAGATTTCATTCGTTGCAAAAGCACAGAACACAATAATGAAAGAACAGATGTGTCGAACCGAACCCTCAACCAAAAACCTGAGGTTTGCTTCAAAGCAACGAATCTTGAATCAAACTTGAAAGTAAACCAAACAAACAGAAAACCAAGTCAAGAAACCTTCTCTCTCCCTGAACCGGTTCAATAAACCACAACAACTTCATTCACATAGTTAAACCTCTTCAATTTAGTGTATTACAGCGAAAAAAAAGAGGCGACATTGAGCAAATGACGCAAATTGCGCACAGTGAATAACCCAACACTGTTCTTTTTTTGTTGTTTTTTTGTTTGTTGTTGTTGTTGTATGCTACACACTCTTGACTTTGCGGTTTTTACTCATTTCGGTTGTTGTTGTTGTTGTTTATTTGGTGGCTTACAGCGACGCCCGCTCGATCATGTAATTACTTTTGACGATCACACGGTGGCCCCGCTTGATGGGCTCGCTGACGTCAACGGAAGTCAACGTCGACGCTGACGTCGCAGTCAACACAAGAGGCTGTGTGCTGCGGGCTGCGTGACAGAGACCATATAGCACCTCGTTTCACACACCCATCCCTCTCGCGCTCTCGCTAACCTTCAAACGAGAAAAGAGAAGAAGAAAAACAACAAAACAAACCTATTTAATCGATTTCTCGCGCCATTAGCAAGCGTCATAATTCAAAAAGCATTGTCCCAACCAGCCAGCCCACCCCCAACCACAAAAACGACGACAACGACGACGACGAATTGTCGGTTGGAATCTGATTAGATATGACTTAGCCGACGGCGTCTGTCATAACTGTGGCCTGTTCAACTGTGCTTGTCTCTCTCTCGCTCTCTCACTATCATAAAACAAAAGCAACAACAACACTAGACAATGCACCCCAATAGCAATAGTATTATGCGAAACATCATCATCAACAACAACAACGTGATCATGATCGTTGCAAATTTCCATGTCACACATCTGATGATATATGAATACATTTCAATGATATATGTTTGAATAATGGGCCACCCAGACACAGAGAGTGAAAGAGATAGAGCGAGAGGTTTAGATTTGAAGCCAATTCAATTGTGATATTTGATATATGACAAGAGCTGAGATGCCCAATTTGTAGATTGTTCAAAGTATTCAAGTGTTGAAACAAGCCAAAAAATAAGATTAAAGATCAATGAGAAATCTCCAAATATCAAAAGCCTAGTTCTTTCTTAACTTATTTCAAGAGTTTTCTTTAAGTTTTAATGTTCTTGAAACGAAAAAAACCTAACCACAACTTTAATATATCATATTCTTAGATATTTCCCCTTTGTTAAAGTTTACTTTTTAATAAACAAACTGAACATCAAGCTTGTTGTTCTTTAACAAATATTACTTTCAGCCTTATTGACTTTATTTTTTATCTATTTGAAAGCAGTTCTTCCGAAGAAATCACAATTCTTCAAAAAAAGCGTATCAAAACTTCGCCATTAGTTTTAAAATTATTCTTTTTTTATCTCTGTTGTTTTTATTATTTTTTGTATTTTGCCAGCTTGCTGTAAAGTTTTATGGCCCCAAAGGGGCGTTGGCGGAAAGCGCGAAACTTTGTCATTATTAATGACAAGCAAAATGGTGCCCAGTGACGTCACAAACTCACACACACACACACACAACACACGCTGCCTTGACACCCACACACACACACACAGACAAAGACAAAGTAATCTTTATCTTAAGTAATCAACGAAAACCCACGCCACAATCTAAAAGATTCAGACAGATGAAGCGACAGATGGACAGACAGAATCTTCAAAAAAAAAACACAGAAGATATATGGCTTAAGAGGAAATTGGGGGTAAACCATTCTAGATATGATAGGACAATAGATAGAGTACAAGAATTGGATCATGCGATCTTTCAAGCCTATCAGCCAAGAGCCAAAACATTGTGCTTTAATAACTATTGCGTATAGAGTTTCTGGAAGAAATTCTGCATTTCGTTTTTTTGGGAAATCTCGGAACTTGCAACTAAACGTTACTTATCTAATCAGCGGAACAGCGAGAAAGAGAGAGAGAGAACGAGAAAAACTAAATGAATGTCAGTTCTCTAGATTGTTGGCTACTCATCTGAGAATTTCACATGAAACTACGTATTATAAAAATAACTATGACGTACATACTAAGTAGAATATATATATATGCATATCTAAGTATAATATAATATAAGACTTAGGCAGCTTCCACTTAGATTTGAATAATACACTTGGCTTGTGCGACTGATAAGCAAAAAAAAAACAAAAGAATTCCAATTTAAAGTAAAGTTTGTTTGAGTACATTTTTAAGATATCGAATGCAGTTTTCTATTACAAACTAGAAAATATAACAGCTGCTAATGCCTTACAACCTTTTAGTGGCTATCAAAATAAAATAAGTTTACTTTCTTATAGAGAAAATATGAATGAAAACTTTTCTGTAACACATTAACCAACACTTTACTTAACAAAGTCTTAGCAAAATATAACAAATAATCGGATTAAAAAAAATTAACTATACAAAACTAGTTAAAGAACGAATATTTTTCAATGAAAATAGAAAATCGTTGCTGGATTCGACTTTAGATATAGAAAATAGGTTTAAAAGAGCCTTAAAATTAACCTAAAACTCCATAGAAACAGGCCATTAGGAAAGATATTAAATATTTTAAGGTACAACATATATATTTATTAACTCTTAGGAATAAATGTTGAAAAATACTAAGAAAAAACAATTTGATGTTCAAGCTTTTATTTAAGAACAAAGACACTTAACACATAGCTATTATATTAAGTGCTGTAATTAAGCAAAATAAACCAAAACGAATTCGTGAGTAATATGAAATATTCGAATTTTCGTTAAATGCACGTAGTGTAAGATATATATATAGCTTGATGTAGAATAGAAATCTATCGGAACAGGTGCTATCTAATGGCAATAGATAATATATTTATGTATGTGTATCATACGAGGCACGTAGCACGTTTAAAGGTAGCATAAAAAAAGAGACAAGACCATAGATAAACATGTAGATAAAGATACAGTATATCTATATATAAATATAGAGCGTTAAACGCATGCGCAAAAGTATTTTTTTTTTTATTACATATGTGTTTGTGGATATACATATAGAAAAGTTTATATATGAACCAATGAAATATGCTTTGGTTTATATATATATCTATATAGCTACAACATACAGAATTAATCACTAAAATAAGCGTCCGTTGTTGTTTTTGTTGTTGTTGCTGTATGATAACTCAGCTCAAGTCTGTGCCACAAACCGATTTCAACATCAACAACATCATCATTTCGTCGGCGGCAAGTCATAAGATACCAAAATATATAAAAAAAAAAAAAATTAATACTAAAAACATAAAAAAAAACCCCAACCGTTTGTGGAACGTTTCGTTGGCAATGGAATCTCTAGCATGGCGATAAGATAAGCGCCAAATTAATTACCCGCACACACTTATTACCCACTTCTACACCCCCTTCCCCCACCCCTCCCTTCCTCTCTAACTCTAATATCTCAAACTCTTTCCCTCTCTCTCTGTTATCATACTCAAAAAGAAACATAGAAAAAAAAATACTAAATATACAGCGATTTCTCGGAAATTGAAACTTGCAATCTATAACTCCAATTTTTCTATTTTGTTCTAAATATTTGTATATATATATATATATATTTTGTATGCTTATCATTAAACATATATGTATCGAATATTGTATATATATATTAAATTAATAAATCGTAGTAGAAAAAAAAAAAAATATTTGTATTATCTTAATTGAAATCGTTTATGGTTTTTGCCGTTGTTGTTTTTGTTTTTTCAATTATGTCGTTTATCGCTTTTTTTCCTTTGGACTACTTAGAAATTAGAATTATTTGCAAATGGCAATTAGCGAGCAATCACTGTACTTGTTTATATGTATGTATGGTTAGACTATAATAAAAAAAATACTAAATACTTTAACAACAAGTCAAAATAATACACAAAAGCACACACAATATTTCCCATCTCCCTCTTTCGCTCTCTCTCTTTCTTTCTTTGTGTCTTCTGCGAACAGAGTAACCCCACCCACTACAGCCCCGCTCAAAAAAGTTTGTGTGTGTCTTTTTGGGGGAATACAAAAAAAAAGACTTAATTGAGATTTCCTATATATTTGTGACGCTGCCGTCGCCGCCATTGTCGCCATCGTTGCTGCTGCTGCTGCTGCTCTTGCTACAGCGCTGCCTGCGGCTGCTGCTGCTGCTACTGCTGCCTACCTTCTTAGAGACATCGCCCAGCTGCGTCCCAGCCAAAAGCTCGCTCAGCTCACTCTCCCGTTCCAGTTCCAACTGTTGCTGCTGCTGCTGCTGCTGGTGGTGTTGGTGTTCCAGTCGCTGCTGCTGCTCTGCCTCTTCCACTGGCACTTCCAGCTCATCATCATCGCTGCTGCTGTGACTGGATTTGCGTGCGAGTGCAACGCGTATGCCGTTAACAATACACTCGCCGCCATCCAGCGCCGATATGGTAGAGCCACAATAGTATAGATTACTGCAACTGCTCGCCGCACTCACATCCGAGTCGCGTCCATCGTCCTTGCCGCTGCCAGCGGCAGCAGCAGCGCTCGCTTCGAGCGAACAGCGACGCTGGCAGCGTGCACGCTGCAAGCGAAAGTATTCCATCTCTTCCATGCTAATGCCGCAGGCGGTTATATCATCCGAATAGTCAGATACGACCACCGATGGTGTACGCACATAGCGCACACCCGCCATGCCGCCCAGCTCACTGATGCAGCTCTGCGTCGACTCGCGTCGGGAGCCGGACGGTGCCGACAGCGCTGCGACGACACGCTCTTCCAGCAGCACCTTAGTGGGCACACCCACGGCGACACCTGCAGCGGCAGCACTGGCGCCGACGCCAACGCCCATGGCTAGGGCACTGGTGGGTGAATGCAGCGGCGAGTCGGGCAGAGCTGTCGGCTCGGCTAGCGGCAGTAGGGCCGGACGCAACGGTAAATCGGTAACGGTTAATGTCATGCGTCGCTGCGGCGTTGCCATCACTTCCATATTCACATCATCGACTTCGACTTCCAGTCCCAGGGCCGAGTCACTGCTGGCGCAACGCGTCACTTTTGGCTTGCGTCGCGCAATGGCATTGGCGTCGCATTCGTTGTCGCTGCTGCAGGGACTCAAGCCGCCCGCATTGCAGCCCTCGTCCGAGTTGGCAGCGCTGCTTGCAAGCGCAGCCGGCTTTAGCTGCATTGGCATCTGTGTTTGCTGAGTTGGCGTCGACGACTCTGTTGTTGTTGTTGTTGGCTGCTGGACAATCATTGCCTGAAATTTGTCAATCAGCTGCTGTATGTTTACTGTTTTATCGAAAGCTTTCTCACGCTCTCGCACGGTTGTTGTTCGTTTTGCTTTTGCTGTAGTTGGTGTAAATGCTTTCAAGTCCTGGAAAAAAGCTGCTCGCAATTGCGCCTTGTGCTCAGAGAGACAATTAATTGCCGTTGTTTTAATTGCTGTTGTTGTTGTTTCTTTGGCTCTCTCTTCTACGTTAAATGCTGTCGCTTCTTGTTTTGCTTTTTCAGCTTTTTCTGCCTTTTCTGCTGTTGCTGTCTGCTCGAGGCGTGCGCAACGCTTCGCTGCTCTCTGATAACTAAAAGTCGTTGGCGCTGCTGTCGCGCATTTATTTTGAGCGTTAACCGTTGTCAACGCCGTCGCTGCCGTCGCTGCTGTCGCTGTCGCTATTGCTATTGCTGCTGCTGTTGCTGTTGCTGTTGCTGTCGCTGACGCCGGCGTCACTGTCATTATTATCTTGAGCATGGAATTGGTTTTGGTTTGGGTTTTGGTTTCGGTTTCGGTTTTAGTTTCAGTTTCGGTTCTGCTAACGTTTTCTGTATCGGACGCGGCATTTTCTCGACCGTCGCGGCGCTCACTCATCGCTCTCAAATTATCTATCCACGTTTGGATGTAAATTCACTACGTTCGCGTTTGCGTCGGCGTCTGCGTTGGCTTATGCGTTACGTTGCGTCGCGTCGCGTTGCGTTACGTGCGTTATAAACTTGGTTTTCGCGAGTTTTACGCGTCCGCGCACTTCAGATTCAAATGACACCTGCCGCTGCCGTCGCTAAACTGTCGCTTTGACTATAAACTTGGTATCCAACTGCGACGGCGACAGCGACGGCGACGTCAACAGCGACAGCGGCAGCGTGACGCTTTTGACAACGGTGGCTGGAAATGATGTTGCTGCTGCTGATGTTGCTGCTGTTGAAGGTGGTTCTGCTGCTGTTGTTGTTGTTGTTGTTGTTGTTGCTGTTGTTGCTGCTTCTGGCGGTTTTTAGTCCGTACTATTGAATTTTTGTAATTGCTCATTGCCCGCCTTACCGCGACCGCAGCGGCTTACAGTAGTTCTTATACTCTGTTTTTGTTGTTGTTCTTGTTGTTGTTATGCTGCGGCTGCAATTGCAAGCAGAATTGAAATTGTAATTGTAATTGGAATTGTGTGTGATCTTGAAACGTTGACGCAATGTGCAATGATCCCGCACGTACATGCACAAACACACAAACACACACACACACACACAGTACGATGGTTATTTATTTATTTATTTATACTCGTATTTCGTTTTTGTTGCAGCGCTCCAATTGCTTTGCTAGTTTTCTTAACTTGAGCGCGTAATTGCATTTAAGCACAAAAACGCACACAAACAAACAAAGGCAGACACACACACACACACACATCAACAGTGACAGACTGACAGACGTCGTGCACAAACATGCATAAGTTGACGCACAGTGGGCGCACACTGCAGTTTTGCAGCGCATCAGCATTAAGCTGTTTCTGACGCTTTCGCATAACGTACACAAACAAACACACACACACATACACACATGTAGATGCATGTATGTGACACATATGATGAGTTGTTGTTGCTGTTGTGCAAAGACCTAAATAATTTGACAGGTATAATCGCTGGCTTGTAAAAATAGAATATGCAACAATGTGTAAAAGTTTTTCCGCGAAAATGCATTCAATATGGCATTATTGATTACCCGGTTCGCTAAACAATAGTTATTGTTGCAAGTTCCAAGGAAACGCAAATTCAGCAAGTTTTTCCAGCTTTTTGTAAATAATTCGATAAAAGTTTGGGTTAAACCAATTACTCAAAAGTATTTAAAATAAATAAATTCAATTGGTAACCCAGAACATATTCGAATTTCATAGAAAAATCCCATTATAGTCAACAAGTTGTTGCAAGAAAATGCATATTAAACAGAATTTCTCAGTCCAGTCACGATAATAATAATAAATTATATATGCAGATATCATTGTAGCATGCTCTGATAACACGCATTTCATCGTACTACATATGTTATCAGTTAAACTTGTGTATATACAACGTTATATGTAAATGAATTGTGGCTCTGGTTGAATGCTGTATAATTAAAATACATGCACACATACTTTGATATGTGTTGTAAGTGCAATGGAATTTCGTTATGAATCAACAAAGAGACGCGTTAGTTGTGCCGTTTACAAAGCGTGTTTGCAATTTGTCACGCACATCATTTGAAATGACACCAAATCAAACGACGATGAGCATTGGGAATGCTATAAAGCTTTTGCCAATAAGCAATTCGGATTGTTGACAATGATCGATAAGCGACACTTAACGGACTGATAATGCGTAATATCAATTTTATCTACAGTAAAAGCTCGTAAAGTGTAATTATTTCCAGAACTTTGTCAAAACAAACCCAAACAATTGAGTTTTTTACAAAGAAATATATATAATACTTTATGGCATTTTGGTTTTTTTTCCTAGCAGTGTGACGGCCCACTGTGCGGTTTCGCACTTTGTTCATGCTATGCCTTGTCTATGACGTCAGTGACGTGGACAGCATGACGCGCGTATGAACATTGTTAGACGCAGACGCAGCAGCCAGGGCACAAAAAAAAAACACCCCAAAAGAGAGTGAGAGAGCGGGAGGAAAAGGGTACAGGGGCGCACCTACATAAATGCTCAAACACGATCAGTCATGCAATAACCTGTGGGCGGCGTCGGCGTCGTAGTCGTTGTCGTAGTCGCAGGCAGCGTAATTGCCGCCCCATCTAGCGGCATAAATGACAAACAACAATTAAAATTACAGCAACAAATAAGTGCAAATTTTTCTATTTATATTTTTGTTGCTTTTTGACAAGACAGTGACGCTGACGCTGCTGCTGCTGCTGCTGCTGCTAACGCTGATATGACGTTAAGCGGTTGATTTCCCCGCTGACCCGCTGTCTACTTGTGAAATCGAAACCACTTTAGGCTACACACCTGCGATAGACACAGTGTTTTGTCTGTCTGTGTGTATTTTATGTATAGCTGCATGTGTGTGTGTGTGTATCGCTTGAACAGTGAATTGCATTACGTCAATGCATTTGACGAAATGGCAAAGTATTAGGCAAACTGAAGGATATTAAACGCGTGCCCGCTCTCTCTCTCACTCTTTTGTGCGCAGTCTCACTCACTTGTTTTCTCTTATACTTGTGGAGCTGGCACAGTGACCGAAATCATTAACTGCTTGCAGCGCACAATCAATTAGAAGCTTTTAGCGCGCAAATCAATTTGTTGTCAGTGTGAAGAGGGATGCAATACATTTCGCACACACACACTTAGGTCACAGCTTTATGCTTTGATTGCACACGAAAATGGTAAAAAGCAAACGATTGACGCAGGCACGCACGCGCAAATTCTAAACGATCGCTGCTTATGTATGTATGCATGTATGTATGTCTGTATTATTTCGTTTCGAGGGCTGCGCGAACATACACAGCCGCACATACTGCTAAGCTTATGAAATATGGTTTTGTGTTTTTTGTGTGTACTGTTGTGTTGCTTGACAGCAAAATAAATGTATATTTAAAGCATTTTGCGGTTTGTGGTTGTAATGTTTAGCAAGTGTTGCCAGCCCTGGTTGTTTTATTCACTGCATTTTCCCATGCGCTGACATTGATCAATTGCAAACACTTTAATGCCTCTCAATACGTATGCATGTGTGTGAGTGTGTATGATCGTGTGTTTGGATATTGAATTTTAGCAGCTGTTTGAAACACATGCAAATTACATTTAAACTCTTTTAACACTTTTTAGCCTCTGGGCCCGTAGCTGTTTTCGTCGTTTACGCTTTTCGTTTTTGTTGTTTTTGTTTTTGTCGTAACGGTCGTCGCGACGGACAACAACACGTTTCTAAACGCGGTCGATGACGACTGAGCGGCAACAAGAGAGAACGGCAGCGTTGGCAAACAGGCAGTAAGGCTGGCGGCGCTTGTTTCGCGTTTCACTGTGCGCAAGCAACTGTTTTCTTTATTTCTTTATATTTCATTCTGTATTTCTTGTTGTTATTGTTGTTTTTGCTTTTGTTGGTTGACTCAAATTCTCACACATCTTGCTGGCTGGCTTGCTGAATGGAAGGCTTGCCCGCTACTTGCTCAGCTCAGCTTTTAGCTAGTTAATAAACTAGGCTGGTTTTTGTTGTTACACACACACTCGCGCACGTACGCACACACATATAAAAAAAGATCTTGTTTATTTTGGGCGCGCATTTTGGCTTGTTAAATATTAACATTAATTCATTGATTGCACACTTCGCACCCGGCTGTCAATTGTTTCGGCATGAATTTGCCTTTACGTATGTGTTTATTTATTATTTACTTGCATTTGTTTAAGTAAATGTTGATTTTTTCACGCCTTCTTAACAACGTTTTTCTCATTTGCCCGGTGAGAGATTAAACTAACTGTTAAATGTTTGGTAGGTGTTGCCACCTTGGCGAGCACTAAACGTATGGCAACAATGCATGTTTTTTTTCTTAATATTTGATGTGCAATTTTGTTTCAAATGCCACCGATCCGTTTTAATAGCATACTTTTAGGCACAACAAAAAAGAAAAGAAGTTTGTAATGTAACGTTTCGAAGTAAAAAACTTTTGGCGTTTAAACAAATGTTTTTTTTTATTCTGCATCAAAAAAACACAACTGGAAAAATGTACAATCAGCATTTATAGTTAGAGATATCAATTATAAAACGTATGTATATATATATAAAGCCTATTATATATATATATTCTGCTGCTGTTTGTGTCTTGAGTATGTGTGTGGTGTTTTTTCATCTTTTACTTCATTGCTATCAATACATTTGCCTACTTATATATCTAAAAAGTAGCAAAATGAATATGTAATATATAAAAAAGAAAAACACGCACACACACACACATACATTAATGTGTTAGTGTGTCTGTTTAAACCTGAGTACGAGTTACGAGTCCAGAGCTCTCTGGATAAAATGTGTATTTGTATGTGTGTATGTCTGTTGATAATAATGAAATGTGGCGCGGGGTGTCAAAGGGGTTTGAGGAGTACAAAAAAAAATAATAATATATTATATATATATAAAAGCAATTGCTATTAGAAACATTGTTCACTGTAACTGCTTCAGCGCTTTTCTTCTCCTTCTCCTTGTCCTTCTATCGATAACGTCGCTCGCGTTCGCGCTCCCGATCACGCTCTCTATCGCGCTCCCGCTCCCTGTCCCGCTCGTCATAGTGTTCGTTGTGACGATGCCGTCCACCACGTTCATCCAAACGTTTGCGCTCACTGTGCCGCTGGCGACCGCGACTGGCGCTGCGACTGCTGCGACGACTGCGACTTCGACTGCCGCTGCGACTGCGGGAGTTTAGTCTGTGCTTGTGCTTCTTATGCTTGCTGCTGCGTCGTCGCTCGACGCCTCCGCCGCCCCCGCCACCGCGATCCCGTTCGCGCTCCGAGCTGCCATATGGCAGCGTGGAGGACACTGTCATGGTGGGCGGTGGATAATCATCATAGCCACGACTGCGTCCATAGGCTGAGCCCGAGGCTTGGGCTGTATAGTAGTTGTCGCGATCGTCGTGATCATTGCGATAGTTAGATGGCGGATAGCCGCCGCTGCCACTGTTGCCGCCGGCGCGTGCCAGACTACGGCTGCTCTCGTAGTCATCGCAGCCGGTGCCAACGGATACGGTGGATGGAGCTGGTGCTGTTGTCGCTGTTGAATTGGCGCGACCTGTGCTCAGCTGATTGATTGTTAAGTTCTGCTCACGGCAATATTGCTCAATCTTTTTCTCGATCTGCTTCTGAATGGGCACGGGTATGCGTGGAAACAGCGTGGAGAACCAGTCCAGCTTTGTCATAAACTGATACACCATTTGTCCAATGCTCATAACCTAAACAGGAGATGTGAGAAGAGAAAGACTTTCAATTGATGCTTTTTGTTCGTATTTGGGAGTATTGGGAAGGTGAATTTAACGTTGTGCATATTGGATTGGTGGCTCATACAGTTGACTCACCTGGCCGCCGCCCGCCTTAACATCGAGCTCCTCTTCGTCCTGCAGATAATCCTCGTACCAATCATATAAATCTCCTGGCGGTTGTGTATAGCGTAAGTACATAAAACCTAAACAAAATATACATGTAAGGCCATATATATATATACAAATTGGCAATGATATGACCATTAAAGACTAGTACGCAGCTTAGCCAAAGAGTTTTTAATCCAAACACGTTTTGAGATTAACAAAAAATTGAAACTAGTTTACGATCAAATCAGCCAAAATGGCTGCTAAGTGTTTAAGGGTGTTAACTTTACGTATCACTTTGCATGTCAATCAAGTTTTGTATATAAAAAAAAAACGAAGAAATTTACATTAATAAACGTTTTGAACTAAACGCTAAATAAACTGTATACAAAAGAACAACATATAGTTTGTGTTGCTTAGCAACATCTTTTACAGCATTGCTGCGTACTAGCCTTGTGAGTTGAGTATGTATTGAGTAAGACTGCGGAGGGAGCAGGAGCAGGAGCAAGCAACGAGTGAAAGACACGGCTAAACTCATGCGACTTACCAACACCTACCTAGTGCCCGTATGTAGGCTGAATCTGTGTGATTGAGCAGCCCATTGATTTGCTTGCGGGTCAAGCGCAGCGTATATAGCTTGTAGAGTAGGCAATAGGCGGTGGATACGATGCCGCCGGCGCCAACGCCACGTACCTGTAAATTAAAAAGCGGGTTTAAGTAAAGGCGATGTCAGTTGTAACTCGGATTGAGATGATCGCCAACGATAAGCGCTACATTTCATAAACTCACACCGCCGCACATGCCTGTCTGGCCGGATGTTTTGCGTGATCCTCGCTCCCAGGGCTCCATGTGCTTGACTTGGTAGTAGATCTCGTCGACCACCTCGTGATACGTTTTCAGTTTGAATAAGTGTACTAGATATTTTTTTTTTTTGTAAAGACACGATTAATTTTTTGGCGGGTAAATGTTTGTTAGTGGCGAGGGTTACCTTTGAAGTAGCTGGAACTTTGTATGTTGGCCAATATGAGTGGATTCAGATTCATAGACGTCTCGTTACCCCACAG
The DNA here is from genome assembly GCA_035044725.1 of Scaptomyza caliginosa. NCBI lineage: Eukaryota > Metazoa > Arthropoda > Insecta > Diptera > Drosophilidae > Scaptomyza > Scaptomyza caliginosa. The sequence continues at coordinate 144,024 of JAWNNR010000240.1, read as the reverse complement.
TGGCAGCGTATTGTGCTGTTTGCCAATGCCGGTCTTTTTACCGCTACCGCCGCCGCCGGCACCGGCCGAAGACGCTGCCGAATATTCTGTTTGCGTTAGAAGGGAAGCACCAAAGCAACGCCGCGAAAATGAAAGAGGCAGAAATGCCAGGCAAAAGAATATTAAAACACACATATTAGCTACACTGTTATGCCCAGGTGGGGCGCACACTACCTTACCTTCGTCCATGGCTCCGCTTTAATTGTGGCTACTTATTTTGTGCATTAATTTTGAGAGCAGTAGTCGCGATTTGCAAACGTTTGCGTACTGTGAAAATGCCAATGTGTGTTGGTTGGTTAGAGCTTAGGGATGTGAAAATGCAGCAATGCTAACCGATATCGGTTGCTCTTGCAATAGTATTGAGCGCGAAAAATATCGACACACACGCTCAAGTTGGCAAAGTTTGATAATAAAATTCTAAAATAAAATAAGAGCTTATGAAACTATAGTGTAGCTGTCAAACTCTATATTATTACGCCTGCCTTATTTAAGCAATTTAATAGTGTTTTTCATGCGGCTACTATCGATTGTTTTATGTAATGACTGTATGTGTGTGTCGGGAACGGTTCGTTTAGTTCATTTAGCTTGAATCACTTTTGTCTTATACAACTCTCATATTGAAGTTATTTTCCTTAGGTTAGTGTCATTTGGCAGCCCGTTTGTGCTATTTTTAAACGTAGAACGTCTATTACAATGAAATATTGAGTTGGTGTACTAACTACTTAAACATTACATTAGTAAATTATCATTGTATGGCCAATATATACAGTGGAACAACGCTCTTGTAACTATTATTTCATATTATATGCATGCACATTGATTCCGCGCCCTTTTTATGGTCACGAAATAACGATAGAAATGCGTAAGCAGTGGAGTTAGCGATTACTCAGTATGCGAGTGCTATCGAACCAGTTCAGTTCTGTGAACTTATCAACCCTAGAGTATACGCAACGCAACGCAGCGACAGAAGCAGCAGCAGCAGAAGTAGAAGCAGAAGCAAGAGCATAGCAGAAACAGAAATACAAAACAAGAATTCGCGGTTTACATTTAGATTCAATTAAAAAGTCGGGAAAGTGAAAAAAAATGCAGCCGCTGGCTGCCAATTGCAGCAGCCGTTGCCTATCAGCTGGTTCTGCATATGCACTCTATAAAATACCGTTTGATGCGGATGCCGCAGCAGCGGACGTGGGTGGTATCCAGTATCAAGCTAGCAAATTCTGAACGCAAGCGCAAAACAAACACAACCGAAGAAAACGAAGAAGCAAAGCAAAAATAGCAAGTACCAGAACCAGAACCAGTAGCAGCAGCAGCAGCAGCAACAAAGTTCAGGGTCATGGTCAGCAGGCAGCTGTAAAAGAGCGAGTGACAAACAGACGGAGAGCGACAGCGACAGCGACAGCGAGAGAGAGCGCATTGAAGAAGAAGTTAAAGTTGAGTGATTAGTAGTGCCAAAGTGGTAGCAACTGCAACAACAGCAAGTGCAACATGTCAAGCGGAGCATCTCCGGAAAGTGATAGTGAACTGTATGATCCGCTTGCGGATGAGCTGCACAATGTGCAGCTGGTGAAGCATGTGACGCGGGAGAGCATCGATGCGTTAAATGCCAAATTTGCCAACCTGCAGGAGCCACCAGCCATGTACTTAACAGGTGGGGAGCATGCACAAATAAACTAAACAACCCCAACTCTCAACCCTTACCAAAAAAAAAACACAAACACACACACACACTTATACACTAAAACACCCACTCACATAATTTTTTCTTTACTTCACTTGTGGTACACCCACGCAAATGCGTATACAGAATACCAGGAACTGACGTCAAAACTGCACGAACTCGAAGCCAAGGAGCATGAATTAATGGAACAGCTGCACGCACAGCGACCCGAAGAGGAAATCCAAAAGGAACGTCAACAACAACAACAGCAGCAGCAGCAACAGCACCACCATCATCATCATCATCATCATCATCACCACCACCATCACCAACAACAGCATGTGGATCAACCGCATTATCAAAATCAAACACAGATATTACAACAGCAGCGACAACTGGCACGACATGGCCACGATGTGAGCGACATGAGTTTGGTAAGCAGCTCAATGGGAGCCAGTGGCTCCGGCACGGCCAGTCAGTGCAGCACATTGACCCGCCAGCCAAAGGTGCTGCTGCGGGCCCATTTGCCCAATCAGCAGCGGACCTCCGTTGAGGTGGTGGCCGGCACACGTTTGTGCGATGCCTTGATGAAGGCACTAACGCTCCGACAGCTGGAGCCATCGATGTGTGAGGTAAGCACAACGCCGCACAGTGGACGCAACATAATACCATGGAATCGTGACATTGGCACTCTGCATGTCGAGGAGATCTATGTGCGTCTCTTGGATCGCTTTCCGCTTGGGCCGCACATCAAGCATCAGTTTATACGCAAGACCTTCTTCTCGCTGGTCTTCTGCGAGGGCTGTCGTCGCCTGCTCTTCACCGGCTTCTATTGCAGTCAGTGCAATTTTCGTTTCCATCAGCGATGCGCCGGCCGTGTGCCCATGCTATGCCAGCCCTTCTCCGTCGACAGCTATTATGAGAGTCTGTTATCATCGTATCCGGAGAACTCTGTCGGCTTGCCCGTGGGTCGCAGCAATGCTGTACGTTTCAATGTGAGTAACAGTCGACGTTGCAGCAGCAGTGGAAGCGGCGGCAATACTATGACCACAACCGCAACCATTCACATCAGCAGCAGCAGCAGCAACAGCAGCAACTCTACTAAACCTTCTGCCAATCGACAGGGCCGACCGCCGCGCATTAGCCAAGACGATCGTTCCAATTCGGCGCCCAATGTCTGCATCAATAGCATTCGTCCCCTGACCAGCGAGACGCAGCGCAGCCTCATCATGCAGGCAAGGCCGCCATTACCGGTAAGTAACATCATTAGCCATAAAGCTAGTTCAACATTGGTCTTGAATCTTACTAACCTTATCTTATGTAATTTGTACCATTTTTGTGTTTGTTGTCGTTTTACTTTTGTTGTTGTGTGTTTTGCTTTCTTCTTATCGTTGCTGCAGTATCCATGCACGGATCACGCAAACTCGACACAATCATCGCCAACGAGCACATTGAAGCACAATCGTCCTCGCGCCCGTTCCGCTGATGAGAGCAACAAGAATCTACTCTCACGTGATGCCAAAAACAACGAGGAAAACTGGGTAAGCTAAACGAGAACGACAACAACAACAACAATCAATAGCTAAATGATAACTCTTTGTAGAACATACAAGCGGAGGAGATATTGATTGGACCACGGATAGGGTCGGGTTCGTTTGGAACCGTTTATCGTGCCCATTGGCATGGACCCGTTGCCGTCAAGACACTCAAAGTGAAGACACCTAGCCCAGCACAGCTGCAGGCATTCAAGAACGAGGTGGCCATGCTTAAGAAGACACGTCACTGCAACATTCTATTGTTTATGGGTTGCGTGTCGAAGCCATCTCTGGCCATTGTCACCCAATGGTGCGAGGGCAGCAGCCTCTACAAGCATGTCCATGTCAGCGAAACGAAATTTAAGCTCAACACGCTCATCGACATTGGACGCCAAGTGGCGCAGGGCATGGACTATCTGCATGCCAAGAACATTATACACAGGTTTGAACTGATATGTTTTGTTTTTTTGGACAGTTCTTTAATGTTTTTATATAACACACGCAGGGATCTCAAGACGAACAACATATTTCTGCACGAGGATCTGTCGGTGAAGATTGGTGATTTTGGTCTGGCAACGGCCAAGACTCGCTGGTCGGGCGAGAAGCAAGCCAATCAGCCGACAGGCAGCATATTGTGGATGGCACCGGAGGTCATACGCATGCAGGAGCACAATCCATACTCGTTCCAATCGGATGTGTATGCCTTTGGCATTGTCATGTACGAGCTGCTGGCCGAGTGTCTGCCCTATCGCAATATAAGCAACAAGGATCAGATATTGTTTATGGTGGGACGCGGTTTGTTGCGTCCGGATATGACGCAGGTGCGCTCGGATGCGCCACAGGCATTGAAGCGTCTCTCCGAGGACTGCATCAAATACAATCCCAAGGAACGTCCATTGTTTCGGCCATTATTGAATATGCTGGAGAATATGCTGCGCACCTTACCCAAGATCCATCGCAGCGCCAGCGAGCCAAACTTAACCCAATCCCAATTGCAAAACGATGATTTCCTCTACATGTGCCCCAGTCCCAAGACGCCGGTCAACTATAACAATTTCCAATTCTACAATAGTGCCGGCAATATCTAAGGATTCAAGCATTGAATGATGAAAGTTCAAGATGAATCGATGAACGATTAGGAGTAGAAGGAGGCTGTACCTGTACTTACAATACCCAAACAATGGAAGAGCATAACTAAAAGATGCATTTTCCATTTTTGTTGTTTTTCTTTTAATCTTTCTCTCGTTTAAAAATGGTCAAACTTAAAAAACAAAACGAAGAAGCGAAGAGAAAGTGAGCAGGACAGAGCTAGTGACGTTTTAAACAGAGCGAGAGGATAAATTCCGTTCTCGCTCTCGCTCTGTTTGGAACGTCATGATGCTGATGGAATATGGTGGTACCTGCAGCGATAATGTTTCCTGTCTTAGACCTCAACCTGAGCAACTTAAATGTGCATTTCTGTTATTTAATCACATGAGAAAGCAACAAAAACTATTAATGTAAACTATATATATATAAAAAAAAAACAATAACACAAATGAAAACCTGCGCATATGTACATACATTTAAATATATATATAAATATACAAACACACATGTTTCAAGCACACACACACATTGACACACACATACGTTAGGCATCTACTAACTAGCTGATCGATAAATTACATTAAAAGACAAAACAAATATACTACTTATTACTATAACAAATTTGATTTTTCTTTTTTATTATTATTCGCATAACAACAACTTGGTCTTGGTGGACGAACAGCTTAAACATAACGGCTGGCAATGGCCAGCACCTTGGTGTAATCGGCGCCCTTTGCCAGCGTTTTCTCCTTCAGAATGGTGCGCAACACAGTCGGTATGGGCACATGGATGCGTGTGCCCAACGGACTGCCATTGTCATCGATCAGCACCAGATTGTTGCTATCGAATTGTGGTTGCTTCATGCGCTGCTTCTGCTTCAGGCCCACGAGAATGCCCTTCTTCATTTGGCCCTTGATGGCCACCAGCACCTTGTCACCGATGAGGCCAACGCCGCGCTTGTTGTACACGTGTATGCAACGCGGTGGACGACCCTCGGCCATGGCACGCTTGCCCAGATCACTGTTGTCCACCACACGCAGTCGAGCCAATTTTCGTATCTCATAGCATGCCGGCGTTGTGTGTAGCTTCTGTTGGGCGATGGCCAGTGTTGTGGCGTTGGCGGCGTTGGAGCTGTTGCTTAGCAGGCCGGCTGCATTGCCTAGCCGCTTTATGTTTCTCAGCAGGATTTGTGACATTTGGTTTGAAAATGAATGTTTTTGGTCAATTTGCTGCTTGCTGATATGCAACACAACAGATGGTAGTTATACAATACTTATCGATATATCGGCGAGTGTGCAAGGCAGCACAGCTATCGTATCGATAGCGACCTTCAACGTTGGTCAATTGTGACGTCACTAAAACAAGTTTCCCCATCAATTAGCGCCAAATTTAAATTCAACTTTTTCATTTTTTAATAATGTAAAGTAAATTCCGTTCGATTTTAGGCATTTTATTTATTAATGTATCAATACAATATAACTAATTGTTGCAGCGCACAATACAGATACATGTGTGTGTGTGTGTAAGTATTTATATAATAATAATTTATATCAGCATTAAATATTTAACACTTCTATTCGTTTGCTAATCGCTCGCTTTGCTTTTGTGCTATGTATTAGTTGGTTTTTGTTTAAAAATAGGATTAACATTTGTTTTTTTTTTCTTTTTTCTCTTGTTTTGACACGACTAAGTAGACCAGTCCCATTGGTTAGAAAATTGGTTACTATAATTCACTATATATATATATAGTATATATTATTTTCTTTCATGCGCTTTTGTGTTGTTTTTGTGACGACTTAGAACTAAAACAAATTATAGCTTTATATATTTTCATTTAAGTGGCATAATAGTACATAGTTCATAACAAATATTAATAATAGTTAAAAAAAAAAATAAATTTGATATATGTTATATATGCATATGTATTGGTAAAGCGCGCCAAGCATTTTAAATTGTTACTATATAAAAATAAAATGAAAAAAATCAAATAAACAACTTCATGTACAACAAAACAGTTTGTTAAATATTTACATGTTTCAAAAAAACAAAAGAATAAAATAAATTTGTGTTGTTTTTCAATAAAAAAAATTTGCGCATTCGCTTTGTGCATTTCGTTCGCTAAGAAATACTTGACTTGTTTCTAGTTAGCTTGCGCTTTGTTTGTGTTTTCTTTTGTAAATTTCAAGCTCCATTTAATTCATCTCGTTTGAAATTGCGTATCGCATCGAGGAGCGCTGAGCGTGGATCTGGCGATGTTGGTGTCACATTTGTGCTGCGTGTTTGTGGCTTGGCTTTGGCCAACATTGGAGGCGGTGCTGGTGGTGTGGGCGTAGGCGTGGCCGTTGACTTGACATTTGTAACTGTGGCACGCAGCTTTACTGTTGTTGGCGCCATTTCCGTTTCCGTTTCCGTTTGCATTTTCAACTCCAGCTTGCTGCTTCTCATGATTGTTGGCTTTAAGGCAATTGCTGGAGTTGTTGCTGGAGTTGTTGTTGTTGTTGTTGTTGCAACTGTTGCTGTTGTTGCATTGACTGTTATGCGTTTGGTAAGCGCCAGCTCCTTTTCCTGCTGCTCCTTGGCCAGCATGCGCTCCTTGAAGCCAGTGCGTCTCAATGTATTCTGGCCAAATGGCGCTGACTCTGCTATTGTTGCTTCTGTTGTTGTTGCCTGTCGCTGCTGTCTTTCCAAAGAGTTAAAGGCTGTGTTGCTGTTGTTGTTGCTGCTGCTGCTGCTGTTGGCTGGCAGCGTATAACGTTGATTCTTCGCTGGTCTCGGCAACGTTGACGGTTTGAGCTGTTCCCTCAAAATTTGTGGCTCCTTTTGTTCTGGTTCACTTTGCTGCTGCTGCTGCTGTTGCTGTTGTTCCCTGACCCATTCGGGTTCCTTTTCCTGCTCACGTTCCTGCTTCCGCTCCGGCTCGCGCTCCTGGCTGGCATCGCGCAGCGGCTTCACCGTAATGGGCACATGGTAATCCTTACGTGGTATGCCCATGCGCAGTATGGGTGAAGCCAAATCGATTGTTAGCTTGGCAGGAGCTGCTCCAGTTGCTGGTTTTGTGGCTGCTGTTGCCCTCGCACCACCATAGATGTAGTCACCCTCATTTTTGATGGCCACCTGCGATTTGGGACGCTCGCTCCATGTGGCAAAGTTAATGCTTGGCGGTCCCGAGTACCGATAAGTGGGCGGCAGCGGTTTGGGTGCTGGAGCAGGAGCAGGAGCTGTTGCTGTGACTTCTGCCTTGACTGGGCTGCTGTTGCTCGACGCTGTAGCTGTAGCTGTGGGACTAGAGAGTGGGATTGCTGGTGTGACTACTGCGGACTCCTCGGACTTGATCGTTTGTGTGCTGACAGGTGTAATCACTGCTGGGGACACTAGTGTAGCCAGAGGCGTGGCCACCGGTTCAGCTGTCATCGATACAGTCGTGGTCAACGGCATTGCTACAGCTCCAATCTCCTGCGCCTGCTCTGTTTGGATTTGACTGCTCTTTGGTTTCGGCTCTGACTGTGCGTCTGGACTGCTGCCCGCCAGACTATTCTTGCGCGAATTGCTCAATATGTTCTTGATGAGCTCCAAGCTCTGCAGCGATGGTGACTCCGCAATGCTCAGTTCGCTGGAGGAGCGACGCTGCTGTTGCTGTTGCTGCTGCTGCTGATCGAGTTTGTTGAGCGAGAGCTGGGAGGAGCTGCGCAGGCGTAGGGTCAAGCTCTGGCGATTGCCAGTGGGCTGGGCTTGAAAGGAGTCGGCGCGTGTTATCGATGGCGAGCGACTGCTAGAGCTGGAGCTGATTGTTGTGTTTCCAGTTGCATCGTGTCCATTGCTGATTGTCGCAATGCTAAAATTAGCCAAACGATTCGGTTTGGCCGCCTCAATTTGCTGCTGTTCGTTGGCGTTGGCGTTGGGGCGTATAAGCGTGTCCAGACGCTGTTGCTGTATAATCGTGGACAGTTCATCGACAATCTCGTCCAGCGGTGAGCCTTGAGCTTGACTCTTGTTGCGTTGTGTGACATCGGAGAAATCCGGTGGCGGTGATATGGGACCTGCATAGTTCCAGGACGATAGCGATGTTAGTTCGCTGGCACTGCTTGGAGTGGTTGCCATCGGTGCAGCACCATTCAATGAGGGCGACGGTTGCTCCTCCTCATTCACATCGCCATTATCCACTTCCAGTTGACGCAGCTCGGCCAGCGTTGTGGCCGTCAGCAGCTTGTGTGAGCTCTGACTGGATGTCTTGAAGTTGTACACCTTGATGGCCTCCTCGTCCTCATCCGAACTGCACGCATCCATGTGCGCCGTTGCCTTGGATACTTCGGGCTCTGGCGAGGGTGTGCTCGAGGGCAATGGTTCACCAATGCCTGAATCGGCCTGCTTGGAGGCAGCATCATTGATGTACTCCTCCTCCTCTCCGTTGGCGCTGCTCAGGGAGCGTGGCTCGGGCGTTGGTGTACGATTCAATAGCACCTTGGATACATTCTGATTGCCATTGCCATTGCCATTGGTTAGCAGCTGTGGTGCTGCAGTTGCTGGCAGTGGTGGTGCCTCCACTGGCAGCTGTGGCATGGTGGCTGTCGTCGGTGCAGGTATGGGTGTGGTTATCCTTGGCGCCGGCTGTGGTGTCACCGGCGTTAGCATTGCATCCGTTATGGACGAGGCTGTTGTCGAGGCCAGCGATATGGTGTCTGCCGCAGCAGCGGCTCCAGCTCCTGTTCCAACCGATCCTACTGATCCATCGGGTGGCGGTGCCGGTGCCGCCTTCTTCTTAATCTGGACAAGACGCTTGCGTGGCGTTGGCTCGGGCAACGACTTAAGCTCCAGCGTCGCATAGTGTCCACTGTCGGTGGCATCCGGTGTCTTGGCACTATTGCCATTGCAGTCCAGCTGATGCAGCGACTCCGACTCCATGTCCAGCTCCGGTGTGCTGGCCAAATTCGGTGTGGACATGCAGAGCTGCGGACGTTTCACTATGACCGCATAGGCTGGCTCGGCCGGCTGTGTCGACTGGCGGACTGGCGGATACTGAGCCACCGATTGCTCGGGAATGACCAGCTGGCTGGGCGGACGTGGTGCCACACGCTTCTTGCGTGGCGGTGGTGCCACTGCCACTGCCACTGCCAATGCCTTGGGCGGCACTACCGGCGTTCGCGTGTAGTTCATTCCCGTGGAATCCATCGAGTTGAGCGAGTTGCTCGAACTGTACGGACTGGGCGTCTTGGCCGTTAGCTTCGATTGCGAGTGCCGACTGCTGCTAAAGTCCGAGCTGCTGCTCAACGAATCCCGGGCAGCTGCAATGCGCTGAAACTTGAGCATTGAGTCGGCATTGAAGCTATCGTACGACTCGGACTTGTGGCACAAACGTATCTCCGATAGGCCAACGGCTCCAATTGTTAACTCGCAGCTGTACACCTGACTAGCATCAACTGCAAATGGAAAAGAGAGAAATAAGAATCGATTGTCTCCGTCCTGGGTTAAAAGGAATCCTACCCGGATTACGAAACTCATATTTATCGGCATCCAATTGCTTGTTGTCACAGACCAGGGACAATAGTTTACTGAGTGGCACACGGGCGCCCAGACGTGTCACATACAGCTGATCCTTGGGCAGGAGCACAGTGATGCGAAATGTTTGCTCAAAGGGTGCATTGCTGGTGGCCGCCGGCACCGGTGTTATCCGATTATAATCCAATTGACTAGCCTCATTTATGTGCAAGCCCTGATCTGTGGACATATGATGCAGCTGTGTGGTCGATTTCGATAGTTTGCCATTCGCTGCGACGCTTGATTTATCTACCAAAGAGAACAGAGAAAACAAGTTAATAACAAGTTGAAGCTGGGAAGAAGTAAAAAACTTACCCTTTTTGCGGCCAAACCAGCGGTTGAGTGTGGAGAAGCCGCCCTTCATGCTGCTCATGTTTAAGGGCGTGACACGAAAGCTATCTCTTTCTCTCTCTCGTTCTGACTCCTTCTACCTTACTTACTTCCGTTTCCGTTTGTGACTTGTTAATCGTTTGTTATGATCGATATCGTACGCCCCTCTCTAGAATGTTTCGTAATATATCTGAAGCATACTACAAAATGGCGTGCGAATCTGCAAGTAAAAATCATTCGAATGCTGATTACGATTACTTTGTTTCGTTAAGAAAGAGAAAAGGAAAGGAAAGACGCCAACACTTTGCACTTATCAGCGACAAAGCGAAAGAGAATCGAGCTGATAAAGTTTGCAGAGTTGGCTTGAGGTGTACACATTCCTTGTGTAATGAATGGCACTCTTATCGTCACACACACACACACACACAAACACACACTTATAGAGATATCTGGGATGTACTTGTATTAGCTAGATAAGCAGCAAAAAAAAAAAAAAACTTAAAGAAGTCTCTGAGCCAATTTTGGATGCATAGAAAATCGATTAATTAGAACGTTTCGTCATGATAACTAATCAAAAAAACCCAAACAAAAGCTTAAACAATGATCGATCGTTGCGTTTTTTTTTTTTTTTGCTAGACCAAAAATGTTTCTACATTTTTCGAATATTTAGAGCATTAGTTTGGGCGATTTTAAAAATAGTTTTAGGCAGATAGCAGTACCTTTTGCTAGGTAAATATAAACAACAAGTTATTTCTATTTTATGAGCACATATTTTTCTCATTTGTCAGCAGTCATAAAAGTTGATTGTTTCAAGAGTTATCAGCAATCGCTTTAAAGCTACAAATAGCTAGTTTAATTAGCATATGTTCATAAATAATTCAATTTATGATCGAATCATAAAGTAATTCTCAAGATTAGATACACATACAATCATCGTTTAACGTGTCGTGTCACGAGTTTTTAAACTGTCATCTCTATTAGCAATTAACCTGTTAAATTTTGTTGCTATTTGCGTTAAGCTTAACGCCGATTGTCGTCTATAATCGCGAACAAACACTAGAACATACACCACACACACACACACACACTCGCACACACACACACACACACACACACACACACACACACACACACACAATGTGGCCTAGTATATCCACTCTATACCCGCGCGCGATAAGCATGCGGCAGAAGACGCGCGCACGTAAACACAGCCTCGCGACTTGGGCGCGTTTTTTGTCGCGTGCGTTTAATTTTGCACACAATGCGGGCATGAGGGGGCGGTTTTGATTGTATAATGGCATAGTTCAAACGAGTGTAGATGCACGTCAACTTCATTAGTAATGCAAATTACGCGCAATTGCAGCAAGAAAAAAAAATAAAAACCGCAACAGCTGCAAAGTCAAAATAGAGAATAAACGAGGTAAGGATAGTCTGTAGCCCTGGTTGTAACAAGCCAAGAGTGACGTGTTTCGCATACCTTATCAGGGAAACTCCCCTTTGAGAAATGAACTCATCAAAATGATTCAACTAAGCGGAATAACTTTTGGTTTCTTGCTCAGGAAACCAACTTGCTTTAGACTTTGATATAACCCGACCACATAGGGTAAGAATAGAATAACAATAATAATTGTACCTTTGCACTACACACACATGAATCTATATATAACTAGTGTAATTGCGACACGTGTCCAACTAACAAACAAAGTTGAAAGCGTCTGTAAATCGATTTGGTTTTGCTTTTTTTTTTTCAACAAACTGTTACAGTAATTAGCCCAACTACTAATAGCTTGGCTTATTTACATTTACTTAGTGTTGAGCTGCTTTTTATTTTCATTCTAAACGCCTTGAGAAATATCAGCTCGTGCCAAACAAATGGCTAAGAATGTTGTTGTTGTTGTTTTCGTTTGGTTATCAACTTTTTGACTAATAAAACACACACACACACACACAAAGAGGGTTGGTATTGAATTAAAGCTTTTTTACAGTCAGTTAGTTAAACTTGAAATAAAACATGAGTAAGAATAAATTCCTCGGCTATCAAAGCGACAAGGCGACGACAACATCGAAATAATTTACAAAAATCATCACGTTCCATAAACATGTCATTGTTAATATGCTTGCCAAAAAACTACAACAAAAAAACCTTTTAAAAAAAGACAAAACATGCTTAAAATTTTGAGAGTTACTCTTTGGTTTTTTCTAGCTTTCAGACTAGTTGTATCTGCTTGTCATATCAAAAGCTGTCACACACGTAATGACGTTAAAGCAGGGTTGCCATCTTCGTTCAAAGTTAGTTAGAGTTGATCATTAGGGAAAATAGTTATTGACAGCGGTAATCGCTGAAGCGTTTAACCAGCCAAATCGAAAGCAATTAAAAATGTTTATCCCATCATTAGCTAACAATAGCAAATAGTTATGAATGCAAATACTCAATTTAAATTTGTAGTCTTCTCTACTTAATAGTTCTTTTCTTAATCATCTCTTTAAATAGCTGGCAACGTTTTGGTCTTTGGCTCTGGCTGATGTCACAATATTATTATTATTGTTATTATCAAATGCATAAACAAAAACCTGTAATATAAACGTTAAACTTTTCAGTCACGTAATCTATCAATCTGTGTTTTATAGTATAAAACAAGTTGAATAAGGCAACTATTAAGTATTTAATGCGTTTATCGAAGCTCTGGCCACACTCGAAATTGGCCACTTTCTACCGTTACTTAAACATTATTGTGCTTAAATTATACTGTGCCATTTTTGGGCCACTTCGCCACCTGCTAATAAGCCAAATAAAAGTACAAACAATTCAAACGAACAACAAAAACAGAAAAAAACCAACTTAATGATTGATGATTAATCACAGCTTAGGAATTATACTGATTAAAAAACGATGCATGTAGACATTGGGATTTTTTTGTTGTTATGTGAAACACGGTCTTTAATTAAGCTGTGTGTAAATGTTATTTTGATTGTTTTCCATTTTGCATTGTGCAATGAATGTGACATTGGCATTGGCATTGCATATATCAGAAGAGTGTTGGAACAGGGGGACAGGGGGGGGCCAGGGGGCAGAGGGTTAGAGTAAGAGAAGCTGAGATTTGAGACTGATACAAAAGGCGATGATGATATCATTGAAGGCGACGTGTTGGAATGTTTCTTATTTGTTTGCGCTTTTATTGGTGCTCATCATTTGTTGTTAGTGTTAAATGCAATCGGCCAAGTCTTTTGGCTAGTTAGGCAACAGCTATGCAAATTCTGTATGGAAAAGTTTTTACACACAACTTTAACGAGTTTATCTGTGTGTTTAGTGAAATACAAATAGAAATAGAAATAGACAAAAACTATATATAATGAAATGCCGACTTTATCAGCCGGTCTGTGACTAATACCAGAACGTAACTTCTGTGTATGCTAAATAATAATATTCAGCGGGTCTTTATCATTGTATATATTGCGATGTGTGGCACAGTATATGGGTATATATGGTTCCATGCAGGTGTTTAACCATATTCGTTTCGGTTAATTGAATGGGTTAGCTACTTAAGATATCATTGTATATGGCGAGTGTATGGTGAGTGATTGACAATAAAATTGCATAAGTGTTGAATCAGTTTGATATTATATCACAATAGCTATTGATACTAAGTACGATATGTATTGACATCGTATTGTTTTATAATGACGCATTACAATAGTAGGGCCATACTAAGCGTAAAAGCTTTCCATAACGAATTGATTGATAGATTCTATGTGTGTTAAAGGACAATTCTATTTTTTGATCCACTTTCAAACCAAAACAAAAACAAAACACTTAAACAACAACAATAGATTATAATATTTGTCACACAATTGTCGCATCTCATGCGAAGTTCTCAGCAGCAGCAACAACAACAACAACAAAACAAAGACAAAGCTTTTGAAACTCTCACTGATTGGCAGCAAATTTGTTCCACTTCATTGTTATAAGAGTCATTCATCATTCGACGATCGGAATTGTGGAAGCTGTCAAAATGACAATTGCCTGCCGCAATGTCAACAATAACCGCTCACTCACTCTCTCACCACTAACTCTCACACGCACACACACACACATTGCACACTCTTCATGTGAGGGCCCTTTTTGAGGGTCACTTGTTTTTCGTTTTGTTGATGCTAGAATTTCGCGTGCCACTTTTCTTTATGTTTGTTTTGCCTTTGCACAGCTACTGCAGTTTGTTTGTTATTAAATATTTTCATTTTTCATGTGCAATTATTGTTTAACAATTGGCACGTTGTCGTTAAGCAAGAGAGAAGGCAAGAAAAAACAAATATTAACACCCACACACACACACAAATTAACATAGTAGTGTAGCCCGTCGCATTAAGGTAAACTTAAAAAAAAAACAGAAAAAAACAACAACGAGGTGCTTAAGAACTGCGTACTAACTGCGGCTAGCGGCGTGTTTGCTTTGCTTTGCTTTGGTCTTTTCTTCTTTTCTTTTCTTTAATTTGGCGCTCTTGCCTTTGGTGCTTGTGCTTTATTTGTTGTTGCTGGCGGGCTCTCTGCTTTGACAGCAGCGTTGCGAGGCGGCGGCGACGACGACGTTAACAAAACTGAAAACAAAAACGCGCAAAATATGCACAGAACACGAATACACAACACCAATACATCCAGCAACAACAGCACACACACACACACACATACGCTGGCAATAATAGTAGATGGCAGGCAGGCAATAATAAAGCAACGGTAACTCTCTAATAATAGAGCCAGACGGCAGCACTCCACAGAGTAATAGCAACAACAATTTAGCAATCCAGGCACTCTCTCTCTCTTTGTTAGTAGCTGGCACTTGTGCGCTCTCTGACTGGCAAAGCTATGGGCTGTTGTTGTTATTGTAAGTGCTGGTGCTGCTGCTGTTTTATCTTATCAGCAATAAGAGCAATTGGCGCCGGCGCAGTTAAAGGAATAACTGCAGCGCACAATTGACAGATTGTAGTTGTACTTAATGTTGTTTTTCTCGACGCTATAGCCGTAGCTTGTAGCTTTATCGTTTACCATTTACCGTTTATGCCGTGTGCTATCTTCACTTGTCGCGCCAGTCGGGCAAACTGAACTGAGAGTTAAAAGCCGCGTGCGTTGCATAAGACAGGCAGGTGACGGCGCGCTGCGCTGCTGACGTTAACTTTGACTGCTACTGTTACTTGCGCAAGCTTTTTATTTCATTCTTACTCTCGACCTTCAGTGGTGCTGCGTTGCGTTGCGTTGCGCTGCGCTGCGCGTGGGTTACGCTCTTCTGGGTGCGCTTCTCCTCCCAACTTTGGCTGCAGAAAGTTTTGTGCATGGGAGTCGAGAGTCAGGAGTGCCAGCTGATGCCATTCAAGCACATGCGTGACCATTTTTATCGTGCCGTCTATCGATTGGCATTGGACTAAGGAGGCCGCCAAGCCTCGCCTAGCCACACACACACACACAACACACACACATATGACATCATATAGACTTTTCTATCATCTTCATTAATTGTTGCCACGCACCAATTTTCAAGTTGTTGCTCTACCGCCCCGTACATACCCCCCGTCTCTCCCAGTCTTTACTAAGAGGCGCGGCGCTAGAGTTTAACTGTCAGTCAAGTTGATTCTAGTTGGATGGGCTTGGATTTCCGATTATTTAATTACATCGATGCCTACATGCATAATTCCTAATTCTTAAGCTAATAGCCAAGACAAAGCACACCTGCCACTCTGTGTGTGTGTGTGTGTGTGTGTGTGTGTGTGGGCGTTAAGCTACTTCTTAGTAAGCGTAATTTGATATGCATTAAGTAATAAGACTGACAGCGAATAAACAACTCAAGTTAAATACATAAAAAAGCTAAAAGCTTTTAACAAAGCTCGATTAAAATCGATAGTTTTCGTGCGAAACCCAATTGGGCATCTACAAAGTGGTTTAACGCTTTAAAGGCCATGAGCAATTTGCTTCAAAAACCAAACTATGGAGCGTTTATTTATTACCATCATTTGAAGGAATTTCAAAGCTTGTCGTGACAGATAGTTCTGTTTGTTGTTGTTTTTATTGTTGTTGTTGATCTGTATCGAAATCACTTCAGACGTGTTTAACTCGCATATTATGGACGTCAGTTGTGGCACAGAGAGAGAGAGAGAGGGAGAGAGCGTAATATATTTTCGCTTATCAGCAATCATTCAATATTGTAAACACAACAAATACCACATGATGGTTCTTGTCGATTATGATGTGGTAATGATAATGATAATGATGACGATAGCAAAATGCCAAGGGCCAAGTCAAACACTTGGCCACAACCAATTGGCCTATCTCTTTCTCCCTCTCTATCTCTCTCTCTCTCTCTGTCTCGCTGAAAAGTTTATCAATTATGTGTCCTTGTCTTTGCTATTGATATTGTGTACTTTAGCACGTTTTCGTGCACTGATAACCTCAACCTTAACATACTAGTTGAAAACATTCTCACAAAGGGGGGAAGGTGGGAGGGGTGTTGGCTTTGTTGTAAGTACAATTAACACATTGCTGCAGCTACAGCTATGCAAAGAAAGAATGAAACAAAGCTAAAAGTAAAGTATTTAAAGCTTAAATCAAGCAAAAAGTAGAAAACAAAAGCGTCAACAAATCGCGATGCCAAAACATTTCACCTGGCCAACAACAACAGCAACGACAACAACAAGGCAAAACAAATTGGCCAAAAAACGCATTGGCCAAGAGGCAGTACTCGTGCTGCTGACCCCGTTAACGAAAATTCTTCTTGTTGTTGTTGTTGTTGTTTTTTTCTTCTTTTTTCTCCATGCGCAGCTTGAAAACAAAAAGGAAAAAGAGAACATAAAATAACAACAACATTAAGTGGCACAAACTCATTTCGAAAAAAAGCCAACAACAACATAAACAAGTTTGTAAGACGGCAAATTCGACAATAAAACCATATGATCAGCCGTAATGATAGTTATGATCATTGGCTCTCTTGTTCTTCTTGCCACACTATCTGTACGTTCTTGGAGGGCGAAGAGGAAGGGGAAGAGAGAGAGAGAGAGAGAGAGAGTGTGTGGTCGATTTCTACATTTAATGTTTTACTTTTTCTTTTGATACCCTGTAAACACTTGAGCTGGGCTTAACTCTTGTCTAAGAACAGATAGACACGAAATGGCATTCTATTGTGTGGCAAAGCCGCTCTAGTTGCCACTAAAACCATTAGTTGTTTGGCATCTTAGACTTTAATTAGGCCTCAATCAATGCCAGATGCAAATGCAGTTGCGCCCTACTAGCCCCAAGCTGCAGCAGCAACAACAACAACAACAACACATCATTGTGAACCACATCGCACAACACACACACACACACAGAGAGAAACGGCAACGCTGTCAGCCTTAATGACTGCACAATAGCGAAAAGAAAAAAAAACAATAAAAACAGCAGCCACAGCAGCAACAACAGAGAATTGGGTCAATTGCAGGCCAGACCTTACAATCCCCGCTCCGCCCCCTACCTCCATCTCTCTCAGTCTTCGTTTATCTACGGAAAGTCGAGAACTTTTTCAGTTGCGTCTCAGGTTCAATTACGGCCAACTGTTCGTATACGTAATGTGCCATATCTTTATATCGTTGCGCTATCAGCCTTTTGTGTGTGCTTGCGTGTGTGTGTGTGTGTGTGTGCCTTAAGTGCAATTGATCCAGCAGAGTCAGCATATTACTTAATGTAAGCCAGCTTGAAAGCTTCATTCAACTTGTTTCAAATTGTTCAATTGAATTGAAGTACTTTACTAACGAGTGTTAAATGACAAAAGAAAAACACAAAAAAACGATCGATTAGTGGCTTAAAGTAAAAGAACTTTAATACAAATTAAAGCTCCATTAAAGCTCTCTCTCTCTGTCTCTCTCTCTGTCTTTTTAATTTCATTTATCATTAAGCGCTTTCGATTTCATTTCAATTAACCGTTTCTTTGTTTCTTGCTTGGTTTATTGAAAGTGCAGGTAATTATGAGATCATCATCATTGATTTGAAACAATTGCAAATGGAAAAAGTTGACACGCAACCTCTGTGTGTGCATCACTCTCACTCTCATGTTGCAAGTGTCGAATGTTGTTGTTGTTGTTGCATTCCATATACCAAAAAATTCCGTATGCCGAATATGTCGCCCAATAATCGCAACCTGTCACAGACAACCCGAAAACTGCAAACAAGATACTGGCTGCTGTTGCAACATGCAGCTTGCTGCTTGCAACCAAGTGTTGCTCATAAATTTGCTATACCGCTGCCACATTTTCCACATTGCAATGTGCCACAACAGGCAACTAAAGGTGCCAGCTTAATGTTTTCTTGTTTTTTGTTGTTGTTGTTGTTGTTGCCTGCTAGCCAGTTGAAAGAAAGTGAAGAGAAATGGAAAATGTTGTTGTTGTTGCAACTTGCTACTTGGATAATAACTGGATTGCATTTGATTTGAACGGCAGCAAGAGACGGTCGAAAACCAGTAACTTGACTTGAGGGCCAAAACGAGCAAACAAGATACAAAACTGCACTTGTATTAAATATGTATCTTCAAGTTGTTTATTGCTTGGATTGTTACTGGATTGCTGCTGCTGGGCTTGCCAAACAACCTTGACATGCAGCAAGCACAAAACTAATGACAGGAAATCGTCGACAAGTGCCGCACTCGAAACCGCATCGCATCGCATCGCAAAGCAAAACCAATCCAATCCCAAGTCCCACACAGATGCGCCACTTGCTTGCAACTTGGCTCGTTAGTTGGCTTTGCCTTGCGGCTTAAACGTTAAGCGTTTATGTCTTTGGCGCTTTTTTAATTACAATTGCAAGTATATATACATTCAACCGGTTGCCAAGTCAAACAATTGCCGCCCAGGCTGAAAAAAATGTATCTTTTGTATCTGCAACTGCATCTAAAATACAATAGCGTATGCTTGATTGGTTGGGCATGCCAGAAATTCATTTGGCTATTTGGTCATTTCGGTTTGTTAACGTTTTTTCTCTCCCTCTCTCTCTCTCTTGCCGCCCAGCCTGTGCGGTTCGCCTGGTTGGGTTTCACATTGCAGCCGCTGCTCCAAATGTGGCTCACCTTGGCTTCAGACACACACACACACACACACACACACACACCAAATAGATATATAGTTTGATATGAAATTGTTCAGTGCATTGTGAATTTGGTTTACATTTTCATCAATGGAATGGAAAATGGTTTCAAAAACTGAATGGACCTAGCCAGGTGTCTAAGCTGATTGATCTCGTTTAAAGAGCAAAACAATTCTGTTTGATTAATCAAACTAAAGCGCAAAGCAATGCCTAAGCCAAAGCCATAAGCTGTGCTTATTTTAAGTAAGCTATGAATAAGTCAATTAGTGTTTTCCAAAAACCTTTTTTCGTTGATGAGTAATACTAAAAAAGAAAGAAACTTATTCTACTTCAAGTATTGGCAAATCACCTCTTAAAGACTATGACTAAGCTTTCTCTATTTGCATTTGAATGAAAAGCTAGAGAAGAGATAGCTAATCTTATGTCTTGCGTATTAGTTGGCAATCGTCTATGATTTCAGCGGAACTAGAAGAAGAAATGCATACGAGAGAGCTGCGGTCTGGTGACCCTGTTATATCGATTACACAAAACAGCATAAACCTGCCACAGCCCAAGTACACCTGAGCTGATCTGCTGTTTTTTGTTATTTGTTTGATATCAGTTTACCAGTTGGACTCGCCTCAGGAAACTCAGATGGTAGAGTTCAAATTGGGCAGTTCATAAAGGAGAAAGAAAGAAATATAAAGAGAGAGAGAGAGAGAGAGAGAGGTGAATGTATTATTGGCTTCAGGGCAAAATGTCATTGACTGGGGCAAAGATTATATTGTTTGGAATTTGAGGAATTCGCAATTCGTAATTGAGAATTCACTGAGAAACAAGGCGGAAGAGAAGAGCGAGAGAAAGAGGTAGAGATTAATTGTGCTTGACATGGCTGGCGGTGAGAAAAATAAAACCTGCGACCTTGACTTGAACCAACCCCCTGCCCCTTTCCCCACCACAACAAGGTGCTAAATGCTAACTAGAAAAACCTGAAGGCATTCAGACCACAATCATGATTGGCTGTTGTTGCCTCGTTTTTGGCCAGGGCAGAGAAAGTAGCCAAGGCAAGAGAGTTGAGAAACGAGTTGGCCAAGGCAAGGAAAAAGTAAAATTAACATTTTTAGGACATGCTGCCGAAAAAAAAACAAAAACCCAAAACAACAACAACAACAGAATGTGTGTCACCTGCAGACAACAAACAACAAACAGCTGGCAACAACAACAACAAGTTTTACTTTCTGCTGCCCCAAAATCGAGTATCCAGTCTATACTGGCCAAACAAGTTGCGACTTCAGAGTGTCTCTCCCTTTCTCCAACACCAACACCTCTCCCACTCTCCCTGTTGTGTGTGTGTGTGTGTTGCTTGCAACAGCTAGTAAATAAGCAGGAAGCACTTGCAACACGCAAGCCAAGCATTGATTTTGACTAGTTTGGCCATTTGGCTAATGGAATTCGCCAAACTCTTTTTTATTTATATATTTTTTTTCTCACACACAACAACTGCAGCCTAACTAACTTATATAAAACTGAAAAGCTAAGCCTCTTATAACTCAGCCATGTCACGTACATACCGTATATCGTATCGTAACATATCATATCGTATCGTATCGTATCGTATCGTTTGTTACCATTGTTACAAACCCAAACTCTAACTTTAAACTTAATTCATTATACAATGGGGCGCGTCTTAAGAGTATTTCACGCACGTCTTTAGTTTTGTTTTGCTTTTGCTGTTTTCTTGGTTTTTTTTTCTGGGCCTTGCCCAACATCTTATAAGCCTTATAAACATAACGTATATAGAATACTTAAGTTGATTTTAGCACAGAATCATTTAGTTTTGCTTTCTTATCTTGCTGCATGGCAAACATGTCACGTAAATGCTTAGATTATATAATATGTATCAGTTCTTAGCTTCTTTTTGAGTTTACTTAGGTCAAGTTAGCAACTCGATGTTCCACATTTGATCGATATATGATATATAGAATCATTTAGTTTTGCTTTCTTGGCTTGTTGCATGGCAAACATGTCACGTATATGCATAGATTATATAATATCTATCAGTTCTTAGCTTCTTTTTGGTTGAGTTAAGTCGATGTTCCACATTTGATCGATTGATTTTGTTACTTTTTATTGCTCAAATCAAGTTTTATGTTTGGATTTCTTTAAAACTAAACTATCACGTATTCAAATGATATTATACAATCATGTCCCCATCCCCCTCTCCCTCTCCCTCTTCCTCTTACTCCTTGTGTCGCTTATTTCACGCACGTCTTCTTCGAATGGCCCTTGCCCAACATTTTGGTTAGCTTTGGTGACCCATTTGCCTCAATGTTAATGCCGCTCACATTTCAGCTATGGCCAAACTACGGCTAAACAAATGCTTTTCTTTCTTTTCTTTACTTTTTTTGGCTTCTTCTTGTTGTCGGTCGTTGCGCTTCTTTTCATTTCTTTCTCTTTATTCCAGCTGTTGTCGGCCCGATTTTCAATGTCAGCCAAGCTTAAGCTTTTGATGACAATGAAACTGGGATTGTTAGCTTGAAATCAACGCTTTTATTTGGCCTTTTTTTTATGTGTGCTACGACCCAAAAAAAAAAACGAAATACACAATTTATGTAAATATTTTTTGGCTAATTAACATACGCAGATAGACACAATCAAATGGAAGGTGTTTGATTTTTTTTGGTTTTTTTTGGTGTGTTAGTTTAGCAGTTTTCAGGTTCAAAGCAATTAAGTAATAATACAAATCAAATGGCAAAACAACAACAAAAACAATAAACTATAATATACTAAAGCAAAAATTATGCAAGCGACACAAACAAAAGAAAAAATCAACGAACTCTCGACATGGCTGGCAGAGCACAAAAACTGAAAAACCGAAAAAAAAACCGAGAAAAAAAACGGCTAAAAAAACCTAGCACAGGGCGCTATGTTTAAATGGCTGCTTAGCGTCAAGTTAGTGGTTTTAAGAGCCAAATAGATTACCAAATTTTATGGCTTTTCAGTGTTCAGGAAAAGTGCCATAAACAACAATTACACGCAGCAAGCTTTGTCTGCAAACATTGCAACCAATCAATTATGCCTTAAACAGTTTTCAACTTTAAAGCTTCTTCAGTGGAAACTTAACAAGCTGTTGGCAGTGGATATATATTTTACTGATTAACTTTAGAGATATTCTATAAGATTTGAAAATAATTCATAATACACAAAACAATCTTTTGGCTTCATCTTGAATGAAAGCGAATTTATATCATTTTTCCGATCAATATCTCTCTCTCTCTCTCTGGGTAATCGAGTGTATATACATATATAATTATTGATTCAGTGTTCGAATTGAAATCGCTGCGCTTTGCACGCTTTCATACGCAACAAAATGCGAGTTGAAAAACTTTGAATGAAAGTAATGGAAAATGATTATTTTTGCTGCTGAAGCAGAGAGGGCGGCGGAGGGGAGGGGAGGTGCAGGCACGTGACTTGGACAAAACAAACTAAAGTTAATATGAAAATCTTTGAAGCGTTGCCAGAGTCCAAATCAAATATAATAACAATAAGTGGATGACACTTAATTCTAGTTCTACAACAACTTTTGTTGCTGTTGGTCATACCGGTTTTCTGGTGTTGTGTTGGTGTCAAACACGTTTAGTAAAAAAAAAGCCAAGCCGCCGCCCTTGTCAAGGTCAGTTTGGCAATGCATGCAGCAGCTGCAAAAAGTATCTCATCTCACATTTTAATTATTATATATAAGTTACTGTTATTATTACTATCAAAAGTGTCCAAGTCTCTCTCTCTCTCTCGATCGTTTATCATAATTAACTTGGCTTTGAGTTCAACGACTTCACTTGACAATTGGCCATTGTTGTTGTTGCTGCCTTCGTGGCATGCTTTGAGTTTGGCTGCTTTTTAGCTGTTACTTTTAGTGCTCCCAGTTGCCCGTTGCCAATTAAAAACACGTTAATTTGTCGACTTTTGTTAAAAGGAAGCTACATGCACAGAATTCAATTTGCTGCCATGCCGTGATTAATGGCTGACAGTGGCACAAACGCCGCACAGTGGTGCGAATCAACGTTATTGTCAATCAATTTTTATAACGTTTTGCTTTAAGCCAGCAAAAAGCGCTAACAAACTGTTTTCCAGTATTATTCTTAATGTCTTTTGTTTTTTTTTTCGGGCTTTGTAATTGCTTAGCACAAAACGCAGCCATGTTTAATGAGCGACAAGAGCCAAATCTACAAAAACACTGAGCAAAAAAAGGTTGAGTTAAAGACAGAGTTTAAGCAAACGTTCAACGTTTTCGTTGCTTTAAGTTGTATATTTCTCTCAGTGTATGCGGCAGTGTCTTCAGCGTTCTTCTATGGCCATGGCATGTGATTATGAGCAGCTAGCTTTACAGCTGCCACTTGGCAAGAGACTCTCGGAGACCGGCATACAACTAGCTACGGTCACAGTCACAGTCACAGTCAGTCACTCAGTCAGCGAACTCACACACACACACACACATACTTAACACACCCTGTAAGTGGCAGCTATGCATGATTCTAATTATTATGTATGGTAGAAGCTCTGTGGCTCTAGACAATGCACAAAAGAACACCAAAGTACTAAAAACAACAGCAAAAAAAAAAAGAGCAGAGACAGAAAGAGAGAGAGAGGGTACAGTAATCGTCACCATTGTTAGAAGACAACAACAACGACGCAATAGCAGAGAAAGAATACAGTTCAAGTACCTTGAAAAGCATTAAGCAAGATCAAAAGCGTATATATATATACTATATGTAACTGCATTTGGATCAGGACTTTAATACAAATGCTGAACATTGTTAAAGACAAAACAAAGCAAAGCGATTGAAACAAATAATGACAATAATCTGTTAGGAGCAGCAAAAAAGCTAATCAATTAGCAGATGAGCGCCAATTGAAGTTCACAGTGTGTGTGTGTGTGTGTGTGTGTGTGTGTGCGAGTGTAACTGTGTGTGCGAGTCATATAACAAACTTTTAGAAAGGTCTTTCGCCGGTTGGAAATCTCCGTTCAGATGAAAGTGAGTGGAACGGTATTGGGTAGGGGGAAAACACATGAACATGAAACATTGTGAATGGCAATGGAAATGCTTGGAATGAAAGGTAATCCAGAATCTCTCTCTCTCTCTCTCTCTTTCCTGCGCTCAACTGATATAAAAGCACAGCACAAGCAGAAGAAGAAGCAGTGCAAGAACAATTGTTCAAGGCTTAGCCGAGACACACACACAACAACAAGAAGAAGAAGAACAACAACAACAACAAATACAAAACCCTGTTTATTCATAATAAGTATTTGTATAAAGAATGCTGATCTTAAGCCTTGAGACAGCTGCTGTTGCTGACACTTTTTCAGGGGTTGGGGTTGCCCTGCCCTGCCCTGCGCCTACCCCTTGGCCCCTTTAGAGCTTTTTTTGTTTTTTTATTGCGTCGTTATATTGTTGGGTTCAAAATACCTTAAACACTTTTATGAGCATGCCCCGAACTGAGGACCCATCTTGTTTTTTTATATTCTCACTCTGTATCTGTGTGCGTGTGTGTGTGTGTGTTTCTGCTATTGAACAAATTCAGCCACAAAATTTCGTTAAACATTTGAAGCGCTTTTGCGTGCGATGCAAATGTATAAAAAATGTACAAATCAAAATCAATAAACAGCTAAACCAGTTTATAACGCAATTTGTTATTGTTCAGTGAAATGATGTTCAACAAAATCGTTATCTTTACTCTTTAGCAATTAAATATATATATATATATATATATATTCTGATCGTCAAATTGATAAGACATATTTCAAGTGATTAAAGTTGAGAATACAAACAATTAATTTTTTTTTGCTAAAATTTTTAACACAATAATATATAATTGCAGGCTTTGAAGCTTTAGCAGCAACATCATTATTAACTTTATTGTTTGTCGGCTTTACTTTTTGTTAGTTTTTTTCTTCTCTCTTCCTCTTCTCCTTTCATGTCTTTACTGTTTGCATTGCGTTTGATTTTTATATGAGATTCAATTAAAAAATAAATGAAACACAACACAAAACACTTTTCAACAGCAATTTCAAACAATTTCAACAACTTTGCACACAGTTTCAGGGAGGTGTTAGAGGGGGGTTGGAGGGGGGCAATGTAATGGCTCTCCATCTTTAACCAGTTTGCTGTTAATCAATTTTCGCAACAAATTTTTTGCACTTGCCGTTTTGGCTCTAAAAAAAACTTGTTGAGTTCAACAACTACAACAACAATATCAAAACTAGGCAATGGTATCTGTCCGTGTGTGTGTGTGTGTCTGTGTGTGTATCCGCATATCCGCACATCCGCATAGATTTAGCTATCTGTTAGCGGTTGTTTTGGTTGCTTTGCTACAAAATTACTTAATATGCATTTAGCAGCTGTGGTTTTTGACCTTACAAAAGATACAAGATAGACACAAAACGATCTAAAAGCAAGTGGTGCGTTTCCGTTGCGGCTTTTGTGGCAGCAGCAGCATCAATAGATAGTTATGCGGCCAGATAGTTAGATAATTATTATTGTTGATGCCTCTCAGATGATGTTGATGGAATGCCAGCGGCAGCGGCAGCGGCAGCAGCAACAGTTAAGTTCTCAGCTGGCAACGATTTAAGTTGCACAGCAACAGATTGAGATACATATACAAGTAAAAATAGTATATATATACAGTTACTGATACAGATATAGATGGAGTGGAGGCAGATTTGAAGCTGCTTTCACTGGCTCTAACACTAAACTTGAGCGTGGAATAACACAGCTGCAGTTACACTGTGTCTATCTGTCATTTTGATTTGCCGCATTTGCCATGCACAGTGGCACAAACACAAGAGAAAAACAATTAAATTTCATTGGAAAATTCTTCTACTCTTAAAAATGTCAGCCTTTATTTTTGAACGATTTGCATTGTGCACTTTCGATCAGTTTTTAATGACATGTGCACCACTGTGCATGCTGCAAAAATTTTGCCTTGAGGAGTTACGGGCGGTGCTGTAGCGTAAGCACCGGCATTATTTACCGTTTGTCTACACACAAACACACACACAGACACAGTGTGCACCTTTATGTATCCGTGTAGTAGCTACATTTATGTTGCTTTTGTCTCTATGCAGCGAATGCTTTTGTTGTTGTTGTTGTTGTTGCTGTAAGTGAATTTCAATGTTGTTGGAAAAGACAAAACGGAAGCATCAGCTGCAGCAGCAGCAGCAGCATTAGGCAAACGAAGAAGAACAACAAGAAGAAAAAGAAGAATAGAAGGGAGTCAACAGATCACAACTTACCTAGCGACGACGACCTCAATTAGCAAGTCTTATGCTCCATGGTTTTAGCAGCGACTGCGTACTGCGTACAGCGTCTGCGTCTGCGTCAACGTCAACGCAGCGTCGTTTGTTTAATTGCTCGTTGTTTCCTGTTAGTTCACATGCACAAGCAAAACACACATCTATACACACATGCATAAATGTAAAGTGCAGTTATTTTGTTTTCTACTTTTATTTTTATGTACTTATTTTGTTTTGGGAAAACACGAAAAAAAATTCAAAAAAAAGAAGAAAAAAACAACAACTAATATTTACTAAGCGGCTGCCCACACACACAGTTGCACTCGCTGCCCAATTAAAACGCCAAATGGGTAAAACATGTAATGTATGTAAATAAACAATGCGCAGACACACACACATATACACGCAAATAGTTTGGCGAGAGGCTGCGGCGATAAAAATTCTTTAGGGCCACGACTGCGAAACTGCGATTGCGGCTACGACTGGCGCTGATCGACCGTTCGCCACGAAACTCGTTTTCAAACTGAACGCTCAGCTGAGCGTCGTCAGCTTTGAGCTCAGCAAAGCTCAGTAGCAAACAGCTGCGACAGCGAAAGCAATAGCAACAACGCCGGCGCTTCGCTCTCTAAACGAACTGAGCCTCGGCAGCTACTGCAACGGCAGCAGCAACAGCAGCAACGACACCCAAAGAGAGCGCCCTCTCCCACTTTTTTGTTGTTGTTTGTGTTTGGCACGCTTCAAAACTGCATTTCACTGCACTGCACGCACTAACAAATGGGACAGCGACAGCGACTGCGACAGCGACTGAGGTCTAGGCTGAAGCTTTAACTGAGGTTGGGCCCCGGGCAATTAATTTGTTGTTGTTGTGAATTTGTGTTTGCCATTGTTGTTAGTGTTTATGGCCAGCGATGCGATGTGCAATCAGAACCAAACATACATACACACATAGATCGTTTATCATTCTTCTTCTTTATTCCTCTTTTGTATTTGGCATATTATAGAGCCGGATACGTTCATTGCGAAGCATGAGTGCAATTAATGATGGGAAACAAATTAAAAGCAAAGCTCTGCACTCTGCGCTGCATTGATTACGAAATAGTCTTATGTCCTCTGATTGCGCAGCTTTTACTTACACTTATCGTTGCTTATACATATAAGAGGTGAGTAGAGATCTCTTATACTTGCAAAGTCCCTAAGCATATACAAATAAAGTACACAATGCATAATTTTAGTTGATTTGATTTTTAATTTATTTTTAAATTTTATGTAGGTTGTCTTTGTTTGTTTTTTTTTTGTTGTGTTTCTCTCAAATAATTGAATTTTTTTCTTTTTTGCTATGCTTATCAATTGAATGTTTCTAAAACAAATGAATCGAAGTAAACAATTATTCATTCATATTAAGTGTTTTAACATTTGTTTGTAATTGAATTTGAAAAGTGTTTACGAAACATTCACCCTGCTCTGCTGGGTGTGGTGTGAGGGGGGAGGGACGGCTTTTCTAGCTTTACTCTACTCTCTAAAAATATGCCTCACACAAAGCATTACAAAAATTGTAATGCATAAGGCGCAGTTTTGATCATGTTGTTAGTGTTGTATAATGTTTTTTTTTTTATATTTATTTTAAAAGTGATAAATGCCTAATAGTTTGATCTTGTACATGCTATTTAAAGTAATATATATATATGTATATCAATTATATAACTACGTATGTATTTATTTATTAATTAATTAGAATTTCTATTAAAGCTGATAAATGTACTCGATCATTTATTGTTGTCTGATTAGATTTTTAAAAATTGTTTTTAATTATTAATTTCAATACAATTTGTTAGCTTTCAACGATTTCAATGTGAAATAAGCTACAAAATCCACAAACACAAACAGTTTGCTTGCCTCCCTTTAAAAGACCCCCCATCTCAATCAAACTGTTCCTAACTATGTGTATCTGTATATGTATCTTTATCTGATCTGTATCTGTATCTGACTTAAAGAGAATGCATGTAAATATGCTGTAAATAGTTGAGAAAAATGCGAATTCTTAAAGTGTTTTGCTACAATTACGTTTTACTCTTACTTTGACATTTGATTTTCATTTTTTTTACGTTTCTTAACCTTTGCTAACTGGACAAATGACAATTGCAAAATGTCATAAAATGTATAAAGTGTTTTTTTTCTTCGTTTTTCGTTTTTCTTATTTTTTGTTAATCGCTACAAATACAATAAATAGTTTATATAATACGTAAGGCAATGTTTATTGTTAATTTAATACCCACAAACAACATAAACTAAGACTTTAAGAAAAATACCAACAAAAAATACATACGAAAAGCTTCATTCACAATAGATCCTCTCTGGGTGTGAAGCTTGACTAAATTGACTTTTGCTAACACCACAAAAAAAAAAAAGAAAAAAAAATAGTAGTCTAAACATATTTTATATGCTTTTTGCTTTAAGTATTTGCTAAAATTCTTTTGGCTCAATTGTGTGTGTGTGTGTGTGTGTGTGTGCCCTTTGACCCGCCCTTAGTTAGCTGTTTGCCTAATAGTACCTAAAAGTTATTGCCATCTGGCAACACTGTTCGTTGTCTCATTGTTTGGCTATTCTCACATTTAACTAGTTTTGTTTCAATTAATTATCATATATATATATTTTTTTTGTTTGGCTTTATGGTCTTGGCCTGGCTATATTGCAGTTAGTTAGTGGACGCAATTGAACGTAACGTCCATTAATCGTTTATTGGTTTCTTTTTCTCTTTTTACTAGCTACAAATTGTAAGTATCAAAAAACCTAGCATAAGTTCTAGAATCCTTTCCCTTTGATGAATATTTCCCCAATTTATCTAAATCCCAAAAACATTGATATTATAGTTTAGCATTTTGTAGCTGTTGGGTGAAGGGAAAAGCTTAGAGCTGAGTTCTTAACTTAAATAACTAAATGTCTCTATCTAAACGTTTAAAAGATACATACGGAAGGAGTAAGCAAAAGTGTGTGAGAGAGAGAGAGAAGGAAAGAGTTAGTGTGTGTGTGTTGGTGTGTGTTTTAACCAGCAACTATCTGGGATACGGAGTTGGTGCGTCTTCGTTTAGTGATTTGCTTCCACAGTCGGCGATTCAGCGATGGCTTGTCCTAAAAAAAGTTGTATTCGAAACTTTAACTAAGACTTAGACTAAACTAGTTGGATTGGCTTACGTTGTCTTTGCGTGGCGACATTGGTGCCATATCCGCATTATCCGGCGCCTGGGCGGGCGTCTGTCTAAGCAGCTGCTGGCTGCTCGACGCTGGCAACAATTGCAGTTGCAACTGTTGCTGCTGCTGTTGGAAGTCGTTAGCGTTGGTGCTGTCAGAGTGATTGGGATTGTTGTTGCTGCTGCTGCTGCTGCTGTTGCGGCGTTTGATAAAGTTAATGCTGCTGGTGGAGAGGTGTGAAGAGGGTTTGGGTATTGTTGTCAAGTAGTTGTGTAGAATGTTGTTGGCAAGGCACTTACAGGCGATTCGATTTGCCCGCTTCCGTTTCTAGGCATGCTTCAGTCATTGTTGCTGTTGCTGTTGTTGTTGTTGCCACTGCGTCCATCGAAATAATACTCATCGTCCTCGTCAGAGAGACTGCTGCTGCTGCTGGTGCTGGTGCTGCTGCTGGTGCTGCCGATCGGCTCATTGGCAAGGAACAATCGCGTCTCGTCGTCGTGCTCTGGATCGTTGTCATTTTCGTTGTTGTTGCCGTTGCTGTTGCCGCTGTTGTTGTTGTGTATGTCTCGGATATCGCCCTGACTTGATAGCCACTCCTCAATTGAGACATGCAATATATCTTCTCGCGTCTCGCTAAGATTTCCAGATCGCCTAATTTGCTCGCGCCGCTGCTGTTGCTGCAATTTGTGCTGCTGTCGGCGACGCTTTCGCTCCCGCCGACGGCTCGAGCCGCAGATGCAGAACTGTTCCATGTATTTGGATTTGGAGGCGGGCGTTGTGGAGCGGCGACGGCACGAGCTGAACCAGCGGCGTGCGGACTGCCGTGGCTGCTGCTGCTGTGGCTCCTCTGGCCGACGGGCACGTGACTGACGGCAGGACGTGGTCGCCGATTCACCGTCGGTGTGTCCATCTTGGAGTTGCGTTGTTGAGAGTACGATATGACAGCCTCTTTTGGCTGCACCCGATTCGTGGCTGAACGACTCAATAAATCGCGACCCGTCAGACGATGAAATGTGGAGAGGTCGTGCCTGGTCAAAGTATGCTAATCACTTAAAGCGTTTGGTATAACCGCTTATGTACTTACCCCAGAATAGTTGTTAGATCGGGACCAGGCTCGTAACAGATCAAGTCCTCGTCCCCGAGTATGTCGTGGTTGAGCGCCAGACGCATTTCCAGTCTTGGACTTAAACCGCAGCCAACGTGCGGCATTGGGGCAGCGGCCAGCAAAGGTGGAGCGACTGCGTCCGTTTCGATTGCTGTTGCTGTTGCTGCTGCTGTTGGCGCCGAGGCCACTGCAGCTGGGCTGCTCGGTTTGTGGATCTGGCGTATTGGCTTTGCTATCCTCGAGACTGTTGCTAATGAAGTCGTGGAGGCGGCCGGCGCTGCGGCACCCAGCAGGCAGGTCTCGATTATCGTTGACGATGGGCGTTTTGGGCCGGGCACCGGTGCTGCTGCTGCCGCTGATCCCACCAACACTGCACAGGTTCTGGTACTCACATCCATTGTCCTTGACCCGGTAGCGATTGTGGGCGAAGCGTTGGCGGCGTCGACGACAGCCGCCGAACAGCCACTGTCAGCAGTAGCGCCAGATTTTCTTTGAGGTGTCTGCTGCAAAACATCAATTCCAATGAGAGGATTAACCAGCGAGTTGGCTAGTAGAAAGCTTACCGTTTTGTCCGCTGCAGCGCTTAGATTTGTCTGCGTGAGCAGCAGACGACGTGGCGGCGGCGGTGGTGGTATAAATCTCGGTGGCTTGACGATGACTTTGCCGGCGCTGCTGATAGTGCCGCTCCCGCTGCTGATTGTTGTAGTAGTCGATGAGGGAGCTCGATTCGCCGTCTTCGCTGGTTTGTCCTCGCTGCTCAAAGTTTGCATCCCCGTACTCTTCGTCATCATCATCATCATCGTCGTCGTCGTCGTCGTCGTTGTCGTTGTTGTAATCGTTGGCAGCGTCTTCGTCAATGTCGTTGTTGTTGGGCGGATATCGTCGATGTGTTCGATGATGTTGCCGTGCGGACAGACGGGCGCTGTTCGAGTAGATACTCGCAGGATGAGACCGCTGGTGGTGGCGCCACTATGGCGGTGGTGGGTAAAAGCATTGTGGTGCTGCTCAATGGTCGTGCTCCCAATGAAGCTGTCACCAAATTCGCCTGCAGACGCTCCACGCTGGAGTGTGGCTCCGCATCCGGATCCATCTCCATATCCAGTTCGAGATCCATATCCAGATCCGGAAACTCCCGATCCATCAGATGCTGCCTGTTGGCCACTGATGATGCTGATGCCATTGCTGTGGCCCTGGCTCGAGGGGCTGCTGCCTCGTCGCTTGAACTTCCAGCCAAATCCTCTAGGTAGTGGCCATTTGTCGTTGCTTCCCCCTACCAATTGTTGGGAATAGAATTCAACTAATCAATTCTGGTTTTGATAAAGCATCCAGCTTGCACTTGTGATTGTGGTTTTTTTTTTATGAATGGTTTAACAGTTCAATTCGGTTCATTTGGTTCGGTTCTTTTTTGTTTTTCGTTGCGAATTTGTTGAATTTGGAATTTGTTTAGTTTATTTTTGTATTTGAAAAAGTATTTGTTTTTTTTTTTGTATTGCATTCATTCATTCATGATTGTCAATCGTTCTCAATCGCTTGTCTCGGGTCTCTGTCCTTGCGTGTGATGTTTATGAGCTCGCAGTATTGCAGGTTTGGCTAAAGCTTCACTAATTTCACTACGACTTTCTATATAAGTGTGTGTTTATATACACACACACACATACACATGTACATTAAGTTAATAAACAGCAATTTGTATATAGATATAACAAGAATAATATTTGATTTTTTTTTTTTGGTTTTCAACAAGCAAAAAAATATTACATTTAACACATAGAGTGAACAATGATGTAATGATGTATGTTAGGTGTGTGCGTGTGTTGATGATTGATGATGAATTACAAAGATGATGATGAGCACAAGTTGATTGGTTGATTGGTCGGTTGCATATGGAAATAAAAGACAAGAAAATTATAAAGTCAATAATTGAATAAATCAATCAAAATTGCATACTGATTGATTGATTGCAATGCCATGCATGCAGCACAAAGTAGGGGGCAACATTTTTGTTTTTGTTTAAAGGCAACGCTGCGGCATTGCCATGCGTTACAGTGCGGCCATTGTTGCCATGCGCCATAAAACAGCAAAACGAAAACAAGTAACAGAAACAATTGGTGTATTCGATAAAAAAACATTAAAATAGTGCTTTGTACTGTTTTGCTGACCGGCTGTTGTTATTGGTTTAAGTTGTTATTGTTTTGTTTTGATTTGGTTTTGATTTGTTCTAAATACGACCCACCTTTTTGATGTCATCGCTGTCCTGTTGCGTTTTCTCTTCGTCGCTTTCCGTCTCCTCCTCGAACAGGGGCTCAAGACGGCGTCTAAGCATTACAAGTTACGATATACGATATTCGATATACGATATGAGATGCAACGAATTTTTTTTTTTGTTCAAGAATCAAAATGGTTTTTTTTGTTGTTGTTTGATGGAATGATATAAATTTTGAATTTGATATATAAATATGTATAAATACTCGCATCGAGAGTTAAGTATATATGTTTAAGTAGAAGCTATGATTATACTAGACTAAAACCGAAAAAGAAAAAACACCACTACCAAAAGAGTACGAGTATTAAGAGTTCCACTTGGTCTGTACCATTTAGCTACATACAATCGATGAACTTAACTAAATCCCAAGATGATTTGTGTTTTTGGAATCAAGTAAAAATCTATGGCACAACGAATTGAATACAAATGTTTAACGATTGAGTGTTTGGGGTTTTTGGGGCAAAAGGAACACAAGAAACACCTGTAAAAGCTATACAAACAGAAAACGGGAAGAAAGGATCAAAATGTATAAGGATATATATTTGTTGTTGTATGTTTACTAGTTATATGTAAGATGTACTTAATTACTTAATGAGATAACTATACATAGAAATATATATTTAAGTCAAACTAAAGCCTCTAACAACTGTCTCTCTCTCTCTCTTACTGTCTTACTAGTACTATCTCTTTCACTCGCTCTTCAATTGCTTAGACATACCGTGGCAATAATCCTCGTATTGTGCTCGCCGTCATTGGTGGCGCCATCAGCAACTCATCCATCATCAGCTCCGTATCATCATCATCGTTCAGCGAGGTGCTCGACTTGGTGGGTGACTACAAGGAACATTTAAGCAATGTTATCCTGCTGAGGAGAGCTGCTGAGTTTAAATGACCTACCGAATGCGTATTCTCCGAATTGATTAGCTGCATATCATCGTTATCGCCGCCGCTGGTGGGTGTGCCCCAGACCTCCTCACCACTGGTCGCTCCCGAGGTGCATTCATCCATCTGTTCGTCCGTCTCCGAGGCTGTCTGATTGGCCAATAGCTGCTGCTGCTGCTGCTGCTCCTCATTGGCATTCCAGCGGCCCAAGTATTTGTCAATGAAGGCACGCGACTCCTCGAAGAAGGACATCTTGTCGCTGACAAATGCGCCGGCGCGATTTGTCCAAGCACCGCTGGCCAATACATCGCCATTGGTCAGGCTGACGGCAGCATCAACAGCAGCGCCAGCCTGGGAGCAGCAGGGCGCCAGTTCGTTTAGGTTCTGGGCCAGAGCCTTGTCAGCCACCGCATCATCCACATCATCCACATCATCGTCTTCCTCATCGTTGTCCGCATCGTTCTCGGCATCATCGTTCAAACCATTTTGTGTATACTGCTCGGTATCGTCGTCCATCTCGTCGGAGGGCAGCTTCTCCAGGCTGGACATGGTGCCATAGCGACGCAGTGCATTGCTCATCGGTCGATACGGTGGCTCCTCCTCCAGCGGTGACTCATCGCATGAATCTTCCGGTATATTCTCAATGATTGCCTGCCTCGGCTGCTTCGTTGTCGACGTCGATGTGGTTGCCGTTGTCGTCGTCGTCGTCGTCGTCGTCGCCGCCGCCGAGCTGTGCTCCATGCCACTGCTATTGTCCCAGACATTCGTGCTGGTCTTGGTGAGCACTGCCTCCGGTGTGGCCGGCACTACAGCAATCGTTGGCGTTGATGCCTTACGTTCCCTGCGCTCCCTGCTCTCCCTGCTCTCCTGCCCGCCGCACAGCTGCGCCGTGGGCGCAAATTGTGCCAGTCCTATAAGCATCAGGGATAGCTGATCATCCTCCTGTCGCTGCACAGCCGTCGCCTTTTGCTTGGGCGACTCAAGCAGCTTGCAGGTCTGTTGCTCCATTTTATCCGGCGCCAGTTGGGATTGGGTGAAATCCTCTGGTGCACAGCGGCAGTGGCAGGCGGCATATTTGGCTGGCGAACCGCTCGTGGCCGAGGTGTTGTTGTTGTTGTTGGTGTTGGTGTTTGGGGCACGGATTTCAGTGCTGCGCATTATGCGAGCCGTTTCCGTAATAGTCACAATGGCCTTGACCTGTTGATTGGCACGTGGTCGCGCCGGCTCCTGGCTAAGATGAGCTACGACACGAGTGCGCCGTGGCGGCGGCTGTGGCTGCACCTTGGGCGAACCCGAAACGGACGGTGATGCTGAAATGGATGCGGTAGGATTGGCCACCTCACAATGACCATTGGCCAGCGGCTGCTGTTGCTCTAGAACTCGTAGCTTTGGATCGATGGCGACAATGGCGCTGCTGCTGCTGCTGTTCGGCATGGCGCCAACACTGTCATCGGTGGCCTCTGATTGCGATAGCGACAATTCATCAGTGATTAGCTGGGCCACATCGCTCTCGGTGTCGCCCGTTTCGCGTCTACTGCTGCTAGCCACTACCTTGGAGGACAGCTCGCCCGTTATGGTGCTGCTGGACATGCTGGTAACGCTGCCCGTGCCAGTGCCAGCCACCTTGCCATTGAGCTTGCAGCAGCGATTCGGTGAGGATTGGCTGTGCTGCACCTTGAGCGAGGTGCACAGCAGCGGCGAGGAGCCGGCAGCAACGCGACCAACGCTGGCGGCACTCTGCTGCTGCTGCTGGCAATTCTTATGGCAGTGACGGCACACGGCCAGCTTGTCCAGCACTATGGGACTCGAGCGTACGGTGATCTAAGCGGGTGAATCAAACGAAAAACGAAACAAATGATAGCAAATTCTAGCAAAATACAAGCAATAGAATGAAGGGAGGGGGCAAGGGCAGAGAGAGAGAGAGAATGTGATGCACAGGCTCACCTGGCTATCCGATGTGGTGCTGTGCGATTGACTGATTTGACTAGGCAGCACCTCGACCTCAACCTCTGCTTCCGCCTCGGAGCATATATCAGACATGGCGCTCATGCTAAGCTCCTCAACGCCACTGAGACGCTTGCCACCAAAATTGGGCTTAGCACTCAGCGCACCATTCTCCTTGACCAGATTGAGCTCCTTGGTGCGCCTCTCCAGCTGCTGGCGTGTCCAGTACGTAATACGCTCGTCCTGCTCGCTATCGCTAAAGATCAGCTGCTCATCCTCGGCACTTACATTCTCCTGCGAGCTGCGCGCGACGGCAGCCAGACGCGCCTGCTGCTGCTGCTTGTCCAGCTGACCCTTCATCCAGTTGGCCAGATGCAGTGCACTCGACTTGGGTGTGCCCGTCTTGTTCAGTATGCGACACTTCTCATCGATCAGCAGCTCAATCTGCTCAACGGCATGACCATGACCATGACCATGGCTGCTGCTGATGCGCGGCTGTAAAATTTTTTGGCGATCCCCAATCGCTCGATTAGAATGTGGAAACAGCAACAACAACACCATCAACACCCTTCCTACCAGCACCCACAACCACACACACAACCACACACACACACACACACATACACACAGAGCTGCAGCTGCCCAATGTTGCTTGCAAATTAAAACTTTGTGATGGGCTCAAATTGATTCATTGACTTGAATTGAAATTGTCTTTGGCATTTTTCGTTTTGGGCTCTTTGTCTTTATGGTATTTATTTATAAAATATTATCATTTAGCTTGGCATTTCGAGAAACAGAAATAATAAAAACGCGCGATTTTTATTTATATTTTTGTTGGCCATCTTTGATTAAAAACGCTTGCACTTGAAGAGGTAAATACTACGTTAACGATAGCGATAACGATAACGATAACGAAACAATAGAAATGATGATCATAATGAAAGAAGCGAGTTAAAGTTGGTTTTTGCAATCGAACTTAAAACTAAATAAAATTGAGTCCATCACAATTTTTAATTTGTCAATTTTGTTTTCAGTTTTTCGTTTTATTTTCTGGTCAATCAATTTTGAGCGCAGGATGAACCGGGACCGGGAAATCATTTTTTTTTCTTTCTTTCTTTTAGTTAGAACATTTTGGGCAACGTACAGAGTGGTACAAAGTGAGTGCTCGGTGGGTTATATTTTTTTTAGTAGTTGGTTGGAGAAATTGTTTTTTGTTTTTGGTAGGAATTGAAATAAAAAGAACATCACAAGCGTTTTTAGTCAAAGAATCATTTGGTTTTTATTATTCATCGTTTCTCAACTCATTGCAAGTTATCGTTCACTTTCACTCTGGCAAAAATATATCAAAAGAAACACACACAAAATATCATACCATATATATATATCCTAAACATATATCGAGCTACTTCTGGCTCCTCAATTTTTGTATATATATAGTTTGTTGTTTTTTATAAGATTACATAATATGGGTATATAGCTTAATGCAAAAAGGTAGAGCAAAAGAAATCAAATAAACTACAGCTAGGGCAACTAAAATCTGCTCACACATGGCGTATACATTATAATTTCACTAAATACATATATGAACGCTGGAAACTAGGTTTCCCCTCGGCCATTTCGATTGATTTAAATCAATGCTAAGTTATAGGGCGGCTAACCAAATGGCCTCTGACAGTGGGGCAAACACTATGGAAAACAACTTGATTTGTTCAAGTTGTGGTTTTGTTTTAGAGAAAGTATCACAATTATTTTGTAGAAAATAAGTTTTTTCTGCAACTCATTTAGTTAAAGTTAAAATGAAGTAGGAAAAATGAAAGCACAAAAGAACTTTGGCATGCAATATGCAAATCACAAATGAGAGCTGCTTTTTTTCTTTCTTTCCATACTGCTTGCCAGTGTGTGTGTGTGTTTGGTTTTTAGTGTATTAAGTTACAACTAGTCTTGAAAAAGGCAACAAAGTGCTAGTCATAACTATAATAAATAATTGACATTGATATCTTTAACTGAGATCCAAAGTTAGTATGTGTTTGTTGTGCGTGTGTGTGTGTGTTTTTATACATAATTGGCTAAGTGTGTCAGATGATAGCCGCCTTATTAAGAACGTTACGTATACGCCATGGCGCTGAGATTGAGCAAAGATTGTTACTGTTACAGTTATAGACACATATATATATATATACTATACGATGTGTATATAATAAATATGTATACGTACGTATGCTAGGGAGGGGGGAGGGGGGTGGTATTAAATGTATGATGTTAGTACTATGTACATGGAATAATAATCAACATTTGGGACAGAGGCAAATCTGATTTAACCTACATTGAGTTGCTTTGCTATATGGCAGATAATTTTGGCTAATCGCTAACTTAATATTAAGTTAAGGATGAATGAAATTAAAACAAAATGGAGACTAGAATGGACATAAGTTAATAATATAACAACAACAATAACAACAATAGTTTCGTATATATATCTTTACGATTTTGGCGCTTGGCTACAAAATGGAAGCATTTTTTAATGGTTTTTTTTCTTTTGATTTTTCGTTTGTTTTTGCTGCTTTGATTGTTTTTTTTTTTCTGTTTTTCTTTACGAGAATCGAATTATTAAGACGATTTGATGACGAATAGGTTTGTGTATATATATATATATATATGTTTATGTAAATACGAATATAAAACATGGATTTTCTTTCTTTGTCATTCTTTTTTCGTTTTGAAGCTTTTGAGTGTTTTGGTTTGTATGTCACGTGGCGCCATCTAGTGGCATGTATTTCTGTATATTTGACTATCTAAGGAATATATATGTATGTACTACACTAGGCTAAAAACATAACTATTCAAGTATTTCAATTAATTCTAAAAATTACACATTATTCGTAAATATCAACATCTTTGTATATATATATATATACGTACACTCAATTGGCTAAGGATATAATGGGTATACGAATATAAGAACGAGTACACTATACAATATAGAGAGACAAGTATATGTATGTATGTACATAAATCTATATATTGATCGAAAATGTTATCGATAAATTGGAGCATTGCAACACTGAATACACTCAAATGTTAGGCTTGAGTATATTCAGTTAGAGCCCAAGTTATCTATTCGTTATTAACCCTTAGCTGTGCATATATATAAAAAAAATAAATTAGATTATCAACAAATGTTGTACAATTCGATTATACAAAAAAGAGAGAGCAAGAGAGACCAATGCCAAGACAATTCATTAATTCTTATCAAAACTCGCTGAGCTCAGAGACAAAGTATTGTTTGTATTCGTGTATATAGTATGTTTGTTTCTGTAAGTAACTGCTGCATGGCAAATACAATTCGTTGGAGTTGCATTAATCATCCATTAAGGCATTCGTTAGATTGATCACACTCATTTGCTAAGGATCGTTGGGTGGCAAAGCTGCGCTGCGCTTTGCTTTGTGGGTGGAATGGAATGCATGTGGAACGCATAGCGAGAAGCTCAATTGGGTACCAGCCCATTGTGGATCGTATGTGTGCGCATGGCTACAGCCATGTGTGGAAGCCAAATGTGGAATCTAACGTTCAAAGCAAAGCGAACGAAAAAGCACGAGGTAGCTTTCAAGAGAGAGAGAGAGAAAAAGAGAGCATGGAAAATTGAAGTTTGTTGTAGAGTATCAGTTTTGGGTTGTTGGGTGGTTGTCTAAGCTCATTATTATTACTATTCCAAGATTGTGCTAGTAGTTAAAAGTGTTGTGTGTGTGTGTAGAGAAAAAGGGAAGGGGCGTGGCTCTAGCTGGTGTCCGCCTTATCCGTATCGTTTAACCAAAAGTCAAATCACAGATCCAGCGAATCCGGCGGCGTCGGTCTAGTGGGCAGCATGCCAAATGGATCGTCAACAACGACGCTATCATCATCATCATCATCATCGTCGTCGTCGCTGTCATCATCCGCACTAGTTATTTGATCAACGACGCCGCCGCCGGCGCTGGAGCCGGCACCCACGCTATCGCCCAGAAAGATGCATTCCTCAACATCCGTGTCATAGCACGGATCCAGATTCACCTCATTCAACTGCAAATCCAGCTCCAACAAATCCCAAGAGCCGCCGAATTCGGCCAACGGTATATTCGAGGCACGGCTCGTCGCCTCCACCATCGGCGGCACAAAGTCATTGGAGAAGGCATCCGAGTTGCATACCTGCGAGCTGGGCGATATATTCGGCGTGGGTGTTTCAGGTGTCGTCAGCGACACCTGCTGACCCACATGGGCGGACTCATCGATAAAGGAGCGACCCACCGAGCTGAGACTGAACTCGAGTAACTTCCGAGCATGTGTCGGTGCCACCGACAAGGCAACCGGTTCGCTGCACACCTCCGGTATGGCTGTTAGGCATTTAATGCTGGCGTTGGGCAGCGACTGGGCCGACGTTTGGGTCTGTGTCGATGTCTGTGTCTGGGTCTGAGCTGTGTGGGTTGTGAGGCTAACGATGCTGCTGCTCAAGCAGGAGCTATTCGTATTGTAGCGTCGGAGCAGGGAGCTTTCGGCCACAGCACCCACACCGTTGGGCATGGAGCCACCGGCGCTGCCACGGCAGCTGCCCGACTGTCGGGCGGGTGAGGTGGTCCGAGAGGGCAGCGATGCCGAACAGATTTGTGCCGTTTGGGTGCTAGCGGTAATGCGGGCATGGGCGGCATGGACAAGGGCATGGACATTGCTATGGGTGTGACTGGAAACAGAGGCGGAGACAGGACCGGTGTGATGGTGCGTCGGCACTAGGGCACTGGCCAAGCGCTGCAGATTCTCATACGAATCGGCGCTGTCCAGACGCTTGCTGCGAAAGAGACGCACCTGCTGTTTCTGCTGTTTCAAATTGATGCTGTCCAGCGAGGGCAGCTTCATTGAACCCATCGATGCGGAGGTCATTCCGATGTCACTCAGCGGCACCAAGGTGTTCAGCACATCCGGCGAGTCCAGCGGACTGGACAGTGGCGTTGAGCCCAAGGCGGCGTTCACCAAAAAGCTGTAACGAGCATCATTAAGGTATCAAGCAGGGTTACCAGAAGTTTGGAGATTGCACTCACATTTGACGTTGCAACAGATTCTGCCAGACGGCCTTCAGTTCGAGAGATGGGGCGCGTAGGATTAGACTCTTTCGACGTGCACCACGTTTGGGTGTACGGGTCAAATCCGGAGCACAATAACCCGTCGGACTTTCGGCGAGACGTCCGTTCGGATCAACAGTAAGACGAAACTCAGTAGCTAGCAGTTAGATGGTACAAAAGATTAGGAAGGAATGAGATTGAGGACAATTGAGTTCAACTCACTCTTTTTGCGCATGTGAAAACAGGAATCCACCACATTGGCAATGGGTATGGGTTCCTCGGTAATGAACAGCACACGATCCCGACTAACCTTGGCAAACACAATGATGTCGCTGAAGAGCAGCGTCCAATAGGGTTTAATTGAGCGACCCTCAACGCGGGACAAATCACCGCCGAATATCCATTGACGGCCCTGCACAGCCAGCGTAAAGGGTTTGCATTTGGTGAACACCATACGCGACTCCAGATCCTGCAGCGTCAACAGTGGACGTCCCTCGCCCAGTGGCTCCATTAAACCACTGCTGACCGTAATCTCGCGATAGGCCGCTTGCAGCTCACCAATCACAGTGCTAAAGTTCTTGTGCTCCTCCGTATCCACATGACAATTGCTTGCGAGCAGCTGCATCAGCTTCAGAATCTCACGGAAATGCTGCAGAGGTCGATGTATGAACATGGTTAGATCGGGACGCTTGCGCGGCACAGCCGGCTCAGTGATGAACGCTATGAACTCGGAGCCCGCCTGTCGCGACTTATTGACCAGAACGCAATCGGCCCGCTTGATGCCATTGCAGTATTTCTTGTACGCGGCACATATGGCCGTCGTCTTGGACAGATAGACGCGTGAGGCAAAGTTCATGTGTGGCTCTTGCTCCTGCTCATTGCTGCACAGCTGCTCCAGTATGTCCTCGGCAATGCGCAGCAGCTCATCGATGTTCTGGAACAGCGTGCGATGATCGTTCGGCGAGATCAGATCCTTGCGATCCGACAGGGGCTGGACAAAGCGCTGCACACCAAAGTGTAGAGCTGCCGTAAAGTTTTGCTCCCGACTAATGAGCTGCAGCAGAAAGCGACGTCGATTATCCGTAATGGGCACAATTGACTGAGGGCCAGATTGACAGAGACAGAGAGATGGAAAGTGAAAGGGATTTGGTTAGCTTTAAATGAAATCAGATTAGCAAGCATTTTGTCATACACGCCACCTAGCGGTGAGGCAGTGTAAGCTTAGTAAATGGGTTCATTGCAAATTCCTTGGAATTATTGGATTGGTTTAAGGTTTTTTCTGTCGTTTTGCCTAAGACCTTAAGACCTTTTACTTTGCCCCAAAAACTATGCTATGCAAAAAACCAAAAATCCAATTAAATAATCCATGGCACAAAAAACGAAAAAAAGCCAAACAACTTGTGGAAGTTCATTACACTTTCGACTCGTTTTGGGAATAAGACTTAAACCACGTCAGCTCCCGCATTTCCGAACTCCCCACTGACCCCATGCTTATGAATATGAAACGAAAACGAAATAAAACGAAGCAAGCCAAGGCAAGAGTAGGGAACAAAAAGAATAAGTAAGAACCACATAAAACCGAAAAAAAATTTTATTGTCAAGCGAGAAGCGTGGGTTCATATAAATGTGTGTGTGTGTGTGTGTTGGGAAAAGCAGGTTAAAATGGGCAGAAAAAAAACTTAAACTAATATATATAAATATATATGGCAAAAACTTAAACGTTTTAACTTAACAATAATGTGCTTAAGATATATACAAAACTCAAAAAAAAAGATAAAAAATAGGGAAATGATTCAAAGTTGGATTGATGGATTAGACAATGACGCCCTTGCCTACCTCCTTGCTAAATGTGACCTGAGGCAAGTGCAGTCGCCGCTTGGCCGCCTCAATCGATGAGGTGGTGCCGGAACAGGCAGTCGCCGGTCTCGATATGGTGTTGCCCAATAGCTGCTGGCGCGACATGCTGCTGCCACCGGTACGCTGTGACACCATCCGATCCTGACTGACAACGCTGGTTGGATGCTCATCGAGGCCACAGAGCTGCTGCTGCTGCTGACGCTGTGGCTGAGATTGTGACTGAGATTGATTTTGCGACAGATTGTGTACTGGTGTCGCCTGCTGTTGCTGCGGCTGCTGTTGCTGCTGATGCTGTTGATGGTTATTGACTGTGACAATTGTGTTAATGCCGGTGCCGGTGCCAGTGCTGGCCATGCTGGCGCCCGTGCCTGACCTTCTGAATATCTCCAACGTCAAGGACGAGCCCTGCGATCGTATCAAATTCAGAACATCAGCCTCGGGCATCGTGACCACATTGTGCTTGTCCACAAAGATGACATAGTCGCCCGGCAGTATGCCGCAACGATCCGCTGACAGACCCGCCTCCACTTTCTCCACACGCGGCGGATGTGTCCACACAATGGAGAAGCCAAAGCCGCGCTCCTCCGTACGCGTCAAGCGTTTGGTCATCGTAAACGGCGTTCGTCCCGTTGGCTGACGTTGCGGCAGTGTTGAGCAACGTCGCGTATTATTGCTGCTGCCACCGTTCATATGATTTGCATTACTAGCATTGGCATTCGATGCTGCACTGGCTCCACCCATGCCGCCACTACCCGCTCCAGCAGCTGGTGTGCCTGTGCCGATGCCTGTCCCGGTGCCTGTAGCCGTGCCATTGCCTGTGGCTGTGGTGCTGTTCGCATTGCCATCGGCCGGTGGGTCTAGTTCGAGGAAACGCAAGAACAGATTCTCATCGGCATCACGTTGATGCAGCGCCTTCTTGCTGAGCACCATGGGCTGCTGTGACTGATGATGCAGCTGTATATCATCCTTGCCCACGGCGGCCATGCTGTCAATGCTGATGCTGATCACATCATCGCTTAGCACTGATGCAGCTGTGGCATTTGGTTTCAGTGCTGCCGCCATTGCTGACATATTGCTTGGCTTCTTTCGATCGTTTTCGTTTTCCTGCTCCTGCTCCTCCTGCTGCTCCTCCTGCTGGTGGTGTGGACGGCTGACGTTGGTTGTGGGCGTTATGTTAAGTGATTGGGCGGCTTGCTGCGGTTTAGTGCGACAGCTATGAAGGCATCCCTGCGAGTGCAACTTGTAGGATCCCGTGGCGCTGTGACTCTGCTGCACTAAGGCGCTCAATGGAAATGTGAGGCAACCCAGGAATTCACTGCGTCTGTTAAGTATAAGCCAAACAAAACATATGGTTAGATAACAACTAGGAGGGGCGAATAGGCAAGGGCAAGGGAAAGGGCATTTATCGTTCTACGGAAGTCGACCTTTTAAGGGGAAGTACCCAAATTACCTTCAAGCCTTCAAGCAGCTAACAAATCAAGTCGTCTAACAACATTTTTTATAGCCAAATTGGCCTCGAACGTAACAACAAATTTGAACATTGTTAAAAGTATTCCGCTGCATGTGGTCAAGGATAATAGGACGATAGGACGTATGGACGTACGGGCTTTGGG
Organism: Scaptomyza caliginosa; assembly: GCA_035044725.1. Taxonomy (NCBI): domain Eukaryota; kingdom Metazoa; phylum Arthropoda; class Insecta; order Diptera; family Drosophilidae; genus Scaptomyza; species Scaptomyza caliginosa. The sequence continues at coordinate 99,543 of JAWNNR010000240.1, read as the reverse complement.
TCAAGCCCAAAATGTTTCAAATGTTCGTTGGATAAAGATCAATTTGTTATGCTTTTGCGTCACGTTGCACTGACATTTTGTTTACTATTTATATTTAACATGCATCCACTAACCTTCTGCTTATACCAATACCACCCAAGCCTCCCACTCAACCCAACCCTAACACCCTACTTAACCAGTCCCTTCACTCGTAACACTTCCGCTTCCCCCCCTTTAACAGCAGATTGCGGTACGTGACATAAATCAATTAGCGGCTGTCTAAGCTGTCCGTGTTGTGGCGTTCCCCCACACACACACACACCCCCACACCCACCCACACACACTCTTTGTACGCAGTTTGAGCCCCGGAAATGCGCTTTAGCCTTATAGTTTAGAATTATTGTCTCTCTCTCTCTCTCGCTCTCTCCTTGGCCTGTCTCTTGTACTGTCTCTGAAGTTTTTTGCCCGCGCGTATTTGGGTCAGTTTTATTGATTTTCATTTGCAGCAGCGCCAAAGTTTTGCGATTGCAATCACAACTGTCAGACGGCAAGACAAACAGACAGACAGACGGACGGACAGACGGACAGGCTTCTCTAGAGAGGATATAAGTGTGTTTGTTTATTTTTTATTGGGCAAAAGCCACGCACACCCGCAATAAGAAAGCGAGGTTAGGTGAAAATGGGGACAATGCATTAAAAATGTAAAAGGCTTGCGTAGTCGCGTTGTTTGTTGCGACAGGAAAACTGTTGCCACCTGCCTGGGCAAAGTGGCTGACAGGCTGACTGGCTGGTTAACTGGCAACCCTTGCCGGAGGGCATCAAAAGCGGGCAAATGAATTATTTAGCAAAGTGTCGTTCAGCAAATTTGCTTAAAATGCTTAACGAGGCATTTGTGGAAATAGGCTGTAACAAAAATAGTTGTACACTAGCAAAGGCTTTTCATACCCCACCCTCCCTCGCTTCCACCATACATTATGCATGCATGCAGAAATCGTGAGTTGTCTCTTAATGCCTGTGTGTGTGTGTGTGTGTGAGCTGTCCCAGGTGTGCATTTAGTTAAGTTGGCTGCCGCTAATAAACAATTCGAATGAGAATTTTGTTGCCTTTTGACCTGTGGCCATTGCATAATGTAGGTGTTAGATAGAAGCGCGCGTTCTATCGATTTGATAATAAACGGCCTAAATGTTAGAACAAATAACGAATGTTTGTCACACTGTGCGTGCGTGCTTGCTTGCTTGAGTTGGGCGCGAGCTGTCATGTCCTTGAATTTCAATTAATTTTGGTCACTGTGCGCGTTCAAAACGACAATTCACACGCAAACAAAAAAAAGAGAGAGAGACACGCGCAGGCAAACACAGCTGCGTACAATTAATTTTAAGCAGCATGCCTAAAATTATGCTACACTAAAACAAAAAGCGAAATGAACATACGCACACACATACACAGGCACGCGCACACGCAGGCACGCACACACAAACAGTTATATAATTTTGTGTTGCATACTTTTAGCTGCCCAGAATAATAGAAAGGAATTTCATTGCTGTTTTGCTCAAAACCAACAAAACACACACACACAAACACACACACATATGACACAATTACTGCTGCCAGCAGCAAGGAGCAAAAAAAACATGCAAAAAAAGAGAGCTACAGATTCGTTTTAAATTGTAAATAAATGCAGGTCTTACTATTATCATTTATATATATTTTAAAGCACACACATTTTTCCGCATTTGTTGTTGCTGTTATTGTTGCTATTTAGCTGCGTTTCTTTTTGCTTAGTTTTTATTTTATTGTGTGTTCTTTTCTTTCACTTTGTATTTCCTATTGGCCGCAGCGTTGCCAGCCTGTGCCGAATTTTGCGTCTGCGTCGCGCGAGCTAAACACTCGAACTGAGCTATGCTGAGCTGAGCTAAACTGAAACCAACAGCAGCGGTAACGAACCGAACCGAACCGAAGCCGAAACCCAAAACCGAAAACAAAATCTGAACAAGCTAAGAACTGAAAGGAGCCCAGGCAGCAAACAAAAAAAAACTAGCTGGAAAGCGGCCTAGAGACGATGGCCAAAACTTGATAAAAGCGCATGCGCTGGATGTGTGTGTGTGTGTTTGTGTGTGTGGAAGTCACAGCAGGGCAACATTAAAGAAAAAGAAAAAAACATCCCCCCCCCTTGCTTGTTTGGTTAGCTCCCCAAGGCAGACGCTGCGTTTGTTTATGTGCAGGAAATGCACAATGTGCTTGAGGGGGGGGGGGGGGGAACGTTACAATTAGGCTGAAACCGGGCTGACAGCTAGGAAACTTGCCTTCGCCTTAGCCTTTTCTCAGTTACACACTCAACGCGTGTGTGTGTCCTGTCAATTGGGGGTGAATGACACGCACTTGGCAGAAGACAGAGACAGAGACAGAGACAGAGGCAGAGAGAGAGCTTTGAATATTACTTGATGTCGCAATGACTGCTATTGACCTTACTCGTACTCACTTTAAGTGCCGATCCCTGTGCCACACGGCCAGCTGCAGCTGCAACTGCAACGCAGCATCCTCCACATGGTAGCTAAAGCGTTCATCAAAATACGGACGATTCGAGTGACGATGGACGGCGGTGCGTTGATATCGACTCGAGATGCTGCTGCTGACCTGGTTACCGCTTGCCAGGGCCACCTTGACGTAGGCATTGATGCTGCCAGTGTTGTGCAGTCGCTGCAGATCGCGACAGCGTATAACTGTAAAAAAAGAGGGTTTTTTCGTTGTTAATTCTCTTTTGCTCTCGAAGAAATGAAACTTGTTTGAAAGGATTAACTGGGAAAACGCAAAACCCCCCACCCCCCCCCCCCCCCCCTGGAACTCACCATGTACATTTAATTGTTGTTGCTGCGCATTGTAGGCAATGCTTAGATCAATGCTGCCCCTTGGATGATACTCGCCAGTGCTAGTCGAGGCAGTCGCCGAGTTCGAGCCCGAGCCCGAGCCACGTTTGGCAAAATGCTGCTCATCCTCCAGATCACTCGAGGAGGCGGAGGAGCTTGAGTTGAAGCTTAGGCAACGCTTTATGCTAGGTATATGCTCCAAGCTGGCCTGCCGGCTCAGCTCATCCAATTGCTGCGTCTGTGTGGCACCACCAGTCCTGGTCCTGGTCCTGGTCCTGGTCGTGGTGGCTCTCTGTTGATTCTTGCGCCGCACCACACGCTGACGCTTCAGATGTGTGGGCGTGCGCACCTCCATCTCATGCACACTGCTCTCGCTCCACTCCTCCTCGACGCAATCCGCAAGCAGCGCAGCCGGCGGCGCTGGCTCGGCTGTTGCCGTCAAATGCTTGCAACGCGACTCCTTGCGCGCCGACTCAATGATGGCGTCCAACATGCGATCCAATGTCGTATCGCCCATACGCGACGAGGACAATTGTGAATCCTCTAGAGCGCCAGCTGTTGCTGCTGTTGTTGCTGTTGCTGCAGCAGCAACATGGCGTGGCAGGCAGCGCAGTGGCGTCGCGTGACGCGGTCCACTGCCCTCGCTAAAGCTGCGCCGCTGCGGACTCTTGCCCGGCACATTGCTCAGATCCTGCAGTGCAATCAGGCTGCTATTGCCAAACGGGCTGCTCATAAAGTGTACGCCAAAGTTCTCCTTGTTGGCATCGCCGGCAGCCGCCGGATTGCGACGACGACCGCGTGTCTCCTCGACGCCATTGGAGCTGGAGCTGGAATGACGTTGCATTCTCGTCATTGTGGGCATGTCCTTGGCCCTCTAGCCTGCAAGCATATTCAAATGTGTTTAAAAGCTAAGCATTATAATGGTCTAGGCCAAGGAGCAGGCAGCTGGACGTGTTCCTTTTTTTTTCTTTATTTGGCGGATTCAAGACAATGGGCAAGAAAGCAAATTGTTTTTTGCGGCAAAACGAGTTTTTCACGTATATTACTGGCTCCTCTTGTGGTCCCCCCCTCCTTGATTGCTGCTCGTCCTTTGGCTGTTTTGCGCGCAATTTCTGGTTTGCCTTTCGCATATTCAAATTATGCTTATGCTAATTTTCACAACAGATTCCCTTCACAGCCGCAAACCATAAAATTGAGCGAGTCCTTGCCAAAAAGGATCTGCTTCCACTGTGTGTGTGTGTGTGAAACAATTACGCCCCAGCATAATGATGCCATTTTAGCGAATACAGGCAAGGCAAAAAAAAAAAGAAGAAACTGCTTGAAAGGATCGTTCCGCTTTTGCCTCAAACTTATTCTGTTTATCTAGCTGCCAGCCACACACACACACACACACACACACAGTTGAAGATAAAAAGAAAATAGGGTATTCATGTAATCCATAAACGTCACCCCAAATGAAAACTGAAAACGCCGAGACGCTGAGCGAAAATGCAACGAAACGAGGTGAGCAAAAAAAATGTTTTTCCTTTTTCGCTTAAGAACGCATTTGGAAACTTCAATTTTCTTCCCCCCTGACTTGTGCCCTCGAGGATTAGCAAAGAAGAAACGAAACCAACAAAAAAAAAAAAATAGAGAAAACTATAGCAACAAATTAAATGTATTAGAGCAGAGTAGCACCCCTTTTTTTTTTTGCTACTTGTGGGTCTCCGCTGCTTACGCGTTTTTTCCCTTCTATCTGTCTTCGTTGTACCTTTTGCTGGTTGCTTTGCTCCTTGGGCTTAACATTAAAATTAGAGCTAGAGCAAAATGACAAATAAGCGAGCGCACTAATACACACACACACACGTGTATGTGTGCTGCCAGGTGTGGCTGAAGAAAACTGAGAGTTTGGTTTGTTTTTGGGCCTAGGACATGCAACAAGCTATCAATTACATGCAATCTATACGCATTTGCGATAAGATCTCAACCATTGAGTCTTTGCAATACTATACACAGTGAGAAAAGTAAGTGCACTTACCTGTTAGTATATAGTTTAAGCGACTAAGTCGCCTTGTTTAGTGCGCCGACAACAAACAAAAAAAAAAGAAAAGGAAAACGCAACACTTTAAACACTTTTTGCAAACGTCAACAACAACAAAAACAACAGAAGAGTGAGAAAAAAAATAAACGAAATTTTAACGCGTGATACGTTCGCAACGCACGAGGCAACAAACGGAAATGAGAAGCGGCGCATGCGTTTCGTAACGTTTATGCTTCGGCTTCGGCTTCGGCAAACGAACAGCCGAAGCAACTAGCGCAGCAGGCGCAGGCAGCTCGTGCGCTTACGAAGAGACAGCAGCGAACGAACGTGCGAACGTTTGCTCTCGCTCTCTTTGCTGTGCGTTTCTAGCAATTTCTTTTGTGCATTTGCTTAAATGCCGCTACTCGCCGCTAGAGGCGTTTATTTAAGAGCAAAATACGCTCTCTGCGATTGCTCTCTTTTTTTAAATGCTTCCGTGCCTTACCTGCCGTATCCTTTGTTCCGGCCAGCTATGCCGCTGCCATCAAACAATGCGTCAACAGCTGCCGAACAGTAAAAATACAAGAAACAACAAAAAAAAAAAACCAAACAAGAATGAAAGAAAGGTATAGAAAAACCCACACGGCGACGTTGCAAGGTGTCTTAGCCCAGATTTGTCTCGTGTGTTCTTTTCATTTCTTTTTAACGGCAGCAGCTTGTACAGTAGCCTAATGTCTCTGTCCAGCGTTGATCTTTAGCTCAAGCCGGACAGGCAAAGGACATTTTTTTTTTTTTGGTCATTGCTTTCACTTTGATATTGATTTTAGTCCTTTTGTATGTAGGCGGCTGTTAGCTGTTGGCTCTTGGCCACTGGCAATGGGCAATTTACGAGCAGAAGCTTCAGTCAATATTGGTCCAGATGCCGGAATCCTATATCCTTAGCTCATGCCTTGGCCATTAGCAGCCGTTCGATATCCTAACAATTGTTGGCCCAAAATTTATGCGTGCTCCTTTTTGTGACGTTCTGCTGTCCAGCTTTTCAATGAAGGCGCCTCAACGCCACACGTTTGCCATTACCAAAAACATTGTGCAACTTGTGTGGAATTGGATTCGTGGAAATCCACTTCACATTGAGTGCCACAGCTGCTGCTCATTCGAACTTGCTTGTGCCACATTTTCGTGCAACCAATCGTTGCCACATTGAAAAAGCCCTTTTTGCTCTTTTTTTTCTTGCTTACCTTGCCCCGTAATCAATACAATTATGCAAGATCAAGATTTGGTTATTGTATATTGGGAATCATTAAAATGAAAATTAGCCAAAGCAAAGTGTGTGTGGCAGGGTTGCTCTGACTGACTTCGTTGTTGCAACATTGCGAAAAATTTATCTAAATCGTTTATAAATTCAATTTCCCAACACGGAAACAGACAAAGAGTGAGAGAGAGGGAGAGAAAAGGGTTTTTTTTTGGCAAACTAATTGCAAATGCATTTGACACTCGGCTGCCAAAATCGGATCATATAAACAACAAATGTGACAACCCCTTTGACGTGTGTGTGTGTGTGTGTGTGCGTGTGTGTGTTACATTTGACTAATGGGCAGCAAAAAGGTAATAATCAATTTAAATTAGCATCAACTTGATTTCGGCTTGTAAGCGATTTTGTTTTTCTTGCAAATTATAAATGCAAATCCTTGAAGTAAACTATAATTTATAGAGAGAAAGAGAGAGCGAAAGAGAGAGAGAGACAGATAGAGAGAAAGCAATTTGAGAAGAGTAACAGAAACCGAACCGAAACCGAACCGAAAGATGCCTTTTGATTGACAGCTTCGACAGTTTGGAGGGATTGCAAAAGGGATTCGAAGGATGCGAAGGATACGAAAGAGCGCATCGTCATCGTTGCAAGTCTTTGTTTTGATATGCAGTTATGAAAAGTGAAAATCAAAATGAAAATGAAAATGTGATCTGCTTTGGTTTAGCAGCGAACAAAATTGCTTGAAATTTGATAAATGACCAAAAGAAACGGCAAACAATAACACCAAAAGAAAAAAAAAAACCTTTAGAGTGAACCTTTTTTTTTTGGTTGGTCTTTCAACAAATGCAACTCAAATTAGTGCAGTTTTTTTTTGTTCACTTGGCCAAGTTCCAGTTTTGCAGTTGTGCTTACAAATTCTTTGGCCGCCGCCAAATTTGCATTTCTCACAGCGCTCAAAAATACCAAAACTCAAAAAAAAAAAAGGTTTCTCTGTGTCTGTGCAACTCCGGTTCAATGTTGTGTTGCCAAGGCAGCCGAAAAAGCAAGAGAAAAAAAAGTATTATTCAAAAAAACGCATTAAAGAACCAAAAAAAAAAGAAGCGCTGTCTGCATTGCAGTCCTGTTTTTTGTGTGTGTGTGTGTGTGTGTGTGTGGATGATCCTTTTGCTGCTGCAACTGCGTTGCCGACACCAAGAACCCACAAAAATTTCTCAGACATTGCGGCGCCCTCAAGTAATTTGACATACAGCCTTTAAAAAAAAAATAAAAAAAACCAACCAAAAAATTAAATAAATAAATGCAGCAAAAGAAAAAAAGCAAAAAACTTGTTATGCAGCTTGTCAAGTCTTGAGATGACATATTTGTTGTGATTTACGAGACCCCGCAGGCTCCACACACACACGCACACACACACTCACACACACGGTGAATTAGTTGAGAACGCTTATTGAGATTGCAATCAGTTGACTTTAATATAAACATATGAAAAGAATATCTTGATAAACTTTTTTAAATTATCGCTTGCTTGACCATAACCAAAACTAGATTATGTACAATGTGCAAAAATTCTGAATTTTATGGTCAATTTTTTGAGCAGCTGCAAGAGAAACTATAAAGAACTTGACACGTTGAGCAATCGATTTGAGCAAATATTCTAATGCGCAATTCCCAAGACATGTCCATCATAATCAACACACACACACACACTAACACAAACAAAAAACAAGCGAGCCTTCGTAAATGAAGCAATTTCATGTAAATTATGGGACAAGCGCCCTATTTACCAAACTCTAAACGAGCCATAAAAAATCCATACACAAAAAAAAGGAAAAGAAAAAACTAAGAAAAATCACCCATAGTAAATTGCGGTAAAATCTCATTAATCTTTGAGGTAGATTAACAGATGTAAGTGAGAGCGAGAGCGCGTGATATGCAAAGAGGGAACCGTTCGATTGTTGCGTTTTCGTTTCGTTCGTTTGTTCGCACGATCAATGCATAAATTTCTCTCTAGTTTGATTTTAATGTTTCGTCTCCCGCTGTTTTCGTTGTTGTTGTGGTCAGTCGGTCGTTGGCCGTTTTGCAAGAAGGGAAATTTACGCACGATTGCACGCTTTGGGTTTTTGTGGAGACAGTTTTTATGATGGGATCAAAATGGCAGCGACATAGACAGTTTATGATAAGTTCATTAAAAATGAATTTTGTGTCGATCGTCGTGGGAATTGGTGAAGCAACCAAAGGCCAGTACAGTTGCCCAAGATTAATGATGATGTTGTTGTAAAGGTGTTGCCACAAGCTGCAGCAATCACAAAAAACCAAAAACCACCAAGCTGCAACAACGTGGCACGTTCTTACTTTACTAACAAACTTGTCACGCAATGCGCTGCACAGGACCAACATCATTAATCACAACGATCAAACTGTCAAGCAGTGTTGGTGTGTGTGTGTGGTTGGGTGTGTGTGGTTTGTTGGGTGTGTGGGTTGTTGGTCAGCGTTGACAACATAATTAGTGCATGAGCAGTGAGTATAACACTTCATTTGAATGATTGTTTATGCCGTTGAGGATCATCAATCAGGATTTTGTATAACCTAATTAACCTATGCTTAAAGCCAGATGAACCTATGTGGTGGGTGAGCTAGTTTAAGCCATCAATCAACTATCAAGCAGCTCCAAAAGAAAAAGGCAACAAGGATCAAGGCTTTGACCAACTGACGACCCCAAAACGAAAACCCTGGCAATTATTTTTTTGTTTTTTGACCTTAACGCAGTGCAAATAAACCAAAAACAATTTATGTATGTATGTTTTTAGCATTGTTGCAGCCACACACACACAAACACACACACACAGACACATTTTTTTATGAGTTTTACAGGACTTTGGTCAGCTTGAGGTTTTGTTAGTCGATTGACAAAAGGCATAAATGCAAATGTATTGAAATGAAATTAATGTGAAATTGAAAATTTGCTAGGTAGTGAAAATTGTTGATGAGAAATGAGGCATAGCTCATAAACTAGCTGGCAAACATTGTTTTGATGACACTCTGGGGCAGCAGCAGCAGCCGCTGGCCCACCCCTGAGAGATGTTGCATATTTAAATATTTTTTTTTTTTTTTTTTGCAAGCGCATAACGAATGGCGAATTCGAAAATGTACAGAACCGATTCGTTGCACTTAATTGGCCCCAGACAGGCTGGCTGTGGCAGGGAAAGTGAATGAAAATTTATGCCTCATAAATATCAATGTCGAACATTGATTTCTATTGGCTTTAAAGTAAGTATTTCTGTTCGAAACTAGAAGAAGAAAAGAAACTTTCTAAACCTAATCTTTTTGCTTAGAACCTGGTTGTATGTTGCAACATGCCTAGTGTTTAACCGCCGCGTGGCATTGCAGTCAGTTGGGCTTGTTCAACGCGATCGTTATCTCAAGTGCCGCGTCTGGTGGCAAGGGTGTCTTGTTGCACAATTGCAACAAGATTGGACGACCATATGTGGCATGTGCTACTGTTAACTGGTTCCGCTTGCTGAAGTTTTAATTCAATTTGCATAAATTTCATTGCTGGCTGATCAAAAACCAAAAAAAAAACGCTTAAAGTACTTTCTTGCCACTTTTTCTTTGGCCGGGGCGTAAAGAGTTTGGGGGCATAAACGCAATTGTCGCAATGTTATGCTAATGCTGTGGCATATGCCGCATAGCTTTGTGTGGCATGCGGCCTGCGCAAAACGCCCGCGCCTGCGCCGTGCCCCTCGTGCAACGTTTTTTTGGTTAATGCAAATGAAGGGTGCAACAATAATAGTAATTAAACGTACACCCATTGTTGCGGTCAGTTGACCAGCATGCCACGTGCCACCATTACCCAACACACACACACACACACACATACAGGCAAAAAAGTGTAACACAACGTTTTAGATTAACGCCGATAGACAAAAAAATAAGCCGGGCTATATCTTCTACTATGTGTGTGTGTGTGTGTGTGTGTGTGTGTGTGTGTGTGTGTGTGTGTTGCAGTTGCATTAGAACAAACGCAGCAATCAGCAAAAATAACAAGTGAGAATAATGTCAACTAAAGTAGTCGACTGTGCGTATACTCTGCTTTTCTAGTATGAGTCAAACAAACTTATACTTTATAAGAGCTTAAGTTCTACAGTATAAGAGCTGGATTTAGCTAACATTTTGCTGTTGCTTAAGCACAAAACTAATATACCCTAACCAAAAAACAAACCAATTCATGTGCTTAGGGTATTAGAATAGTTGTTGTTGGGTAAATTGGGTTTAGCCCAATGGGCGTTGTCTGGTCCACTCAATGCAATTAGCTGTGGGCTGGCCAATAGCGAACCACAGCAACAGCTGGCCCTTTATGATCTATGAATTGAGTGCAATCAACGAACTAAAGAGAGAGAGAGAGAGGGGGATGAGAACGTTTTGTTAGAGCAATGAATATGTTTCAAAGTAACTGTTAGTTGAGTATAAGAGTCTTGAGCTAAAGCAAAGAAATCTTTAAATGATTGATTAAATTCTCCCGATCATTGACTGTTGAATGATGGTAATGTCTTTTTGGGCTTTGCTATGCGATTTGAAACGCTTCATTTGCCATTTGTTTGTCTTGCCACAAAGAATGGCAAAAACAAACCCTCAACTTAAAACTGCACAACCCAAAAAAAAAACGTAACTTTTTGCGCTAAAAATTTTTCGACACTTTTTTTTCGCAAAAAAGAAAAATCGTTTTTGTTGCGCCTTTTGTGTGTGTGTGTGTTTTCCTATTTTACTTTTTTACAACAGAATAGAATAGATTTTTTTGTAGTTGTTGTTGGTTTTGTTTTGTGCGGCTTTTTAACAGTTTTTCTCTTTTTTTCTGATTCTTTTTGTTGAAGTTCATTAGATGAGCGGCGTTTAATTTGTCACGGTGGCAAGGAATCAATCGTAGAGCTCTCAGAGTTGCACTCATTAGCGGCAAACAGTTGACAGCTTGGCCAATCAACGATAAATGAATGAGCCGAGGGAGGGGGGAGAAAGGGGAAAAATGAAATCACATTGTCCAGATAGATCCTAAACAACATTTGAGAATCACGTGCAGGCAATTACCGAGTGTAACTGAAGCCGATGGCAAAAAGCAAAAAGCAAAAAATAGCTGAAAAGCAACGTAAAAAGTATGTGGCATACAACGCCAAAGGAGTTAAGTGCCTTGCGCGGCGCGCTTTAATAGCGCATAAATTAACATAAACGTTGTTGGGTATTTTTTTTTTTTTTCGTTTATTGTGTCTCTGTCGCATTGTTTTGGCAATGACATTGCGCGAGTTGCATGTAAATACAGAGTGCTAAGTGCCACACAATCCCTGCCACTGGGGTGGCTTTATACCCCCTATCTCTCTTTCACCCACTGTGGTTTGTGTTTGCCCATCAGATAGTAATCGGCAAATCCATGCGCCGGCGGCCCTCTTTCAGCTTAGCGTCTGACTTAAACTTGCACCAAATACATACTTACCCTATTTATCATGCGTGTGTGTGTGTGCGTGCAGTCGCGATCGCATTTTGTCGTCTGAAGCTGTTGTACAGTAGAACAAATGCACATATTTAGCTCGATTAGCACTAGATGTGCTTTTTACATTAGAGTACGCAAGCATTGAGCCCATTGTGCGTCGAAGCAACAGCGAGAGCAGCCGAAGAACGAACAACAACAAAAAATAACGCTTTGGCTTCATTAGGCGATTAACACGAATGTGAATGCGCCGACGCAGGGGCGTTTCAGCGTTTCGCGAAGTGCGTTCGGCTAAACGATGCGACGGCTGTTCGGCTGCTCGGTTGCTCACTTAATACGCTGCGCAGCGCAAGTCAAGTGCGAATCGTGTCAATCAGAATTGGATAGTCGCGAAACGCGTGCGCCGTTAAAATGTCGAAAATGAGAGCGCAGGAGAGTTGTGTGAGCGAGCCACACCCTCCACCTCCTCCTCCTGCTCGTCGCTGTCAGATGATAAAATGACAGGCAAATGTCAGCGATTTGTAGAAACGTTTAAGCTGCGCCAGTGCGCTTCGTTTGTCCACTTCACTGCGCACAGCAACAACAAACATAGTGAGAGAAAGAGAGAGAGTGAATGCTGTATGTGAGTTTTTTTTTGTATTCCCCTTCTTTATTTGTTTTTCATTCAAGGCAAAAAAATGTAAATTTTCACCCAATTCTTTAACTGGCACGCGTGTAATCGCCTGGAAGCATTTTCTATTCTCTATCCCTCTCTCTCTCTCTCTCTCTTTCGTGCGCCTGCGTCGCGTCTGCAGCTATTGTGAATGCCGTATGTAAATGTAAAAATGCTAAAAATATGATTGTGATGAATGAGTTTTACCCCTGCTAGTGCCACCAGCAGCAGCACCACCACCACCCTATGTTGTAATATTATTACATTAGTTTTTTCTTTTAGGGTTGCAACGTGCTAGAACTGGGCGAAATATATGTATAAAGAGCTTTCAATGAACTAAACTGCAACTTGACGTTTGGCGAAAAAAAAAGAATAATTATTATTATGCCATGTTATCATTAGCACCAGCGAACCAACAGTTGCACAATGTTGCACAAAATTTAGCATTGACTTTTGCAACACACACACACACGTGGTAATGGCCGGCGGCTATGTGTGGCAACACTGGCAGCTGCTGGCCACGCGTTTCTCTTTGACCAACTGTTATGCACTACTTTCGCCTCGTCATCGTGCCACAGTGCGGCCTTCCAATGAACAAACACTTATGCAAATGTGCAGCATAATTTAACTTTGCGAGTGTTTACCGTAGTTTCCATGATGACTCTACGTTATTGCATTGGCAATCTCTCAAACTGCACTTTGACTCGGCAGCTGACATTGCAACATACGCCCAAGTGGGCAACGTGCAACGTGTAACGTGCAACGTCATCGACATCAACATCAACGTCAACATCAATGTCAACAACAACAGAAAATCGGAGCGTTTTGGGAATTTTTGGGCGTACGCTAAGCTAATAAACTGAATGTGCTGAAAATTTGCAAAAACGCCGACGGCAACGCAGCGGTTGCCAATTGCAACATCAGCTGGGGCAGCAACTGTAGCAACTGCAACCCTTTTATATACGTTTTTTTCTTCTATTTTGGTTTTGGAAAATTTGTTTATCATTAGCAGAGGTTTTTTTTTCTCTGTTCGTTCTCGAATGAGCTGCAGCTCAGGAAAATGAAAATGAAAATGAATTATAATTACGCTAATGTTGTTGCCAATGATGCTGCTGATGCTGAGCTACCCTTGCTCTGGCTATACCCTAACCAGCAAGGGCTATTGCTCTGCCCAAATCTTGCTTGGATTTTTCCAGACAACAAACCTTTCTTTATCAAAGTTAGAGTATTCAATATTCGTTAGCTGCAGATCTTAACTCTTATCTCTTCGGGTGCTATGTTGGCGGGGGGATTTGAATATTAATGGTTACTTTTTCTGTGTGTGTGTTGTTGTTGTTGCCACACGCGGTGACTGAGCCTGTGGATTTGGAGAGAGAGTGAAAGGGAATTGACATTGTTTGCATAAGATTTTGGCAATTATTGCGACATCCGCGCTGACAATCAGCCTGGCCATAACTATGCAGGATGCCACGCTCTAAGCCGGCTTAGGCCAAACAGGATGCGGAGCACCTTCTCCCTTTCTCTTTCTCTCTGTGCTGCCTCAGTTCAACGCCTGCGGCCAATAAATAAGTGCAATTCGGCTTCGTTTGGGAATGAGGCGCGAAAGCAAAGATCAAATATGCCAGAGGTTGGTTTCTTTGACGAGCTCTTTCCTGGCATTGCCTCGAGCTGTGGCAGCCACATCCTTTTTAGCGGACAGCTGTTGATTAACTGCATAATAAGTATTCGGTTTCCTCTTGAAGGATTTCCTACACAAACACACACACACACACTGATTGAGTCAAGTTTAGTTGGATCTTGCCTCTGGCAAAAACCCTTGTTAGAGCTTCCATTGTACAGTTAACATAAATGGCTTTTCACGCTCCGTCAGCTGTGACCATGCCCCTTCTGTCGCTTCTCGCATCCCCAAATGTTATTTATCACATTCACATTTACAAGCAATTAATAAAATGAAATTTTATCGATCGAGACAAGTGACAAGCGATGACTTTAAGACAATGCCGGAAATGTAACAACCGACTTTTCAACTGCTGTTGCATGCAAAGAAAAATTTAAATTTTCCCCTAAAGGGTTAGCTATGTGTGTGTGTGTATGTGTGTGTGTGAGTAGGTGTGGCCGTCAGCAACATTAGAAAATTAGTTTAACGATGCGGGTGAGCATCACAGCTGGCGATTAACTAAAGGCAAGTGGAACGAAGATGTTTGGGAAAAACAGTTACCGGGAAAACGTCTGAAGGCGAGTGAATGTAATAAAAAAATAATTCAATTAACGCGCGTCCGCTCAACTACGGCTAAATGGGCTACAAATTAGGGACGAACCCACAAGAATGTGAGAGCTGATGACAGGTCGCAAGCAGCAAGCAGTCTTAAGCCAACGCACAGGTTGCTGCTGCGGATTAAGCGGGTCGCTGCGGGTTTTCCACAGAAACCCAACAACAAGAACAATGCGCTCTCTCTTTCTCGCTCTCAAAACGTATTACAGTGCGAAATATAGAAAAAGGCCGCACATTTTAGAGGGCGTCAAAGTGTTAACAAGTGTCATGTCAAATGCTCACGACGGCTGTCACACGAGCTAAGCCAAAACAGAAACAACAACAATGAAACGAGTGAGATCTGTCGGCTCGGCTCGGTTCGGCAGCTGTTGTTGTCGTCGCAGCGGGGGCGTGCTAAGCATACATTTGATCTGTTCGGACTACCTGCTGCTGTTTAGAGCACACACACACACACTCGTACACAAGCAGAACAAATCACTTGGTCAAGCAAACGGCAGCAACAACAAAAGTAGCATACTTAAACCGCAATAGTATAGTATGACAGCTGATATAACAGTCGCAGCATGTGACAAAAAGCATGCACATAACCTCACTTATTTGAGTCTCTTTAAAAAGTTTCGAGTTTACTGCAGTGTTTTTATTATAATAATAAATAAAATAAATAGTGTTTTAAATATACAAAAAAAATTGATTTTTTCTTATAAATAAATAAATATTGAAAAAAATTGGTTGTTTCACAAAAAACTACATAACAGCAGCACAAAAAAAAAAAGAAAAAAAATTCAACTTAAAAACTAATTTCTGTACAGGATGCCTATATTAAAAAACTAAAAGCTAGTTGACAAAAAAAAATGTTTTTTTTCTTCTAGTACTTAGGAACTAAATAAGCGTCATAGTTAAGCGTTTTCCCCCGTTTGTCAGCGTTGGCTATCTCTCTCTTTCTCTCCACTAGACGTAGATGGAGGAGGGCAGCGCTAAGCCGACCTCAAAGTAGTTGCTTGCATCAACTTTGTAGCGTTTAAGCGGCGATTCCATCTCCCGCCCACGACTCCTCTTAAGCGGACGCACTGGCGTCTCCAGGCAAAAGGTATCGGAATGTGTGGCTCCGCCAATGTGCGGCGTGGGCAACTGCACCAGAACACTGTGCGGCAGTTGGCACAGTGGTGAAGCCGGCTCCGGTGTGGCCGGCAGCAGTGGATGCAAGCCAAAGCTCAAATCACTGGCCGGATCATCGCCAGCGGCATACGAGGGTGACAACATCTCCGTTCTGCTGCTGCTGCTGCTGCTGCTCTGCGTCTCCAGCTGCTGTTTGAGCAAAGTGCGGCGTCTCAAGTTGAAGGATTTGCGCGGCTTCTTCTTGCCACTGGCGCCACTGGCCTTGCATGCCGAATCGAGTATGGCATCGATGAGCTTGTCCAGCGTCTGATCACCCATCTGTGTCGATGGCTGCGGCGTCACTGGACGCACCAAACGCTTTACCGGCTCTGGCTGCGGCGGCGGCTGCTGCTGTGGCTCCATGGTGGCCACAAAGTCGGCCTCCAGGCGTCGCTGCTTCAGCTGCTGTGCCATATAGCGAGGCTGTTCCAGAAACGGATCCAGCGGCAACAAGCCACGCATTGCCAAATGCTGACCACTGGGCAATGTGCCCGTTGTGGGTGAATACTCAATCTCATAGCGTGGCAATGTGGTTGCATAGCGCACGCTCTGCACCAGTCGATGGCGACGCTGCTGGCCAGCCGAGGATGTGCCTGCTGCTGGTGAGGCAGCGCCCATTGTTTCCGGCGTCACATTGCGTATGTCGCTGAGTGGCGCCAGGACCAAGGGACTGTTGCGCACACGCATGGACACGGCTGGCAGCGTCATGGGTGTGGAACAGTGTGGCACATTCTCCTTGTTGGCAATGGTCGCTCGACGCTGTCGTCGCTGGCGTCTTGCTGTTCTGGCCAATGGCTCTGCTACTGCGTTGGCTACGCTTTGGGCGGGCAACTCGTGCAATCGCTGTGTCGATGATGTCCACTTTAACATGGCTGTCTAAGTTCTCGTTGTTCTATGTTCAGCTATTTGCTTAAAGATCTTCTGGATCTCTCTCTCTCTTTCTCACTCGCACACTCTCTTGCTAACTCCTCTCGTCTCGGCGTTCGCTGACAAACTGAATTGGCTCGGGGTAGCGGGCAGCGTTTTATACTCCTCAGCCCGTCCGCCAGAGCCTTCTAAGGGTTGTTGCGCAAGCGCGCATCCCTGCAACCCTGTCGCTTGCTATTCACTCTCTCTCTCTCTTCTTTGCTCTCGCTCTTTTTTAGTTCCGTTTGACTCTTTAGATTCTCTCTCTCTTACTGTGCTTTAAGTCTTTACTTAAAGCTCTGCTTAAAGCTTGTCTTAAAGCTCATTTCACTGTCACTTGAGGGAAAGACAAAGAGAAAAGTATTTATTGTTTTGGGTATTTATTCCCACAGTCACGAAGCCAAATAATGACTTTTAAGATCTCTATCGGCCAACGCTTAGTTATTAAATTTGCTTTTTTCCCTTCAAGGAAGTGATCGTCGTTGGGTTTCCTTTTCGCTACCCCTACGCCCTACGATGGACAATTTGAATGTTGTGTTTAGGGTTCGCTTGGTTTGTTTTTTGCTTTATAGCTGGGCCAGCAACAGGCTTTGACACTTGCTCGTTGAAGGGGCAGCAAGGTAGGCACGTTAATTAGCCCGGCTAACAACTTGTACAACTTCCTGGCCACTGTCTGAGTCTGAGTATTAATTGCGGCTCTTTAGCGACCACAAAAAATAATTGAAAAATGTTTGCAACTTCCGCAGGAAACATTTGAAAAACGTTACAAACGCTCAGTAGGTGCTGATCCTGACCATTAGCAAACGTCCCAAAGTCCTGTGGCATATGGCCAAAATAATGAACTGTCAACGCTGGTCAGCTAACGGATCACTTGGCAGAGTTGATCAGGATCAGTTAAGTCTGAATCAAGTCTAAAGCTTAATCTCTGCATCAATCTTGACTGCTGCCCACATAGCCTTTAAAGGCTTACCAGCCAGCTGTTCAAATGATTTATCACCAAACTCTCCTTACTTTCTCTCCTTGACTAATGAATATGTTTTACTTAAACTGCAGCTTCTTGGCATCCAATAGGGTTGCACCCTATCAACCCAGCAACTATTTTTCCTTAAATGCTATCTTTTCCTTTTGCTTTTACTCCAGATACTTTAAAGCGTGTTGAAAGATTATTTCACACGTTTTCGTATGGCTTTTTCCTCTTTCCCCTTTCGTATTTTTTGCGGTGAAAGTTGTTGTTTTTGTTTGCTTTTCAGTGCCATTCTTTCCGATCGTCATCGACTGCATCCTTTTTCTTTTCATTTTTTTTTTTTTGCGGCATTAAGAAACAAAAGGGGTAAGGGTAAATTAATTGAATGCCTTGCAAAAATACGAAATTTCTCAACTTTTCAACTCTTTTAGCGTTTTGCAAAAATAATAAAGGGTTTCGCATATTGGTTTTTGCCTCGAATTTTAGCAGCCCTTCTTTACTTTTTTTTCGGTCTTTCTTTCGGTGAGTTTTATGCCTGTTTACATAGCCACACAAAAGGATTAAATGGGATTTTAAAAATTCGGCAAACGAATTGCATCAGATGCGCTGCCCCGCAGCCGTATATTGGTATTTTTTTTTTTGTTTTTTGTTGTTTTATTCTCTTTTTCTTTTCTTTTTGGTTTTTTCTTGTGCGCCGTTATGTGCCCTTAAGGATGTGTTGATTAATATGATTTAACGAGCATCTTTTCAACTGGGCGTTTCCCTCTCTTCGACTGTCTTTCCTCGCTTAATGGGCTGCTTGAAAAAATTAACATAAGCCGCACATTTTCTGCGGTTTACATGTTAAAAAAGAGAAACAGCAAGAAAACAAAACACACAAAAACCACTTAAAATCAATTTACATTATTCACACATGCGACAACTGAGTTTCTTCCTTGTTGTTGTTTTTTTTTTTTGTTAATGTGCTCAACGATTTAACGCTTAATTAACGAGCCGAGAGCGCATTCGGGACACAAAAAAAAAGCCGAGTGCATGAGCAAAACCAACCGAGTGACGATCGCTATGCAAATTTTTTAATTCTCACATACTTTCTCTCTCTTGCTGGCGCGCGTGTATGCTTGTGTGCATGTGTGCAATGACTGGAGAGCGTCACAAAGAGCCACTTGACTTTCACTCTTTTTCTTTCTTTTTTTTGCATGCGTGCTCGCTTGTATGTGTTTTGTGCATACCTTCGCTTTAGCCCCCCTTCCCACACTCCGTTTGATTTGCATGTTCAATGGCCTGTGGCTAATGCTTCAGCACTTTGGCGCATAAACTTTGCGCCTCATCTCTTGCCTTTCGCACTCTCATTCGCAATCGCATTTGTGTGCCGATTGCTCTGTTTGCTCTTCTACAACTACTTAAGCCGACCGCTCTTTGCATAACCCAAAACGCAGAGTGCAGCCCTTTTTTTTAGTGTGTATGCTTTATTTATTGTTGTTGCGCTCCGTTTGATTTTGATTAATGCGTTTTGTTTTGCATTGTATGCGAAATTTATCGATATTTGATTTGCTTCGCCGCCAAATAGGCAACCAAATAAACTATGCATGCATGGAAGGGAAATGTGTATCAAATGTTTGTCGCGCGGCTTTGTTTGCGTTTTGCATAAGTGTAACTGTAAATACATTTAAATGCTTACGTGCGCGTGTGTGTGTGTGTGTACACATGTTAACATTATTGGAACTTCATTAACCCATTAGCTATTAAAAAGGGGGAAATGCAATTGTCTTTCTCAACTGTCAAGAAACTTAGACATTCAAATTTGTTAAGTAAACAGAAAGTTTGCCCTGACTTTGTTAAACATTTTCCCATTTCCCCAAGCTATCAACTAGAAAACGCCCTGTCATAAACGCCTACGAGGAAGGTCAATATACGGCAATTGCCAACATGCCCATGAATTGGCAAAAAAAAAAACTATAAGAAAGTAAAAATAGAAACCCCAAATGGAATGAAAATCGAAAAAGGATGAGAGCTACTTTCGAGTACGGGACAAATGAAGAAAATGTCATGTTTATGCTCATAACTTTAATGCTCAAAAGTCGACCAACTGTCAACTGTCAAATACATACAAGGCAATCCCAAACAAAACGCAATGCTGTGCAAAAATGCACACACACACAACGCAAAGAGAGTGACAGATAGAAGGAGAGGGGGAAGGGGGACTCTAAGTACTGAGTTTGACCCTGAAAAAGCAAGGCTGCAAACTGGAACACAACATGCCGAAAACGAAAAAAAAAACACAGAAAGAAAAATTGCAAAGATGCGCGCAATAGCAGAAGCAGGCAGACAAGACAAAACAATAAGCAGCGTAATGAAGAGCACATACACACACGAACGAACAAACTCAGACACAACGGGAGAGCAGCAGACGTAGACAGAAAGAGAGAGAGAGAGAGCGCTCGTCTAAGTCTGAGACGTTCAACAAGAGGAAGTAAATTACAACAATGCAAGCGAATGGAAGCAAAAGGATGCGGTGCTGCGGCTGACTGACTGACTGACGTGCCTCGCAGCAACAGAGAGTGGCGAGACGGTGAGATGGGTGAGGGTAGTGTGGGGTGTTTGGTGCAGCACAAGAAAATTGCACAAGACGAGCCAGAAATTATGGCAAATAATTTAGAGCAAAAGTTGTCGGCATGCGAACAATTGAAAAAAAAGGGATCCTTGATGATCCGGCCGCTGCTGTTGCTGTTACTGGCTGCTGACTGCATCGATTGCTTCAACATTTACCGTTGGCCCTACTCCCATTCTTTATCTGTTGTTGCTGTTTGTTCGTTTGTCATTTTGTTCTACCCACAAAGCGCAAGAAGTTTTTCTCCTTTCCCTAACTCTCCTCCCTTCGTTCCTTATTTTTTTCTTTGCTTTGGGCAATGTTGTTTGCGCTGCCTGCCTTTGCCATAAATTTGCAACAATTAAAAATAAAGTTAATTAAAATTTATGTGCGACAGTTTTTGCACTTGGATTGCGACCAGCCCATCGAACATGTGTCGCAAAAAAAAAACACAAAACGGCAACCAGAATTTATCTATCCTTCTATCTAGTCATGCGTGTGTGTGTGTGTGTGTATATGGACCCAAGCCCCGTCTAATTGCTGGGAGTGGCCGACCGATTGGCATTGAATGTTAAGGCACTTGAAGTTGTTCAGATCTTTGATCTCTTCATATTGCCTGACTCACTCTCTCTCTCTCTCTCTGCTGTGAAAGCTTTGGAATAGAACTGTGTAGTGAAAAGCTTCTTTACAGCTTTCCTGGCAAACTCATACGACTTCTCAAGTCAGTCATCGTTTTGATCTTTTGCTCTGCGTTCAGCTTCGTAATATGGCGCCTATTTTGCATATATGTTGATTTGGCGCCTCTGGTTTTACGATCCGCTGAGCGCCGACTCGTTGCGTACTAAAACTAGATCGAAATCGAAACGGCCGATGCAAGCCGATGCGAGCCGAACGGTGAACAGCGCACGAGCTCTTGAGCCGAAACAATGCTGCCTGTCGCATTGTTGTTGATGCGTAGCCGATGCTCAGAGCAGATTTATTGGCCTGCTCTCAATCTTGCTCACGTTCCACGCTGTGTCCACAATGCCGTGTGTCCCATGTTAAGAAGCGTGAAAGTGTCTCGGACCGTACGTTCGGTCAACGAACAATAGATCCAACGGACCGTCCACTTCGCTCTCTCTTTCGCTCTCGCTCTCTCTGTCTGTCAATTGCAAAATTAATGCCAAATCTTACGAAGCATATCCTTCGTCTTGTCACTAAATTAGAGCAAAAGTATGCGGCTTGGTGGCTCTGTTTGGCAGCTGCGCCAAACTGACCGCCGAGCCGAGTATAAGATTATAAACTAAGGACCAAATGTTGCGGCTATTATCCTTTTACCCCAGGTAGAGGGGGAACACAGAACAGTTGCTAACAGATTTGTTATGTAAAGAGATGAAAATGTCGTCTTTTCCTTGCATTGCACAACGCAAGAAGGCAGGAGAGTTGGGTAAAAGCCATCAGCCATGACGCTGAGAAAGTTTAAGTTAACCGCAATCATTACACACGCAACTCCCACAAGTGGCAAGCAATGTCTTTTCGAGGGTCCTGTGCCTCGGCTAATTGTCGGAAGTGCAACTACTTAGAGGCTGGCGTTGACTATGCGCTTCGCTGCCTTCTTGTAGCTTCTTTAAGGGTCAGTCTTTAAAGTTAATTGCCACATTTAGGAGTTGGTGTCGTCGTTGCTCTGCTGATAAGTTCATTGCGATAAGGTTTGCTGGCAGATGTCCTAAGCAAAGATCCTGCCGCATTGCTGTGAGACGGTTTAAGCGACTTACAACTTGAGATTTGTGTTTTCCTAACGTCTTTTCGGTCAACCCTATAATTGAGCTGTACTTGGGCATCAGCTATGCTAATATCCCAGCAACATATTCAAAAATTATTAATCCTTTT
Source organism: Scaptomyza caliginosa (assembly GCA_035044725.1). Lineage (NCBI taxonomy): Eukaryota > Metazoa > Arthropoda > Insecta > Diptera > Drosophilidae > Scaptomyza > Scaptomyza caliginosa. Next base: position 77,574 of record JAWNNR010000240.1, on the reverse strand, counting down.
TTTTCAGTAACGCTCAGCACAAAATATTTTCATGTCTAATGTCAAAACAGAATTTTCTTTATTTTTTATGCAAATTCATGTGCAGAGACAGACCCTAAGGGGTAAGTCAGTCAGTCGATCTGGGTAGGAGTTTTTTTTTTTTTACTTTTAAGGTGTTGTTACATGGCAACAATCTTTGTTGAGTAATTACAGGCTTGTTAGCTATGGTTTGCAACAAAAAACGTGGGAAACGTTTTTTTTTTTTGTTATCCTTGTATCCTTGTAGCTGTCCTGTCCCGACACATCATGAACATCATTTATGAGTGTGTTTGCATCGAAAACAAAAGGATCAAAGGCTCAGCAGCAGCAAACTGACAGATCAGTTGTCAATCAAGGCTGAATGTAAATTTCCATATATGATATCGGGACCCCACAGCGTCAGGGTGCAACATATTGCATGGCTAATTATGTATTCCTTGTATCTTGCATATAATTGTATAATTTCCATTTAATATACTTTTAATGGTCGATGCAAACTAAAAGTTTCGAAAGTTTTCCCTTTTTACTAGAACAACTAGGGGGAAAATGAAGAAATTACACTAAACAGGGTAAAGCTGATTGCGAGGGTGAGGATTGTGGCATGTGGAATGTGAATGTGAATGGCTATAGATAGGCACAATTAAAATGTTTTACCAATCGAAAATAATCATAAACTGTCGCACTCCAGATGCAACACGGCTATAAGTATCAATACGTCGGCGAGGGTTGGGTGAGCAAAAGCGTCAGCTGGACATGGAACGATCGACAATTTAATGCAATTAGTGCGATATGTGACGGGACGACGATGGACGGCAGAGGGACAAACGGTTAGTACAGGTTTTTGTGTGTTGTGCCTGGAATGTAATTACATAATTACAGGGCGAATGGTATGCAACGCGTGGCAGGGCCAGCTATCGTTGTGGGTGCAACAATAAATATGCCACATGCTTGTCATATATACACACACATATATCCCGAGACATATTCACTTGGCTGATTAATGATATTATGTAATCGCATTAGCCGCTAACCTTGAGCTCCATGCCAAAATGAAGCAATCAACCGCAATAATCGCGTTATAGCCAAAATAAGTAATGCAACTTTTGCAACCACCACCAAATAATCTTGCCCCAAAGGCTAATCCAAACTTTTCCCATAGCTCAGAAAAAATGCCGTTGATAATAATGATGTGTTAATTTCATTTGATTGACATGTGTCCCTGCAGTTGAATTTTCTTTTTGTTTTTCCCTCTACAGTTGAGAAACTCATCAAAAAAAAAAAACATATTTGAAGAAAAAGGCACGAGTCCCATATAATAATATATATATATGTGTCATGTTCAAAATCTCAACTCATCAGCATGTTTTTTGTAACATTCCAATACCCCTACCCCCTGTTCTAGATTTGTGTCCCGCTTCGGCCAAGCAGAACGTCTTCCTACTCATTGTTCCTCTTTGGCATGTTACAAGTTGGGATGACATCCCAAAAACGGGATATAAACTGTCAGAGGATATACAAAAATATTCTAAAATCTAGATCAACATTTTTTGTTTGCTTGCAAGCAAAACCAGTTTCATATGCATATCCATATCAAAACTTACAGTTTAGTTAGTCTTTGGTAACAGAGTCAAGAGTTTTACCCTTGCCCCCTGCTCCTGTTCCTGCCTCAATCCGTCAGCTAGCTGACATAATTTGTAATTTAAGATATTGCAATTCATTGAGAACGTTTAAGATTTGGTAAATTGTGCAAATTTACTCGATTCGATATGCGCGAATATTGCAAATTGTGCACTGAAGCCAAAGGAAAAGGCTCAATCTTCGGGTTTTGCTTTTAACCCCTTACCCCCCCGGTTTTTTTTTTGGCGTGCATCAAGTTGAGGCAGGGCGAAAGGTAGCGAAATGTGCTGCATTTTAATCGCCACAGCCATTTGCAGCCTTTCGCTGTCGTGTCATAAGTGTGTGAAAAATTGATAGACTTGTCATTGCCTCAGCCCTCAGTGGGGTGGTTTAGACAACATTGTCCCAACGTCCCAACGTCGTGAAACGTCTCGGCGTTTGCCTCTTTGTATGCGAGCGCTCATAAAATTGCATAAATGTCAGACGACTGTCATGACAACCTCTTGTAAACGCCCCATAATTTTTATTATTAATGGCATCAACGCATCATTATCGTCGAACAAAATCCAAATGGCCAAAATGTGCTCATCAATAGATTTTCAAGTTTTTTTTTTTTGAAAAGAGTTGCAAGTTATGCTACTCTGCCTACGGCGCTACTCAACTCTTATAGCATTTGTTGCGTTTTTCATGCAACTTTTCTACCAGCAAGTGTTTACCTCTACTAACTGTTTAAAAAAAAAACCGATTAAACAAGTTAAAAATTGTTAAATGCACATTGTGTAGAAAGTTGATGTTTCACAAAAACATGTTGCATACTTTTGGGGATGGAGATAAATGCAGTTTGTGCAAGCAGTACACTGCTTTACAGCTGCGGCCAAGCTGACGTTGCGATAACAATTGATCGATAGGCAGCTTAAACGACGCTAACTCCCATTTAAATTGGAAAATGAATACAAAATTGATTAATTTTAGCAAATTTTCATTTATTACAATAAGGTAATATTCTTGCAAAAAAAAACATCGTATACATGCTTTTTGTAATTTTTGGTTTGTAAATAAAAGCATTTGTTATATTAATATCAATGTTAAGTGTTTTTTTTTTATTTGTTGTTGTTTAATAGTTAAAAATCATTTATCAACATATTATGTATATAACTTGTATGTAGTTTTTGCCTCGCTTATTGCTCGTTTTTAAATTCACTTAATCACTAGTACATAAATAATTTAGGATTTATACTTAAATACTATAAATTGTTTCAATCGGTTAACCGGTTAACGGAATTCTTGTTCACACACACAAAATGGGGACACATATCAGAATTAAAACAGATGGAACACAAAACAAAAATACTTTTGGAATAATTTCAATTGATTGTAGTCACAAAACTTTACAAATTGTTAACAATAAAAAGTACATAGGGACAAATAGGGTTAAGTCGAATACATAAATACCGAATTACATAACATACATCTTATGCTTTGGGCCATCATTTTGTTTTTAAAGTCATTTGTGGTTAAAAAAAAAACAAAAAAAATAATATATATATATGCTTATTAGTCTAAGAGTTGTAATTGTATAATAGTTGTATATATATATATATTTTAGAGTACGTGTAAAAGTAATGCTAAACAAATACAATAAGAAAGCACTTGAATTTCTCTAATGACAAAAAGGCAACTTGGTGTTCATATTTTCGATTTCTATGTCACATATACATATAACTACTCTACATATAAAAACGCGTCGCATCAGCTTTATCTTAATGCATCATCATCTTCTCTTTGATAAACTTTTGGCTGCGCCTGGTCACACTTAACCGCTGTAAAAAGAAGCAAAAATCAAGATTAGATTTATTTTAACAGTAATTGTCATTTACAAAGCTATCTACGTTTATGGATTAAAACTAATTTGAAGCTTAATTTCAATTGAGCGTGTGTGTGTGTATGTGTGTGTGAAAAGAACTATCAACATCAACAAGTATATAAGCAATATGAGCGAGAGGGATAGAGAAACAGACAAAGATGATCAGCATTAGAAAGACAGAGAGAGCGAAAGCGAGAACGAGAGAGAAAGGGATGTGTTAAGATATCATCCGAGCACCAGTTAAGAAACATATTTGCATATTTCTTACTCTTTTGTTTCTCATGTTGTTGTTGTGGTTGGTGTTGCTGGTGTTGTTGGTGTTTGGTAAATGTTGTTGTTGTTGTTGCCACTGGTGCTGCTGCTTCTGTTGTTGTTTTTTCATTCATTCTTGGCTTATTCTTTAGCTGTTGTTTGTTTGTTTGTTTTTAAAGAGTGCATAAAAGCTTAATTTGTTGCTAATTGTGGCTTGTTGTTGTTGTTGTTTACTGTTGCAGTTGTTGTTGTTGTTGTTAGGTTAAGTGTGCGTGCAACATGCGCCAAAAAATATTCACAGCACTTACTTTAAAAAGTCATTCATATTGATGTAATTTTTATAACTAAATAAAGAAAAAAATACATAAATAAAGAGAAATTTATATATGTTACTATAAAAAAAAAAAACAAGGAGCAGGGAAGGGGGAAACAAAAACAATAGTTAAAACGTTAGACACAATGCTAGATTGATGGTAAACAAAACATGCACAACTATGATAGATGAGAAGACTAAAGGAACAACACAAGATACTAACAAAAAAAAGGGGGAAAACACACATAGATTAAAGACAGTTTAAATGAGAGATCCTTTGTGTACCTTTTGGCTGATGTGGTACGTGAGTAGGGATTCTGCAAGATCTTCGGATGCGTTTCCATGACACGCAACAGTAAATTGTCCAGATAGTCCTCCAGTTCCTTGACACGCTGCCGCTGCAACAATGCCTCATTCTCCATACCATTGGCAATAAGCATTAGTTCCTATAAAGCAAAAAAGAGAAAGTGTTAGAGAAAAGATACAGAACAAGAAGTGCAACTCTCTTACCTCCCGGGACTTGCCCTCATATTTTTTGGCCAACTGTTCAGAGATATCAGAACGACGTTCCGCTGGCGACTTTTCGTGGCCAATGATGATGCGTTCCGTTGATTTGGGACTCGGTGAATTGCTGCCCGCATCGTTCTGTTTATCTGTTCGAGAGAGAGAGAGAGAAAGATATAATTAATAAAACGGCTTTAGGGTATTATCAAGCAAGTGCGAGGAATATGCATAATATGAAAGGTTAAAAGCTAAACTAACTCAACAAAACAAAATAAAGTTTGACTTTGAAACAGAATATAAAGAATCGGACCAAAGGAATTTTTCTTAAGTCTTCTTACTCTTAAACTTCTGCCGGCGGATGCCAAAAAAGCGAAAAGAATTTTGAATATATAAGGTGCATAGAATAGAGTATGAGAGAGATTATGTGATGAAGCTTAAAAGTGAAGATCGTAATGATAACAAAGTTAAGAAAAATCATAATGGATAGTATATACGTTCCGTGACGCATAGATAAGACCACTGTTTTCTTTTTTTTTTTGGAAAATAGCTTGATTCTCGATTAGTGAGCGTGTTTTTCGATTTTGGTTCCGCCAGCGTTAGACAACACTGTGCCGCACTCGCCGCCATAGAAGAGCTACGAGCAACGTTTACAGTTACGTGGTAGGTACAAGAGAGAGAGACTGAGGTGAGTTGAGTTGAGTTGAGGTGGATTAGTGGCTGGATATAGTGGTGACAAGGTTTTTTTTTTTGATTCTGTTTATCTGGGTTCTGATATCATTTGATCTGTATTCGATTCGTATCGTTTCGATTTGTTTTGTTTTTGTTTTGTTTTGGGTACAGGAGCTCTCACCTCGCTTATTGCCGTATTTAAATTTGCCCAAACGCTTCTCCCGACTGCCGCTGCCGCCGCTAATGCTGTTAAACTCCTTGGGCGATTGTTCGGGCGTTAGGAAATTGTGCTCTATGCTTGGTTCTACAACAGCAGCAGCAGCGCTTGCAGCGGCTACAGCAACAGTCGGAACGGCCACAATAGGCTGCTGCTGCTGTTGTGATTCTGACTCTTTCTGTGGCTCCTTATGCTCCTCCACTGAGCTGGAGCGTCTGGCAAAGCTCAAGAGCCTTTGATCCTCTTCACGCCGTTTGGCATCACGTCGTCGCTGTTCCTCCTGCTGTAACTCCAGCTCCTGTTGCATTGCCTCCTCCTCTTCGCGCAGCCGCTGCTCATTCAAACGCAACTCGGCTTCAAGACGCGCATCCTCCTCGGCACGACGCTCACGTGCTGCCTCCTCCTCCTTCTTTCTGGCAGCGGCCTCTGCTTGAGCCAATGCTGCGGCAGTTTCACTCTGCACCTGGACACGTGGCTGCGGCTTGGGCGGCTCTGGCTCTAGCTCTGGCTTTGATCGCTGGCCACCCAGTCTGGCGAGTGGTTCGTCTGCAAAGATTGCGGTGCTGTTGCGTTGCTCGAATTTGGCAAAGCTTGCATTGAATGAATCAAAGTTGCGTGGCTCAATATCTGGTGAAAAGAGTGATGTGGCAGCAGGGCTCTTGCTCTTTTCTACGGTTGCTATAGCATCCTTCTCCACCAGCACCACCTGCTCCTCCTCACTGTCGGATGAGGAGCTTGAAGAGGAGGCTGATGACGATGAGGATGAGTTGGTTTTTGTAACAGCTGGTGGCATCACTGGCAGCTCCTCTGTGGTCGTCACTGGCAATGGGACACGTGTCTCCCAGCTGCGTCGCTTCAACGAATCACTGTTGCCAATCTCTAAATACTTGCTACCGCCGTTACTGCCATACAATTTGGATTCCCATTCATCAGCCGGTGTTGCCACTTTCTCCAATTGACCCAGACCCTGACCCTGTCTCTGAACCTGACCCTGACCCAGTTCATCCACTTGCCCCACAACCTCGCGTTCACGTTCCATGCTCGTCAGCTCTTGCGACGATTTCGATGGCGGCAGAGTGCGTGCACGAACACTGAAATCGAGCTCAAGCTGTTCCATTTCGGCAACGATCGGATCCTCATCGATGAGTGTCTCTTGCAATTTGGGCTTACCTCCATTGTATTTGGTAACCTTCCCCATTAAACCATTGCTCAACAGCGGCGATGGATTGCGTGGTGTAAAATTGTTACTGTTGTTGTTGGACATGGGCGGCTGCAATCCGGTGCGCTGTATGTTGAGTGAGCTGCCAGAGCTCTTGTGCGACAGATTGTCAAACACAAATTCATCCTCGTCCTCGCTTATGACGCCGGGATCGGCTTCACCGGCACGCTGGCCACGTCTACGACCACTGCCTCCGCCGCCAATGCCACCGCCCAAGCCATTGGAGCTGTTCGGTGTGCCAATGCTGGCAAAGGAGCCACTGAATGAGCCGCTGTCATCGCCATCTTTGTCATGCTTCTTCTTGCTGCGTATATGCAACTTGGAGCTGAGCGAACCGGCCAGCTTCTTAATGCTCTTGCGCTTTTCACCCTGACCGCCAATGGAGAGCAGGCTGCCGCCCACAGAGCTGGCCAGCTGGCCAATGGAAGACTTGTGTTTATCCTTTTTGCTAAGATCTGTCAGTGAACCGGATTTGACAACGAATGCAATGCGCACTTCCAGTTCACCACGTTCCTTGTTCTTCTTCTCCTTGCCGGGTTTACTCTCAAGCTTGCACCATTTGGCTCTGGGTCGATCATAGACATCCATGTCTTTCAGTGGCAATGTCGCCTGGCCCAGGAACTCATCAATGCCCAGATTATTGCGATGCAGGCATGTTAATGTCAATTCCGCTCGATTACCCTGATCCGGTATTTTACTAAACGAGAAAGTATTAAATGAATTTGCTACTTTGTCTTTGTATTGAGTATTCACTTACAGTTCGCACTCCTCATTCCAGTTGACGCTGGAATCGGATTTGTCCTTGACCGATGTCTGATACTTTTCCTTGCCCAGGGCAATTGTGACAAAGCAATTATTCGTGCCATTTTTGCCTTTGGTCAAAAGACCTCGCGCACGCTGAACTATAAAGAAGAAAAAGCAGAAGTAATTGGTTAGATAAGGTAGGTAAGAGACGATTATGAAGTTCAGCAACCTTAGGTAACATTATGAGAATTGCATATAGAGGCGATCGTTAGACATCGTTAAGCTAACAATCATCTTTTTGTCAATGAACGATGCTAAAGAGAAACTTAAAACCCCTTTTAGAAAAATAAACAAACAAACCTTCAATTACAATATTTAAAGGTGTTAATCAATTGAATAAAGCTCATTATTATGTTAACAAATTATATATATTTATGTATGTTATCGTATAGCACACACCTTCTTTATTCTTTCAACATTTCATTGAATCAACAATGCGTTTTTTTTTTTTGTTAAATTTATAGAGAGTTCCTGGTTATTTTCAGCTGTAAGACAGAAATAGCATACAGGAATGACTTAATTCTGATTTGATTCGTCTTCATTTCCGGCAGCTGTATCAACAACAACAACAAAAACAACAACACCAGCTAAAATGCTATCCAAAAATCCCAAAATAAAGTTGTCAAAATGACTCAGTTCTTGCCTCGTGTGTTGCGACCCAAAAGCGAAATTCGCATCAAGTTTCACTTGAGAGCGCCTCGTGACCTCGACGAAGTCTTATCCAAAAGTCTCAAAAACTTAAAGCTACACAGAGAGAGAGAGGGAGGGGAAGAGGGAGAGAGACTGAAACCTACATACATACATAAACAAGCATCCGGCTGATATGGAAACCGCAAAGAATTCACTTTTGGCACAGAAAGTCACAGCTACAGCCATTGTATTTGATTTTGTGGCATAGAGTCAAGTCTTGAGAAAGAGAGAGAGAGAGAGAGAGGGAGAGAGAGAGAGAATGGGTCGAATGGGTTTGGTTCCAGTCCAGTTACATATGCACATAGACAATTGGCTTGGCTCTAATTAAATGCCAAGCATAAATATTCAGATATTACAAGAGTTCAGTTTCGAAGTTAGAAAATTATAAAGTTTTGGCTTTAGAAATAATCAATTCACAATGACCAAAAGTGTTCATTGATTATAACATAATTTCGAAATGCAAAATTGCGCAAAGAAAAACAACAACAATAACAACAATTACTTGGCGTAAAGTGAAAAGCGTTAAACAAAATTTGCACATTTCTTTTTGCCGCTTTTTGTTTTGTTTTCTTGTTTTTTTTGTTTTGTGTGTTTGCTGCAAGTGAAAGAAGTGGCGCTGGCGACTGCGCTGCCAACTGCGCTGCCAACTGCGCTGCCCAACAGCTGACCACTGTGGGCGTCTTGACGCCTAACAATAATTATTATTACATTAACCGTTGTTTCGCTTTGCTTACATACACATTGTGTTTTTTCGCTATTCTGTTTTAGACCCGCATTCATCACTTGTTGCTTAGACATACATAACGTAAGCCAATTTGAGAAGTTTTTTGCGATGCGACATCGCCAGTCACCTGGACTATACACACACACACACACACACACATAGAGAATACATATACATATGTATTTAATTGAGGTTAAACACAGCCAGCAGACAACGGCGCACAGTTAAAAGCAATATTAGATGATGACTCCAGAATGTAGAAACAAACCGGTTTTAACATTCTAATGGACAGCTGCCGGCTGCAATCACATAAACAAAACCTAATAAGCTGTATTAGCTTAAACTATTTAAATTTTGGGCATGCCAGAAAAAAATAGTCAAGCTAAAATGCCAGCACTAATCACCAAACAAGCGAGACATGCAAAAATGGCTGCTCACCAAAATAGAAATGGCAAAATGCTTAAATGTGCCAGACACACGACAAAAACAAAACCGAAGAGTGTGTGTAAGAGCAAAACCGTTAAGTTGGTCTGCTGTTGTTGTTTTTTTTTCTGCTGTACGCTTTCGTTAATGGCGTTGGGATTTGTTGCTATTTTTCTTTGAGTCACGCCGTTACAACTGAATGTAAGTTGAGTTTATTGATCGTTTGTAATATAAGATCGGTGATATTTTGTATTTGAGAGTCCATCGCCTTCATGAAATATTGTATATTTGCAACTCTGCTAGTCGAAGGGGAAGGGGAACGAGGGGAGTATAGGTTTTGCACATAGGCGGGCGCTACAAAAGCTTTTCGACACGTAATTTGAGTGCTTGTCGAGAGCAAACAGAAGCTGGCGTCATCAATGAATTGTAGACTAATACACACACACACTAAAGCACCCACACATTGAAAGTAGGCAGTAAGAGAGAGAGAGCGAGATTTAAAAAAAGAAAGACATTGAGTGAGAGCGTGAGATTAATCAGGTGGGGATGCATAGTGGGCAGCCATTGTCTTAACAAAAACAAAAAAACACAAAGCACAGTTCAGATCTTCATTATTTGAGCAGTAGATGTATATAGATAATAAGTAAATACATACAAACATAGTTTAGAAAACGAAATTTTTGCACGAAAAACGCCAAAAGCCTAAGAAATTCCAACCTAATAACAACAAAGCCGGCTTTCTTTAAGCTAAAGTGTGGGTGAGTTTTTAGTGAAGTTTCAAACCAATGACTAACATCAAACCGCAAAATTGTTCATCAATTGATGGTGAAATTTAGAAAGAAGAATGGTGAAGAAAAAAAACTCCTTTTAAGCTTCAACTAAAGTTTAAGTAAAGTTGTTCAACACTTTACTTTTTGGGTGTGTGTGTGAGGTGGGGCAAGTGAAAGTAAGCAAATAAATAAGTTTGAAACTAGTAAAAAAGAAAAAGTCTTATATTCTATAAAGCTCAAAAGAAACTTTAATAACTTTTTAAACAATAAACACAAAAACAATCAAGAAATAAAAAAACAGTGCAAACTATTTCTGGTATGCAATGATTCAAGCTAATGTTGATTACGATTCATATATTACGTAGCTTAAGAAATGAATTTGCGATTTATTTTTACTTTGATTCTCTTGTTGCATGGAAAACCTGATAAATTTAAGCAACTTTACTTCAGGAACTCTAATATCTGGGGAAAGCGTTTAAGTTTAAGTAGAATATTTTACTGATTCGTAATAGTTATGGAATTTGATAAACATTTTGTTATCATCACTTGAGCAAAATTTGTAGCATTTTTCACATACAAGCGATAATAATATTAAGGCTTTTTATTTATATGTATGTAGGCTTACATGACCCGCAGACACACACACACACACATATACAGGCAATCAAAGTTAACAATGCGACTGGCTGCACCTTAAAAAACGACAATAGCAACAAGTATGATTGTCTTTGCATAGAATGCTCGACGTTTTCATACCCTTTTGTTTTGAATTTGCATGACAGATCGAGTGGCTAAGTTTATGCGCCAACGGATGCAACCCTGTTGTAACAGTGTTGTAAAGCATTAGAATGGCATATAACAATGGAAGGCAGCAACAACAATGCAACTGATGGCAAATTGTGTTGCTCTTTTGGCATTTTGCTCTCAGTTTCTCGCATTTGCTGGCGGGTCAACATTTGAGGTTAATTAATTTCAATGAAATCATTGCCAAGTAGCTGTTGTTGTTGTTGTTGTCGCTTTTGTTGCCTTTCCACCTTCTGGCACATTGCTAACAAAAGTAATTTAATAAAATTGCATTTAAATTGCATCATTTGCCAATCATCATCATTCAATTATCTTACGCGCGTTTTGTGGGCGTTTAAAAACGCGCCAAACATAAGACGAAGAAAAAAGCTAACTCCAAAAAACAACAACTTTAACTTGGCGACAGTAAACATTGCGGCAGTGGACCGTTAAGAGCCAAATGACCTTATTCAACACAATGGAGAGAAGGGGGCAGCTCTCGTGTTGTTGTTGTTGTTGCTTCTCTTCATCTGCAACACCTTCACGTTTGCTGCTGCTGCTGCTGATTCAGTCGCAATTACAGCAACGAACACAAAAATAAATTCTCAACACGCACTTTGAGAAGTTCGCTGTTCCACTTTATATATATGTATATAGTTTCTGTGGTTTTTGGGGGCAAAGAGGGAGAGTAGAGAGAAGTAGTTGTGTCCGAGAGGGCAATGCTCCTGGTGGGGCGTCGGCTGCGCTCTGCTCGCATGCTAATTAGCCAATGAGCCAAGTTGGCCCAACTAACAGCTGCATTTGAGATAACCAGGGATAGATACTTTCAAGTAAAGAGCACGCACACACGCACACACGCACACACACACACACACACACACACACACACACCGATACAAATTGAAATGGTCTTGTTATTTTGAAATTCGCTTTGGTTTGCTTCGTGTTTTGTTTCAGTTTCCGTTGGCATTGGGGCCAACGTTAAATACATAGATACATATATATATATATGTATTTCCTATTTGTCACCAGACTTGGCCAATGTCGCCCTTGTAATAATGCTTTTGAAACGCTCTTTTTTCAAGCTTTAATGACCAACAAAAAACGATATTTGTCATTCAAATTGGCTTAGTAGATGGATGGCTAAAAACAGTTAAGGAATAAGGAGTCTAAACCTTTAACCTTAAAGATCAACCTCACAACAAGCCAAAGAGTTAAAGCTTGGAAAGATTTCTTTACCCACAATCTTTTGCATTGTATTTGAGTAATGTTAATGTTCATTGTCTTTTTTTTTTCTTTTTGCGTTGGCTATAATCAAAGTTTCTTTTATTTCCCAGAGAGAAAATACCGCTAGATATATGTATATATATATTTAAATTTGTTAATGCATTAAGAATCTGCTGGCTGACTCTCAAGCTAAAAGCACTCCACAGCTGTTTATGTAATTTCTATAATTCTAACTTTCCGCTTGTTCGCAACAACAACAACAACAAGAAGTAGAAGAAGAAGAACAAAATGCGTAAACACGTTAACACAAAAAGCTGGGGGAAAAAAAAGAAGCCGTTAAGGCGAACAGCATTTCATAATAAACATATTCAACAACAATTAGCCAAGCAATATCATAAACTACAACAACAACGACAACAGCATTAATAATGGCCAAGATCGTGCGAAAATGCTGATTTATTGCAAGCTACCATGAACCAAGCAAGTAGAAAAAAAAATAACTCCACACTCCCCATTCGCCCCGAACGAACAGAGCCAAATGCAACACTGTGCGGCCTTTCATTTCACTTCGTTTCGTTTCATTTCGTTTCATTGCATATCATTTTCTTTTTCTTTTCTTTTCTTTTTTTTCTGCTTTCTGTTGTTGTTAACTATGTGTTTATGCATTTGTTGCATGCACTCAAACCGCTCATTAAATATGTAAAAAATAACATAAATTCAAAATACCTGTCTTCTTCTTTTCGTTTCGGTATTTTTTTTTTTGTTTGTGAGATGTGAAATGCAAAAAAGCCGCAATTAAATGTATAAAATAATAAATTATTCGTTTCGAAGACGTTGAGACAATCTAAGACATGCATGAACATGCATAAGAAAAAGGTCAACTGAAACAAGACTGCGGGTGAAAGGAAAGAGAGGGAGAGAGAGAGCGAGCGGTTGGGGGAGAAAACATAAACTGGAAATCAATTTGATGAGCCAAACGACGAGCAACGGACCAAAGTTGTAATTTTGCGATACGATTTCAGACCTGTTTATTGCTGCTTCTTCTTCTTCTTCAACTCAATCTTATGCTATTCACCGGGAATCATTGCTAACTGGGTCGGGAGCAATGAAACGTAACTGTTTCGCATAAATGCATTCATTGAACAGTAGCTGCAACAGCAACAGGCACTCGCTTTGCAACAAACACGCAACAATTGCAACAAGTGTGTTTGTGTGTGTGTGCCACGACATATGTTATTTTAAATGTCAGCCAAGAATGTAGAGCATACAAACTTCGGTCTAATTCTTGTACCTGATCGTTTTGGTTTTTGGGCTTGGTCCATTTGCGTGCTTTGTTATTGTTATTGTGTTTTTTTTTTGGGTAATTGCTGCTTTTGGGGAATGTTTGTTTGTCTGCTTGATTGGTTTGAGTTTGAATGTTAGTTTGTGGTATGTTTTAAAGAAATTGCACAATTCTTCAAGCATTGCGATTGCTGCAACTCCATTGGTCTAAACTGGCTAGACTGGCCTCCAAGAATTTATTGCTAAAAATAAACGCACGCAACACAAAAAACAAGAAGAAAAACAGCAGCAGCCGCAACAAACTACTTAAAACAGACATCAAGGCATTACAAATGTGTAACTATATGGAGTCAAACCCCAAAAGAACGGAAGTTTGAAGCGAGGGGAAGTTGCTCCAGGCTAAGTGGGGTGACACGAACAGAGCAAAAAAAGGGAGTGCCAGATGCTTTTTTGTTAAGGGGAGTGCCTAGACATTACTTACAAGTTTAAAAGCCCACCAAGTGCTCATTAAACAGAAGAAAAAACAATAAACAATGAGCCATTAAGCAAATTAAACTATAATTCAAGTAAGAGTCAAAAAGTCAATCTTGAGAGTTCATAAACATACTTAAAAGAAAACTTTCTTATACAAAAGTTTCTTAAAGAAATGTTTGGCTATATTTACAATGTAAATGGGATTGAAAGCGTGGTTTTTAATGCTTTTTTTCTTTATCTTTAAGGCAAATCTTAGGAAACTTGTAGCTATTCTTGCTTGTTTTAAGGTAATACTGTTTTATAAGTGAAAAACAAATATATTTTCATTCTTAAATTTGACGTTTTTTGTATTAAACTCTTCAGACCAAACCAGAAACAGGTGTTTGTCTCTTTTTTTTTTCTCCTTCTCTCTGTGTAAGTGTATATAATTGTGCGGGTGTTTAAGGCGTGCGCTCATCTCAAGTGCAAATATTAATACAATGACTATGGCAAATAAAATAAAGAAGAAGAAGACGAAAAACACAGCGAAACAGACACTTGTATTATTATATTATGTTGTACCAACTGATTGGGCTAACGAGCGGGTCGCGGGGGGTATTGATTTAGCCTGTGTTAAAGCACTTATCAAGAAAGTATGCAAACAATGCCATAAGACACAGACACGAGAGAGTAGACCCAAAAACAACAATCCAAACGGATTTGTTTATTAATTGACGTCAAAGGCTTTATGGCTACAATAACTACGGCATGAAGCTTGCCAATACATATGAATGATACTAGTTTTATTAATTCAACTTGTATTAAGAATAAAACAAGATCTAAACACTGGTTTTACAAGTGTTTGTTTTGTTTTTAAAGGCTTTGTGCTTGAATAAACTTATATACAACTTTTTCGAAAGGGTATTCAAGTTTCGGCTAGAGTGCAGCTAACTGCACATAAGCACATACACATACATACATACACATATGCATGCATGATTGCTCTCTTTCCCTCTCTCTCTTTCTCTTGCTCTCTAAAGATCAGCAGCCGAGTTTGGGTTTTGCCGCAAGTTCAAGGTAGTAAAGCAGATACGCAAAAAAGGGACAAACACAAAAGGCAAACACCAATTATCAATCATGACAAGACGTCAAACTTAGTATGTATGTATGTATGTATGTGTGTGCTTATCAGTAGCTAATCTGTTTTTGTGCCTATGTCTGTGTTTGTGCATTATTTGATTTAGATGTGAGAGCTTTTTTTCTTCAACAGTTTAGTGAGTCACATTCACCTATTCATCTGTATTTACTGTATAATAATTACACACATCTGCATATGTATGTATGTATGTGCAATTGCACATGGTCATTAAAATTATACTATATGCATACATGTGCAGTATTTATTTATTTAAGGTATTCATAATTATGAACTTGAATTAACAAACAAAAAACAGAGATGGAAATATTTGCCTTTTTTTTTTTTGTATTTGTGTTTGTCTGCGTGTTGTGATTTTGTCACGAATCGTATGAGTTTGATATTTGAGCGCTGATTTCTCACTGACATTCAGCCATGAAAGCAGCCAAAACTAAACAATAACAAAAGCATGCTCAATAAAACACACACACACACACATACAGACACACCGAGTCATACAATGTACACAAATATACGCGAAAGAATGTGACAAAGAAGAGAAGGCGGAATCAAAATAAATCAAATATGCGCGCCATGCGCCGTAAAATGAGTATTGTAGAAATCAATCAACGAAAACAGCACAGAATTAAGCGGTAAATTTTAAAGTAAGCGGAGAGGGGCAGAGGTAGGGGGAGTTGGAGTTGTATTTTGCAGACACGCGCGATGAGTAAGCGTTGAGTGTCTTACAATACTTATCGCATGAGCAATGAAAATGGCAAATGGCAAATGGCAAATAAATACATACCACCACATAATCTTATCAACGTAATTTACTGATACTGGGGCAAAGCACACACGAAAAGAGAAAACCGCGAAAACTTGCAGCAAAAGCAACGGCAACGGCAACAAAAGCAGCAGCGCTGTCGAGGGTCATGCGTTCAGAAAAGTGAAATTTTAAATATGTTGGAATAGCTTACACTGCTTTTCACCACATAAACAACAACAACAAGACAAACACATCAAAATGAACATTTGTCTGTGTTTGTGCTTTGTTGTTGTTCTTTTTGCCATAAGCTGTTTCGACAATAAGAAGCATAATGCGCAATTCGACCAATTAATGGTACTTTAACGCAATTCAATTAGCTGTGGGCATTAATAATATGACAAATTTAGATGCACACACACACACACAAACAAAAACAATCACACGCTAAACCAGTTTTAATTTAAAATGCGATGTTTTAGGAGCGTCTCTAAGTTGTTATTTATGCAACGGCATTTACAAGTGTGACCAGCTGACTATAGATGCAGACAGTAAGTGAGTGAGTGAGTGAGTGAAAAACACCTGCACTTACCAGTTACACTGCAATGTGTTGGACTCCACATAGCGTTAGCACCCTTTAAAATTCAGCAAGAAACAACAGCGCACTAAAATTGTTGTGTTGTTTTGTAGTTGTATAAATGGAGGACCTTTGTGTAGGGCAGGGGCGCTTGTTTCTATCAAATGCACTTAGGCGCATTAATATTTTAAATAAAACACAAAAGACCACAGCAACAACAAAATATGCACACACCGTTCAACGCGACGCGTATTGTAAATATATGTATATATATATATACTGTCGAAGGGTAACAAATAAAAAAAATGAAGACGTACAGGCTACACGCGCTAGCCCGACAACTCCGTTCTATGTGATGTCTAAAATGAAACTGAATCAATCGATGCGTGCACTATCGATATGATCGCTGCTAAACACACTGAATAACACCAGCGTCACATGGTATCTGACTCTTGGTCACCCTAAAATGGCAATCATATGAAAAATATCAACTATCGATATAAATAATGCTTAGTTTGCTCGCTTTGCAACACTATCTTACTCGAAAGCATCAACAAGGCTACATTGCTTTTTAAAAAACATTAACTGCTGCAATTGTCTGCTTGCTTTTTGTATATTAAGATAGTGTTTTCTTTTTTTTTTGTTTGTCTAGTTAAAATACAAGTTGTTCGCAATGGAGCCAATGAACCTGGGCAGTCCCGTCAGCAGTCCGGGCAGCAACCAAAACCAATACTTGCCGCCTTTTCTCATGGGCGACAACCAGGCAATGGCGCCTCACAACAACACGCTTTCCCCGAAACTGGGACGCTATAGCGTGAGCTTTGGTAAGTACACTACTATTACAACATTATTGATCGCTTGCAACTATTGTTTCACTCACAGCCGCGTCTCCCGGCAGCAATACGCCACAGGAAACAAGTTACAGCAATCCACAAAATTTCAATCGCTCAGCTTTGGGCAATCGTTCACTCTTCGCCGGCTCCTCATCCGGCACTGCTGCTACTGCTCCTGGTGGTGGAGGAGGTGGAGGAGGTGGAGGCGGCGGCGGCGGAGGAGCCAATACTAGTCATCAAACTGGCCCACCCACGCAGGGTCTGTTTGATTCGCTGCGTAATGAGCAATTGGCTGCTGCAGTAAATACACCAAACCATCGCACACACTTGGGCATGCTGCAAACATCGCATTTGAACAGCTCCAACTACAGTTTAAACCAGAGCGGTCACCCACCAACTTCCCAACTCAACGATTCATATGCTTCCAATGCACCCAACGCAGTGAATGCCTCCATGCGTGCACTGTGCTCGCCACTGGGCGCCAATATGTCGCCGCAGGTGCGCGGCGCTGATTTTTGGGTAACCATATTTGGTTTCTCGCCTGGTGCCAGCTCCATGATACTGCATCACTTCACGATGTGCGGCAACATAGTCGATGTGGTGCATGCACCACAGAATGGCAACTGGATGCACGTGCGCTTTGCCTCGCGCATCGAATGCGGCAAGGCTTTGAACTACAATCAAAAGGTGATTGCCAGCAATGTGATGGTCGGCGTAACACGCTGCACCGACGAAGCCATCATCGATAAGGAGAACGCTAATGGCAAGATTGCTGGCAGGCCACTGACCAATGCTGCTGATGCTGCTGCACCAGTACCATACAAGTCAAAGGTGCGTCCCCTTGCACAGGAATCCTACAATGTTGCCCAGCACGATGGTGAGGTGTCGCCCAATCGTAACCATGTGCCACAGAAGAGCACCGGACTCATGAACAAGGCTATGGATTTGTTTTTCGGCTGGTAAAACATACCAAAATATATGCAAAAACAATTTTGTCAGTGTTATTGTAATATTTTACTTAGTTCTTATTATTCTGTCTAATTGTTATGTTTACGCGCACGCTTTACAAAGTTTCAGATTCAGCTCAAGACGCGCACAAACATATACACATATATATATATGAATATATTAATGAAATTAATTTTGCAACATAAAATTCCTAGTGCATACATTTATAATATATATATATATATATATGTAGGATATATTTATGTAGGTTTAAAGAAATGTTATTACGTTGGCTCCGATTACACCGCTGCCACGCCCACACGCTTAGACATTTTTCTTACTGCTAATGTTTGTTATCCTCCCGGCCTGGTCCGGCATGCCAGTGGTTATTTACTTGGGCTCCACCTGAGCCGTCTCCAGATCCTTCATCTTGGGATAGGAAATGGAGCGACTGTCGAGCTTGGACTGTGCCCACAATAATAGCTTAAGCAAAAACATCATCTTTGGCGTTGAATCCTCGCTGTGCTCGCAACGCAAAATGGCCGCGTTAAGCTCACTGGCAATCTTCTGCCTGTATGACTGCTCCAGCAGATCGGCAAAGGGGCTCTCCTGGGGTTTTTCAAATGCCAACAGGGCCAGTGTACGCTCCAGCTCGAAACGAATCTCGTCGCCCGACTCGGATAGCTTGGATTGAGCAAAGACAAGCGCCTCCTCAACCTTGCCCGCCCGAATCAACTCGATTAGTTGCAACTGCTGCAAGTGGAAAAACAAATAGATCTCGCTGCCCAGCAAATTTGGGTGCAGCTGGTTAACCAAAAGCGTTGCCTCCTCAATACGGCCATCCTGCACAGCCTCGCGTATCAGTATGCGATCATCCAGACTGCTTAGTTCAACGCTTGGCTCAAGCTCGGCTTCGTGTTGAAATTTTTCGGCTGCCTCCTTAAAGCCCTCTACAAAACATATACACACAAAAGCAAATTCATGTACACACACATTGATAGATGGAATAACGGAAAACACACATACATACATATGGTTTGTATGAAAATGGGCAAACTCACCTGTGACCAAATAGTTCATAATTAGACGATTCATGTCCGCCTGCTTGAAGGGGAACTGCTCCAGACGCTGCAACCATTCCTCTTTTGTGATAGCCTCGCTTTTCTCATTGTAGCTCATTTTCTTGTTTTTCCGTATTTTGCCAATTTTGAGGCCGTTATCTACAAACTGTGAGGGACGCGTAATGAATGCTTTTACGACTACTTTTCTATATAACACCAACGTCAACACACAATTCTGGTATTTAGTTTTACGTTTTGCGCAACACAAAAATGTGTGTATTTATATTTTTGTATGCAGTTTGTTTTTGGACACAAAGCCAATGCTACCGTCACCTCAATGCTAGTGATGGGGTTTAGCCTATTCGATTGCAAATTAGATGGCAGCGATTGTTTAGCAATCGATACATATGGCAAGCGACAGCTGTTTCGTTTTACTTCTGGTGGAAGATCAAAACAATGAATTATTTGAATGGTTTAGTGCAATTGCATAATAAACTAATCAGCAGTTGCAATCTGTATTGCTAAACCCTGTTGAAGATAATGCTTCCTTTCCTAGCCTATAAGAAATCAGACGCGGGAGCTATCATATATCATACATCCCATAGTTATAGCAAAATACATCCAGGTTTATGCAACTTTACTTAAGGATCGTCAAAAAAGCCCCAGCTGAAGCATCTTCGTGTGCTTTCACTCAAAGGGCGAAAGCTTAAATGAGGGTCAAGTTAGCCCAAGTGTTAGTCTTTATTATGATTGCAAATGCAACACTGCATCTTATTCCAGTCCGTGTAACGGCACATTTCCCAATTGATTTTCCGCCATTGCTAATTTGTCCACATTTCAGAAACTTTGTGTCTTGAATAGTAATTTTATTGTTTTGCGTGTTAGTTTAACTGTTAAAATGGCGGAATTTTGTTCGCCACAAGCCACCTGCCCGCTGTCCCATCGACACTCATCGAAACCTAGAAGGAAGACCCTTTGGAACACGTTAACTGTGGAGAACAATCAAATTCACTGCTCCACGCCTATTGTGGGCGATGTGCGTTCGCCCAATTTGTCACCCATTAAACGTACAATGAAAAGTCCTGCATCTCCGATGGTTTTCAAGACTTTGAATGGACAGCAAGCACAGAAGCTGTCCACACTCACCAAGTTTCCCTACAAAAAGGGCATCTTGAAGGAGGAAGAAAGCAATAATAGCTTGGATTGTTTCTTGGATGACTCCAATGTCAGCAACACGGATACACCAATCTGCCGGGAGGCGCGTAGGCGCTCGCTGCAGGCTACAAATCACTCTTTTGTTCTCAATCATGCCACCAATGTGAAGGAAGTGTTGCTTCTTGTCGGCCTAGAGACGTATCAGGACATATTCGATGCATCGCACATCGATCTGATCGATTTGGTGTCCATGAAACGTGATAACCTTAAGAAATTGGGTGTGCGGAAGGATGAAGATTGTAACCGCATACTGGAAGCCCTTAAAGGCATCTAATCCTTGTATTTGTTAGGCTGTCAAGCTATCGCAGGCTGATGCGCTTGCTCAGCTCTAAAGTATTTTAATGTGTAAGAAGATAACTCGTATGTTTATTTTTTAAGTAATAAAGCCGAGACCACGCCACAATGGTCATCAGATTGAGTCCATATTATATTTTTGAGTTGTGAGTTTTTTTATTAACCCAAGATCTATAAGTCAAGATGTCGTTTATATACTGAGCACAAAATAATGATTATATGTGATTGGGAAAAAGGGTTATTGAATTTGTTTTGTTCACCACATCCCGTCAAACTGGACCAGCTGAAGCCCCAAAGCTAGCTGCAGATCCAGTACCAGCTGTAGGTCAGTTTTTCCGATTGCGCCTTCGCATCGAGGCCGTGCACTTGGGGCAATACCATTTGCCCTTGGGCGGCTGCGTGATGCCCACACAGGGATAATGGAACCATTCGTAGGGGCAGGCATCATTGTCGCAGGCAACCATATCACCATACGACACCTGATTGCAGGTGCAATAACGCGGCTCGTTCGGATCATACGACCATTCGCCCTCTTGCGCCTGCTCGACAACCAGACCGCCATCACTAATGGTCAGATTGGTGCCTGGTGCCAGCGTTGTGCTGGGCAATCCAATGGCCGCAGCTGTGACGGTATTCACAACTGGCAGAGACGCAGCAGATGCGCTGGCAACAACACCGCCACCAGCAGCACCCACTGTTCCATGGCCAATGGACAATTGTTGCTGCTGCTGCTGTTGCTGTTGTTGCTGTTGCTGCTGTTGTTGCTGTTGCAGAACAGCGGCAGTACTGAGAGAGAGTGCACCATGTGTATTGGCATGATGCAGCTGGCTAGCATGTTGTTGTTGTTGTTGTATGGCAGATGTGGCAGCTGCTGCATTCGATAGCATATCCACAGAATCGACGCTCAACGATGATGTGTTCGAGGCAATCGAATTGCCTGATGAGGAGCCATCCCAGAATTTAACTGCTATGCCACCGGGCACGGATAGGCTGGCATTTAGTTTTCTGTAAGCACAGTGAAGATAATTAAAAAAAATATATTGGATAACTTGAAATTGACATACTTTTTATGCTTCTTCTCCTGATGATGATGATGGTGGTGGTGTTGATGATGGTGATGATGTTGCTGCTGTTGTTGCTGATGGTGATGATGATGATGCTGTTGCTGCTGCTGCTGCTGATGATGTTGATGTTGCAGCTGTTGTTGTTGTTGTTGCTGCTGTTGCTGCTGCTGGTGTTGTTGTTGTTGCTGCTGGTGATGTTGATGTTGCAGCTGTTGTTGTTGTTGCTGCTGCTGCTGCTGTTGCTGCTGTGGCTGGTGCAGAGCATGTTGATGTTGTCCAGCATTGGCCAGCGTTCCAGTCGCTGGCTGCATGCTGCTATGCTGAGCAGCTGCTGCCGACCAAAACTCAGTGCTGCCCGCACCAACACCAGCACCATGATGAATGGCCTCATAGCTGGCCTTCAAGCTGGCCGTGCGTCGACCCTGTGGCATCTGTTGTGTGGCCACAATTGCTTGACTGGCGGCAGCTGCAATGGCACTCGAGGCGGATGCACCGCCGCCCAACTGATGCAGATTGTAGCTAACCGTTGCATTACCATGACTGCCGGGTACACCTTGAACAGCACCGACAACAGCGCCTGCACCACTGGCAACCGTTGTACCACCCACAGTCACATTATTGCTAGCCACACCAGCAGCAGCTGCAGCTGCAACAGCTGCCACCGCGGCGGCAACATTACTATTGCTATTGACGCTGTGGCCGCCGCCGGCACTGTTGCTGCCAATTACACTGTGACTGTGTGCGGTGAGATTCGTGGGTAGCTGGCGCACAAGATTGCCAGCGACAGTGGCGTTAACCATATTTCCAGCGCCGCTGCCAGTCACCACCGGCAGGGTGACGTGTGTGGGAATGGTATTTACATGATTGCCAGCGACTGGAATGACAAGGCTGGTGCCGCTGTGGCTGCTGGCTGGGTGACCAGCATGATGTACAACACTGTGCCCGCCATGTACACTGTGGCCGCCGAGTCCGGCACTGATGACTGGCAGCGATTGATTGAGATTGGAACGCTTCTCCGGCACGGGCACTGTGCAAATCGTTTCGCGACGCTTCTCCAGCTTGCGTTGTCGGTGATGGCCACTGGTAATAACACCACTGCCGCTGGTGCTATTACCGGTAAGGCTGCTTAATGCGGAGTTGCCGACAAGCAGACTGCCACCGGCACTCACAACACCAGCGCCAGTGGTAATAATGCCAGCGGCACTGTTGATATTGCCAGTCAGTAGATTGCTTTGCACAATGTTGCTCGCCTGATTGTAATAGCGATTCTCTTTTTGATTCATGCTTAGCAGTAGTGCTGTTGCGGCAGTGGAGTTGTTGCCATCGAGTTCCAAGGAGCGTTTCTCTAGAATCTCGGTGATGCCATTGTTGTCCGCCTCCAGTTCGCATTTGAATTTGAACAGCTCACTATCCAGACGCCGCAGGTAGCGTTCAACGAGCTCATGGATTTGTGTGGCAATCGCAACCTTTTCATCGGCATCCTCCATTACTTTAAAGTAATCACCGCGCAGGCTATGAAATTCATTGTCCATTGAGTCGTGCTGCAGTTCGCCGCGCTTGCATTGCTGAAAGAACAGACGCGACTTCTTGTCCAGCGAGTCCATATTGTCTGCAAACATTTTTGACGTGGTAAATAACAACTAATATAGTGCAACAGTACAAGCAGTGTGTTTTACTCTTAATACACTCACTTTGCACAGCCAGATCTAGTTCGCGCATTTCTGTGAAGCGGTCGCGCAATTCCTGCGGCAGATGCTCAATCACTGCAATGTTAAAATAGTTTCATAAATGTATTTGGCGCACTCGCATTTCTGTATGCATGGCTTAACGACTTACTCTCTAAATAGTCTTCTAAATACAACATGTTGTACTGTTTAGATATTTGTTAATTGTTGGATATCACAAATGTTGTCATATGTGAAAAATCTTGTACTTCTGTTGTCAGTGTTGCAAACGACTAAACGTTTGTATTTTGAATATGGTCACCCAAAATCTCAAAGGAACATCGATAACGACAGAGTTGCCTGCTAGTAAATATTAGCGCACGCAAATAAACATTTTAATTTTTGTGCCTACTTTTGTATATTGTACGCAATAAAAACAAATGACCATGACTTTTTAGATTATATTGTTGTAGTACTTTTTACGCCTTGGCGCTTCCGACTCTTGCATATAACTATGTACAGTGTGCGATACTTAAATTCTGCTCACAGTTTGAAATAGGAATAACCTATTTAGATATTAATATTTAACATTAACTTTTCCGTCTTTAAAAATTATAATAGACGATTTGTTTTAAAACCTGGCCACAAAAGCAATTTAACTTTAGGTACAAGAGTTTAGGTTTAGCATTTATATCCGCACTTCAAGTTTATTATTTATTGAATGTATTTTCATCAAAATATAATTGGATACAAATACATGAAAGAGAAATTATTTTTAATGCGTTTATGTGGTGAAATCCGTTTACAGACGGCGACCACGACGACCGCCCTTCCTGCGGGTCGAATCGGATGGAATGGGTGTGACATCCTCAATGCGACCGATTTTCATGGATGAGCGAGCCAAAGCACGCAGAGCAGATTGGGCACCGGGTCCGGGTGTCTTGGTCTTGTTGCCACCAGTAGCACGCAATTTGATGTGCAGAGCAGTGATACCAAGAACCTTGCACCTCTCAGCCACATCCTGAGTACAAAATATTTCAGTTATTATAATTTTGTCAACATTTACATGGACAAAAACAAATAACTAACCTGAGCGGCCAACATGGCGGCGTAGGGAGAAGCCTCATCACGATCGGCCTTGACCTTCATGCCGCCGGTGACACGTGCGATTGTTTCACGACCGGACAAGTCAGTGACATGCACAAAAGTGTCGTTGAAACTGGCGTAGATGTGAGCAACGCCGAAAACGTTCTCGCCATCGCGCACCTGGGGACCCAGCGAGACCTGGACTTCCTCTTTCTGAACTTTAGCCTTCCTGGGAGCCATATTGCAGCAATAAATGACGATCAGCAACTGTTAGGAAGAAGCATGTAACACAGTTCAAGAAATTTTGTTTTCACGCTCTTCAAGCTATGTATATATATATGCACATGGCATTACACTAGCACACAAAAAAAAATGTAAAAACATAAAAAAAAATGCTTCACAACGAAACAAAAACACGAAAATATTATTGAATTTGACGCTACACATATTGCGCTTGTAGCCAGGAGTGTCATTCATGTTTTTGTTTAGAAGTTAATACTTAAAAAGGTATTATTTTGTAAAATTAAAACGAGAGAAATTCACAACACGAACCAATTGCGTGAACCGGATATTAAAAAAGAAGGCTATGTAGCAGCTGTCAAAGGAGAGTTGCCACAAATTCACAATAGTCTTCCGAGCTGTCAAACCTATCCCACGCTTGCAATGTAAGTATCGCAATATTTAGAGGCTGCCACCTGTCATCGATATGCTATCAATTTTAAAATAAACCCTGTTAAGTTTTCACTTAATTTTTATCAGGTTTTAAAGTGGAATTAACTCTTCACAATAAAATTGTAATACACTTTTTTATAATTCCTTTTTTTTGACACAGAGTAGATATGCTATTTTATTCTCAATTCATTACTTCTCACGCACAAGATAACACGATAGTCAAATTTTTCTTGTGCTATCGATAATCTGTAACTAGTTTTGCGATAGGTGTTGTCTCTTTTTATTTAATTTTCTTTTTCATCGACTGTCACAAGGTATCTTTGGAACAACAGAGGGAACGCGATGTCGTGGGTCTCCGATTACCAATATACGTGTCTACAAAAGTTGGCGTTCCAGGCGCTTCAGCTATGCGGCCACATACCCTATCACATTGCCTTTGTAATGGATGGCAACCGACGATTTGCCCGCTCCAAGCAAATCGACAAAATTGAGGGACATTCCATGGGCTTTGACAAACTGGCCGATGTTCTGCGCTGGTGCCTTGACATGGGTATACGTGAGATAACCACATTTGCATTTAGCATCGAGAATTTTAAGCGTTCCAGCGAAGAGGTCGAGGGTCTCTTCAACCTTGCCCGTGAGAAATTCTCCAAATTGCTTGCGGAGACGAGCCGACTCAATGAGCACGGCATACGGATACGCGTGATTGGCAATATTGAGTTGCTACCGCAAGATCTGCAAAGACTAATAGCAACAGCTATGTTGCGCACAGAGAACAATGATAAATTGTTTTTGAATGTGGCCTTTGCGTACACATCTCGAGATGAAATTACACAGGCCGTTGAGTCTGTGTTAAAGAATAATCAGAATGCTGATGATGATAATCAGGATGCCCTGCAGCCCACGGATATTAATGAGCGACTGTTGTCAGCATGTCTCTACACGCGTCATTCCCCAGCACCAGATCTGGTGTTTCGCACATCGGGCGAAACCCGTCTTAGTGACTTTATGATGTGGCAGGTATGTACAAAAACATATTCATGAGATGAAGGACAGTAATAACATATTGCTGTCATTATTAGCTAAGCACATCTGTGTTGTACTTCACGGATGTGCTGTGGCCACAGATAACCATTTGGAACTTTTTGGGCAGCATTGTTGCCTATCAACGGGATAGATGTCGTTTGGAGGCTTACAAACGTCAAGAGCGACTACATAACGCTCATTTGGCTAAATCCAGTGAGTTCTACAGTTTGCGCGTTCAGAAATTTCTGCTTAACTTGGATGCCAATCGGCGGAAATTGCTTATAAGCTTGGCTTCGAGCTAAACTTCAGCCAAAATTGTTTGTTAACATGCATGTTATTGTTGTGATAGAAAATAAATTAAACGTAACATAAGTTGGGTACCTGTTACTTGCAATAAGTATCGCAAAAGTTTTCCGTGTTAAATTAATTGAAAAAAAAGCCGGTACAGAGGTCGAATGCCTTTTAATAATAATAAGAATAAACAAGTATGCCTATAATAAATGGTTGCTGATTGCATCAGAAAATTTGTCATTCATAAAGCTTTGATATTTCTTTTAAAATATTCCAAGCCTGCTTTCAATAATCGTGACGCCGAATCAATGGTAGCGCTTATCGATCGTTTGGGCTGCCAAGCTAATTGCAAAAGTTCACAATTGTCAGAAAGTAGCATGCAATAGGGTATCGCACTGGGACCATCGATGAATATCGATGGTAAATACGATAGCACAATGCGCTTGCAACTCTCTTCTCACATTGGTGGTAATTGCTGAAATTACCATCTTGCAAAACTTTTTTTGTTGTAAAAATATATATACAAATACACAAGAAAAGTAATAGGCATTAGTTTTTCATAAAATAGTGTAAAACCAAGTACACTTTTAGTTAGCTTTAAAGATAGTTTTCAGTGTTAAAAGCAATTGATTTCAAGCTCTACCTCTAGTTTTCTTACACTAGGCGTGACGACGAAAAAAATCGACATACAAAAAAAAAACAAATTTCACTCGAAATCCGCAAAAAGATTTACACGCGACCGCATTAAGTACGATAACAGCATATTTTGTGTAACGTTTCAAAGTAGCTCAAAATTATTCAAAGTCAAAAACTAACGAAAATAAAGGGTAAGTAAATCTGCTACGAAGTGTCTCTGCATGTGTACATACATATATGTAAACTGTGTGCGTTTGTGTGTGTGCCGTTCTGCGTGTTGCTCTCTTTCTGTTCTTTTTTTCTTCCCTTTTGGTCGGCCGCTAGCGATGCTGTATTGATTTTTTTTGCGCGAACGGTGTGCCGCATTGTATGTTGATAGACGGGGGCGCTGTTTGGGTACATTTTATATGCAGTTTATGAAATTAAAGAGTAAAACGAAATTATTGTGTGTCACTGTGTGGTGCAATTGCATGCGCAACTAAACTAATCAAAACTTAAGTGCAATTTTAGCATACAAAGGTACGGTTGTACAATTTACGTACATAACTAAATACATACATATGTACATGCCCATGCCTCTGTACATACATAGGTACATTTATCAATGCTGTCTCAAAAGTCCGCACGAGCTTGTTCGGCTTGTGAACCGGCTCCCACATGAGTTTTTCCGAATATTAGTTCATTCTTAATAATAATAATATGAAAAAATGAAGCCAATTGCACTTACTTTAATGCACACATTTATGTTTGTTATTGGCCGAGTATGCGTGTGTTTTTGTGTATGTGTGTGTAAAAGTGTAATTTACCGTGTCACATGTTAAAACAGTAAAACAGTAATATTAACATAGCATCGTGTAACATCTGCAGAATGTTTTTCTTTGTTACAAGTAGAAAAGACCCCTTGCAAAGGTGTGTGCTTTTGTGAGGGGCCAAATTATATAAATATAGCCAAATACCTTGTTTTAGGTTTAGTAAAGACTCAAGTAAAGAAAAACTTCTAGGTAGCTATGACACGAAGCGTTGCCAATTGGAATCAATTCCAGTGGCATTACCATACAAATCTGACAGCCTTAACCACATAATACATTTTTTGGTTCGTCTCATGGACTTTATTCGTTTATTTGTTTATTGTTTTTTTTTTTTTTTTTTTTGTATACCTTATTATTTCCAATAACAGTGCTTTGTAGACAAAACAATTACTTGACGAAAAACGAATAAACTCCGCTCGAATTACAGTCGCGTTTGTTAATGGTAAAAAAATATAAGTTAATACGGTTCGCAAATGGCATAAACATACAGCAATAAAGCTCTTAACTTATGTAACTTGTTAATGTGTGCTTCCTTTTATTTTCTATACCAAAACAGACGAAATTGAAAACAGCAGACAAAAGCAAGCATAACTGGAAGCAACGACCAAACACAAACTGATCGTAACAATGTACGCAGGCGCATATGCACCAAACGCTGGCGGTGTCCAGCAGCAGCACACGGGCGGCTATTATGGCAATGGTGGCGGCGGCGGCAATGGACCGCGCCACGAACGTCCATACTATCCGCGCAATAATTATGCCAATGCCGCTGGCAATCCAGCGGCGGCAGCAGCATTAAATGGCGCCGGCGGCGGCGCTGCTGCTGGCGGTATGCATTTTGGCCAGCCTTACGGTGTCATGACCTATGGCATACAGAATGGCATTAGTATGAGTGCCGGCGGTAATCCATATCGCGGCGGTGGCGGTGCCATGCAGAATGGTGCATTTGCTGGCGCCAATGGCATCACCTTTCAGGGCGGTCCACGTGCCAAGAATCCAAACTATACGCAACGCTATCAGAAGCCACACAATGGCATGGGCAATGGTGGTGGCTATCAGGGCAATGGCGGTGGCAGTGCCAATTATAATGCGGCCGCATTGGGCATGCTATCAAAGGAGGAGCGTGCCGAATTGCAACGCGAGAAGGCCAAGAATCCGGGACGTAATCTGGTTAAGCCGCATTGGGAGAACTTGCAACCGTTTCTTAAAGATTTCTATATGATTCATCCGAATACGTTTATACGCTCCGAAGAGGCTGTTGCCGAAATGCGTCACGAATTGGAGATAACCGTTTCTGGTAATGACCTGCCGCATCCGGTTGCTAATTTTGAGGAGAGCTCACTGCCTTCACACATTATTGATGAGATGAAGCGGCAGGGCTTTACCAAACCGACCGCTATCCAATCGCAGGGCTGGCCAATTGCATTGAGCGGCCGCGATCTCGTTGGCATTGCCCAAACTGGTTCGGGCAAAACATTGGCATACATGCTGCCTGCCATAGTTCATATTGGCAATCAGCCGCCAATATTGCGCGGCGAGGGACCTATCGCATTGGTGCTGGCACCTACACGTGAGCTGGCCCAGCAGATACAGTCTGTTGTGCGGGACTATGGACATTTGTGCACGCCCGAAATACGTCATACTTGCATTTTCGGTGGCTCCTCGAAGGTGCCACAGGCACGCGACTTGGAGCGTGGCGTTGAGGTAATCATTGCCACACCGGGACGTCTTATTGATTTCCTCGAGAATCGTAATACCAATTTGCAACGTTGCACATATCTTGTTTTGGATGAGGCCGATCGCATGCTTGACATGGGCTTCGAGCCACAAATACGCAAAATAATCGAACAGATTCGTCCGGATCGTCAAGTTGTCATGTGGTCAGCCACATGGCCCAAAGAGGTACAGGCATTGGCCGGTGATTTTCTCAATGATTACATTCAAATCAACATTGGCTCAATGAATCTGTCGGCCAATCACAACATTCGTCAAATTGTCGAGATCTGCAATGAGAACGAGAAGCCGCAGCGCTTGGTGCGTTTGCTCAAGGAAATAACACCAAGCAACAATGCATCCAACAGTGGAAATAAAATCATCATATTTGTCGAGACTAAAATCAAGGTAAGTCTAAAAGACATTTGGGACATTTTCATGGCACGATGGGAATTAGCAAGCCTTTTGTCGATGTTGTGAAAATCTCCAAATGTTTATTTGTAAGGAAATGTAGCATAGCAAAAACTTCCATATAACTAAAACACACACACACACACACAGGTTGAGGACATATTGCAGATAATACGCAATGAGGGCTATACAGCGACATCGATACATGGAGACAAGTCACAAAGTGAACGCGATTCAGTATTGAAGGATTTCCGTAATGGCAAATCAAATATATTGATTGCCACCGATGTGGCATCACGCGGCTTGGATGTTGAGGACTTACAGTATGTTATCAATTATGATTATCCAAATTCATCGGAGAATTATGTGCATCGCATTGGACGTACTGGACGCTGCCAACAGCTGGGCACAGCGTATACATTATTTACGCCAGACAATGCCAAACAGGCACGCGAACTGATCTCGGTGCTGGAGGAGGCCGAACAGACACCATCGCAGGCACTGCTTGATTTGGCACGCGCCATGCCCAATTCGGCTAACTATCGTGGCAACAAGCGCTGGAATAATAATGGTGGCGGCAACACCACTGGCATCTATCAGCAGCGCACCAATCCGCTCAACTATCAGGCGGGCAACAATGGTGGCGGCAATGGCGCCAATGGCTACAACAATCGCACCAACTATCAGCAACAATATGCAGGCGGCAACAGTTATCAGCCCAATGGCAGTGTTGGCAATTGGAATCGCGGCGCTGGCGCTGCACTCAATCAGCAGCCGGGTGTCGATGGTGGTGGTAATCGTAGTGTTAGCGGCGCAACCACCTATCGCCCACGTGCACCCTTCAACAATGGCGGACCGCGTGCCATAATGGGTCACAATGGGGCTGGCGGTGGTGCGGCAATTGCTGGTGCAGCTGGTGGCGGGCACAATGCTGGGCAGCCGCATTTGAGCCAGCAGGCTGGTGCATTTATGCAGCCAAATTATCGTGGACGTGGACAGTTTGTGCCGCCAAATGCAGCAGCTGCTGGCTCGGGTGGCATGCCACGCTTCCAGCAGTTTCCCAAACGTGATTATCAACAGCAGCAGCAGCAGCAGCAACAACAACAGCAGCAGCAGCAGCCGCAAACACCACAACACTACCAACCACAACAGCAGCAGCAGCAACAACAACAACAACAGCAGCAGCAACAACAACAACAACAGCCGCAACAACAAAAGCCAAAACAACATTCTGGCGGCGATGATAAGAACTTTAAGGAGTATGCAGCAAGTGGTGTTAGTACACCGATGGTGCATTATACGCCAGCTAATTCGCCACCGATTGCTGCAGTTGCAGCTGCCGTTGCCGGTGGCGCTGGTCGTGCAACGGTTGCAGCCGCACCGGCTACTGCCTATATGTATGATGCATCTGGTGTATTGACACCAACAGCGGCACCCGGCACCAATCCATATGCCAGCCAATTCAATATGCCGGCCACCTATTATGCCGCACAGCATCATCAGTTTGCTCCAGCTGTTGCTGGTCCCGGACCGGGCGCAGCCATTGAGCAGACGGGCCACCAATAGGATGGTTGTTCGCTGTCTCCTCCCACATCTTCAACATTTAATAATTATCCTGTCTCTTTTTACTTTTCACAAGTCCCAACAACTGCGCAATAGCAACCAACAATTTGATGGAAATATCAAAGAAATGCAATAAGAAGAAGACAATTCAACCATATACACACTAACAGACACAGACACACTCGCACATCTAACTGACGAAAGACATACACACATATACGAGAAGAACACGTGTAATAAAAAAGAAGAAATACGAAGAAATAACCAACAATTTAATAAGCAGTCATAATTGCTAAACAATTCGACTCGATTCGATTCGTTCGAAACATACAAGCTATTACATTACACACATATACATATATATATACTGATATATATCGAAATGATGTTTATTTTTTGAAAAGCAAACGTTCGTACACATACACATACACATACATACGTATATATATGTTACGTATTAACGGATATGTAAGCTCGTGTGATTCGTTCGATTCCTTAATAATACACATACACATAAACTTAGATCAGCTGTTGAGCAACTGAAACCCATCGTTCTTATGGGCAAGCAATAAGAACGCGGACACAAAATGGCTACAATTTATCGGTTGAATAAACAATTGAAAGAAAAACACACACACAACATGAATATAGACAAACACACGGTAGAGGAAAACAAAATATGAAAATTTTGCAAAAGCACAACTAAACTCCTTTTTTTATATTTTGAATATATATGTATTTCCATTAATATTTATTATTTATCTACTAAACGGAGAAAACTACATTCACACATACACTAACACTAACACACACAGACCTCTACAGACATTTTGAGTTATTTGTTTGGCGGCAGCTTTAGCTGCATACAGCAGCAGCAGCAGCGGCAACAACAACAACAAACGTATGGGTAAGTGCAAGACGCAAATGTTGAGAATGTTATTAACACTAGTTATCTCTTTCCATACAATTGTGACAGCAGCAAACACCAGGAAAGTGCCGTTAAAACAGTCGCCTCGCTGTAAAAACCCAACAACAAATACAACAACAAGATCAGCAGCATCATTTAAACAACGCTCGGTAAAGAAAACAAAAACAAAAACTTAAAAAGAACAGCAACAACAACAATTTACACGATTAATACTACCACTAATAATAGTTGTTAAGCATAAATGCCGTTCGAGCAGTAATTGCATGTTCTTCGAATGTTTAAGAGTTAGGATATATATTAATATAATCCATGTTCTCCATTATTTTTTTTTTGTTCTTACGGTTGTTTTTCACACACACACACACCTGCTACAGAATATTTTGTTCATTTACACGCACACACATACACACCAACAAACTCCCACACACACACATCCGCATACATAATTTGTATAATTTTTTTTCACACAA
The DNA here is from genome assembly GCA_035044725.1 of Scaptomyza caliginosa. Taxonomy (NCBI): domain Eukaryota; kingdom Metazoa; phylum Arthropoda; class Insecta; order Diptera; family Drosophilidae; genus Scaptomyza; species Scaptomyza caliginosa. The sequence goes on along the minus strand of JAWNNR010000240.1, from coordinate 44,587 downwards.
TTTGTTAAAAAAAAACAACTACTTTAAGTGTTATACCCTCGAGGAGTATACCTGAATATGATCGACAAAGAAAAAAAAAACCATTCACACAAAATTATATATTAATTATTTCACTTATTTGTTCTAAACACCAATCACACACGCCGCTCTCACATACATACACAGATACACATAAAGAAAAATATTTGTATGAAAAAATACGAAAAAGTTTAAAAGAAAATTTTTGAAACCTTTTCACTAACTTGGTTGGTATGAAATTAACGGTTTGCTTATATAATATATATATACAAAAATTATAAACAGAACAACACATAATATAATAACAAACTATACGAATAATAATAATAATAATACTTAAATAAAATCCTGTCCAAAAAACAAACAAACACACAGAAAAATGCAGCGAATCGTTTTGCGATAAGGGTAAAATTGCTTTAAACTTAAAATTACAAACAATCACACACACACTCATACATACAAATTTATTTGAAGTTTAACAGAAACTCGAAAGAGAAAGGGTATCAAAAGCAGCGCTGCTTTGGTAGAAGTATGTAAACGAATCAATGAATCAATATGTATTGAAAACTAAACTTAAAAAAGAAAACACTTTTAGTTTGAGTAATATAGACATATATATATATATATTTTTAATATTTATATATATATAGATATATATATACTCTTGCATATATTTGCTTGGTATGCGATGAAAAGGAAAACCCAAAGGCGAAACGCGATTTAACAATATGATTTTAAAAACTATTTTCGATATGCGTAAAACTGAAAAGAATAATAATTACATTTAAGTTTCTATATATACATATTTTTTTTTTGTTTTTTCGTTCTAATTTAATAATTTTTTTTTGTATTTATTTTCACAAAATTCTGTGTGTAACTATGGATATACATATATATATATTTAGATTCGATAAAAGAAAATGTTTTTTTCAAAAGTTTAATGCAAAGTACTGGATAAAATGAAAACTAATTAAAATGAGCAAAATGACAACAAAGAAGGAAAGAAGAAAATACGCCACATTCATCCATAAAAACAATTGAAAAAGAAAGTTAATTTAAATGCAAAGCGAAAAAACACAACAATAATAATTATTCTAATATAAATACAGCACAATAATGCATATACATATATATATTTAATTATTTATACCTTTTTTTGTTTTGTTTTTTTTTTTAAGTGCAGCAGCCGAGGTTTCATTAATATCATTTGTCATAATTTTTTTTTGTTTTTTTTATTACATATGTGTGTGTACGAAACTCTTTAGATTGGTAGCCTTTTTGATATGCAGATAGATAGATATATCACAAATATTGGATATTTATAGCTTTAGTCTTTGTCTGTTCCAAGTCGTTGCCTGTGTCCGAACGGTTTGAGCCATACTTAGAACAGTTCGAACAACAACATTTAGTATTAAACAATTTTCCAAGTTCATTTTCAAGCATTCTTTAATAGTTTTTAACGTATTTCCACTTAACCAAAAACTCCAAAGATCGAATCATTTCTATAAAAAAAAAACACACATAACCTAAAAAAAAACAAACCGAAATCTTCAACGGTAAAGCAGTACAAAATAGAAAAAAAGTTGGGGAAAACAAAGAGACAGGATGCAAGGGGAAGGGTAAAAAGGGAAGAAAACAACCACGTAGAAATATATATATTTCTTTTATACATATATGGTGATATATTTACATATGTATCGTATGTCTTTAGCAACTAAAACAAACTATATATATATATATATATACATATATATATCATACCACATGGATCTCCTTGTAACAAAGCATAACAAACGAAGAAAAACTACATTTAAAAGAAAAGAAAATACATAGTATATAAAAATATGCGAATACCATAAGTGGAAGACATTGTTTATTAATTATAACTATTATGATTTTATTCAAATTCCTTCTCGTTTTCATACAACAATTTCTTCTAATCTCCAACTGTCTCTCTCGCTCTCAAACTTTTTGTTTTTTGAGAAGAAAATACCATATTATTATTTTTTTATTTTATATGTATATGTATACACAATGTTACTTAGTGAAGATGAAAAACAAAAACTTGAATTTAAATGATTTTTTTTTTTTTTTTGTAAATGCAACCAAATTGTGATGATGTGATAGACTTATAACAAAATGAAAACAAACAACAAAAAAGTACTAATTAAATACCAATTAAAAATAAAAGAGAACAAAACGAAATACAAAAATGGAAAAATCAAGTAACAACTGAAACAAATTATATATTGTATATATATATATGTTATGTATTTGTATTATTGTCGTGTGTATGTATACACCATATATACATTATATATATACATGTATATACATACATATGTACATATGTATTGACAATGTCTGATGGCTATGCCAAAACCGATGCTTTATGGATGACATGAGGTACACATTCTTTTTTTTGATTGTTGTTTTTTTTTTATGTAAAGAAATAAAACCTCTGCAACGCGATATTTGTATTGTATTACCTATAAGTTGTTGTGAACACACACACATGCAAACACACACACAAAAAAAAGAGAAAAAGAAGTTGAAACTGAAACTGATAAATTCTAAGCATAACAATCTGCAAAAGATGCAACGAAACATAAAAAAAGCCCCAAAAAAAATTTAAAAAAAAACAAAAGACATAGCTGTGAAATGCAACATAACTGTAACTTTTAAAGTTCTGCTATCTCGCTCTCTCTCTGACTTTTGCAGTGTAAACTTACAGTGTCTTTCTCAGTCTCGCTTTAACTCTGCCTTTCTCTCTCTCACTGTCTAACTATATATAGCGTTATATATGTATATATTTTTACAAATATATATATGTACATATATATACAAAGATGATATAGAACAAACATATATTTTTGAAAGTATGAAAAGTGCAACTTTTGAATAAAACCAAACTAAAAGCAACAACATTAAACAAAGAAGGTAACCAAGAAAAACGCAATACGCATTAACGTAAACGTAACGTTAGACAAACAAACAAACGCAACGTGAACGTTGTTTCGTTTCGTGATTGTTTCGAAAACGCAACCAGCAAAGCCAAAAATGAAAATATTTATGAAATTTATTATAAATATTATATATATGTATGTATTTTGATAATCAATGATTTTTGTGTGTGTTATTTACTTTGCTACAAGCATATCTCTTACGTTTTAGATCATTCATTTTGTTGTTGTTTTTTATACATAAACCGTATAATATATATACACACACACAGTGTATATGTATGTGTTTGTAAGACCTATAACTACAAATACAATGCAATGCATATACTATACATACATACATACATACTACTACTGCTGCATACATTTATCAAAAGCCAGCCGCTGGTCATACATACATACAAACATATGTATGTTTATATGAAGTGAGTGAAAATGCATTTAACGAAAAAACAATAACAAAATAAAACAGTGCTGGTCGCAAAAACTGAAATTGACAGCGCACAGCGCAGTCCGCACAATTGCCAAAAATGCACACACACACACATACACGCAGTCACATACAAACATATGTTTAAGACAGTTATTTTCAAAGCATCAAGCAACAACAAAAAGCAATAAAACCAACAGAATTGGCAAAGTGCAAAGTTGAGCAAAGCAAAGCAAAACAAAAGAAAACAAATATAGAAAAACAAAAAAAAACGAAAGCAGCATTGTAAGTGATAAGCAAAAATTTGGAAATTTTGGCAGAAATATATATGTTTTTATTGTACATGCATATAGAAAGCTAAAAAATGAATGAAATTGAAAGGTTAATAGGAAAACGAAAACAAAAACAGTAAGAAATAACTGAGAGAACGCGCTAGAAAACGTGCAAACCCCATTGTGATACAGTTACAAAAATAATAATAACAAAAAAAAAATACATAAAAGGAAATGTGTAGAAATACGTAGATACATACGTTAAATGTTAACATTGCTCGTATATCCAATATGAATAAGTACACAGACACACATACAGACATGCATGCAGATGCATATGTATGCGTATATGTACATACATATATCGGCAATGACATTTGACACAATGACACATGACGATAATCGATAAACGATAAATGATATACAAACGCAATTATTATTGTCATTATTGTATTTCTGACAACAGAACGTTCAAAACAAACACACACACACACAACATACGCAAAAAATTTAAAATGTGAACTTACTAATAAAAAAAATACATACATATATTGAAAAGAAAACGTATAATATATAAAAAGCAAGCCAACAATTTATACAATCTAGTTTTAACAAAAATCAAAAAACCACTTATCACACACATACACACACACACACACACTTGTAAGCTTCTAAACACATTGTATAAGCTCTTTGGTTTATTTGGAAATGGGAAACAAGAGAACATATTCTTAATATTTTGTTTTTTCGTTGTAATATTATTTTTGTTTATCGTTTTAATTCTGAATTGAATATATAAATATATATACAAACATATATTTGTTGTGTACAACTAGCAAAAAAAAAAGAGATACAAAACGACAAGCAACAACAACAACAACAAATACAATTGCAAATTCTTAGCCATTTCGAACGAGCGTGCATTTAGACATACATATATACGAAACAGAAGAAGAAGATGAATATGAAAAATACATACATACATGGTATGATTTTTCAAAGGGATTTAAACAACAACAAATACACACATACAAACAACTGAAGTTAATGTATTGAAATTTATATAAAGTGTGAAGAAAAAAAAAAACAAAATATTTGAAGAAAAAAAAAGCTAAAGAAAAAACTTTAACTTATTTAAACAAAAAAAAAATGTTTAGAGCTTAAGTAAAAAAAAAAAAAACAAAAATGCACACTAAAACACACATTCAACAATTATTATAAAAAATATAATTATATATGGTATATACATACATACAAATGTAGTCTACACACAAACACACACCCACACACATACGTGGTGTGTATGTTTTATTAATGAATTTCGATAACGATATCCATTTCGATAACGACTTGGAGCTCTCAAGTTCATTATACAATATGCAACAAAATGGCGGAAAAAAAAACGAAGCAAACTATATGTAATCAATTTATCTTATGTATTTTAAGCAACAAATACACACAAACACACACACACACATATATACACACTACTTCAATGAAACCCCTTAGTCTCCCCTTAACCTCCCCAAAAAAAACCTAAAACCCTGCACACCCCTAGCCCTAATTATAGACATGATTTGAAATGCATATTCGCTAAACAAAAAAGAAAAAAACAAATTGCAATTTGTGTTCCTTTTTTTTTGGCAAAAAACCTAAATACATGAATACAATACAATATGTAATACATAATTACAGAAACAACAAACTCATAAACTATGTACGAGTTTGTTTACAAAGCGAATGATATCTATGTAATTAAACAAAACACTTTTAAACAACAATTTCATTTGGAGTTTTTTATTTGCTTGGCTCACAGGGTGGTAAGTAAAACTTTTCTTTATTTTAACGTTAAGAGGAGGAAACTTTTCAAGGGAAAACGTTTTTTATTTAGAGAAGATTCTTTTTTTTTAGCTCTTCCGTTGTTTCTCAGCTCCTTTTGTCTGTATGCTCTAAAATTCAAGTTTCCATTGTTATCGATTAGCATTATCGATTGTGTATATTGAAGCAAAGCTGTTTAGCCTAGGGTTTAAAGCAGTTCTATGTATGAATCTTAAGTCATTGACGTTTGAATGCCTCTAAGATTGTTCAAGAAGATATATCTCTATATGAATATATGAAACTTACCTGCATTATTTCAAGTCTTTAGAAGCTTTAAAAAAAAACAACAATGTTTTCAGAAAGAAATCCATTTGTTTTTATATAATTTTTCCAATCTTTTATTTAAAATACCATCCGCATTCGCATCTGTTTTTGTTTTTTTAGTTTTTTTTTTTTGGATTTTTATAATTTTTACATAAATTTAACTGTTTTTTGTTTGCATTTTAACATAGTTCACGCTTGCTCTGACTTTTTTTTTTTGTTTCTTTATCGTGTTTAGTTACATTCTATAAATATTATTAATTTTGTTTGTTTTTAATGTGTTTAATACATAATACTTGCATTTGATTTTCATGTGTTTAGGGATAAAACGAAATCCCTTTTTGCTTTTTGTTGTTGTTGTTTAATCAATTTAAACATAAAAATGTTTTGCTTGCTTTTTAATAAAAATAGTTTCGATTACAATTTGTTTTTGTTTTAAATAGCAAAGCACAACTTTGTTTATTGTTACTTCCTATTTGTTTTGTTTTTTTTTCTTGTTGCAATTTTTACAATTGATTTTTTAAAAAAAATATATATATATATATTTTGAGTTCTTGCTATGGATTTTTGTTGGTATTATTTTAATGTTTTTGCTTGACTATTGTAACAACATTCGGTTCATAATATTTATTAGCAGCTGTTTTTTTTTTTTAAATATTTTTTTTGTGTAAAATAAGCGTTAATCGCTTATATATATATATATATATATATTAATTTTGTTGCTGTGCACTATTCGTTTGTATGGCTTACTATTTATTTGTTCAATGCTCAATGTATACGAGGTATTTGTTTTGAAAATAATCATTATTTATATGTTGCATGAGTACGAGTTATGAGTATGAGTATGAGGAGTCGATGTTGCATGCAACAACAATGCCAATTATGAATATGCGACTTTCGAGTAGAGAGATCATAACGATTGAAATACTTGAAAAAAAAAAAACAAAAAAACCTTGCAGAGGTTGATATATATATATATATGTAGCTGGCATAGGAACAAATCGGTTGCGTTTATATAAAAGGTCTGCAAGGTTCGGTTTGGGTTCAAAAATATGAATTTCTTCAAATACATTTCGTAGTCAACGAGTATGGCAAATATGTTATTAATTATAAACTAAATGTTACGATGTATTTAATTGAAATTGTTGTCGTTTTTTGTTTTTCAATATTAAAGCAACTTAATTGTAAAATTAATTAGAAGAAAAAAAAATAGTCTTTTGCACAAGTCTTTAAACAGCTTAAATGCTCGTTAGAACCAAGTTGGGAGCGTTTTTCGTTATAATAATAATACATAATATTAATAATTATAATCATAATATTAATATGCTTTTCAAGTCTTTGCGTATCTTACATACATACATACAAAACAGTTATCGCAATAACTTATAAACACACATACATACATACGGAGTTGTTGTCATGAACAAATTGCTTTTTGATTCGAATAATACAGGGTATGTACGTTGTAATGCATGCTGTAATGCATGATTTTTATAATGACTTATTCAGGATCGATTGTGTTTTGCATTTTTTTTTTGTTGTTTTTTTTTTTTTAAATTGCTGTCTTAAGCGCTAATGATTGTTGTTGTAATGTCTTCCATTTAATGATGTACATAATAACATACATATGAATTAATTATACATATATTTGTTAGCTTGACTCTTTCTTTTTCTTTTTGTTTGCACAATTTTTTTTATATCTTTTTTAAAATTATGACTTTTTTAAATGAGTAAAACGTGTGAAAAAAAAGTACAATAAAATTCTTCGAAAAAAAACAAAAGAAAAATGAGAATTGTAATTTTTTTTTAAAGGTTTTTGCATCCATTTGTTATTTTTATATATATATATATAAAAAAAAAAAAATGAGCCAATACATGCTAAAAAAAAGTCATGTTTTTTCGTTCTTTCTATAATACAGATTGGTGTAAAAACTATAGCTAAATCTTAAAAAATATATATATAACTAATTGGTAGGGGAGAAAAATGGAGGGGTTGGAAACGTAAGAGGAGTTGCCAAAATATATATAGACTAACTTTATTATATGGCTGACTAAAAAAGGCAAAACATTCGCGAATGTTTTGTTTAAAAAATATATATATATATATTTATATACACATATGTATATAGCTTAACGTTTTAAAGGAAGGTCTTTCGAAAAAAAAACAAACTGCTTTTAAAGCGTTAAATGGCAATGCCGGATCATGCGTGCTGTTCTAGGCTAAAAGCTTAAGCTTTGATTGACACATTCACACACTCACTCACTCACACAAACACACACACAGACACGCGCACAGGCATTGCCAACGTCGTTGCAGGAAATATTCTGTTGTTGTTTTGGCTCACTCTCTCTCTCTCTGTCTCTCACACGCTCGCTCGCTGCTTTTTCGTTCGCTTTGTTGGTGTGTTTTTGTTTTGTTGTTGTCTCACATATAGAATGCGTTAAATGCAAGCGTTGCCCAACCTCACGGTTAGATTATGTGCGCCTGCTGTTGCTGTTCGCTCAGTTTGAATGCAGCCGCATCGCTGAGCAAATGAAACGGCACACCGGCCGCTGTGGCCACCTCCAAGCGGGGCGAGCCAGCTGCAGCCGCTGCTGCTGCTGCCGTTGCAGCGGCCATGGCGGCTGCTGTCACTGAGGGATTGGCGTGGGCGTTGGCGCCACCAGTGCCAGCCGTGCTGGCATTTGTCAGACGCTTCAAATTGATGCTGTCCAGTGGCGCCATATGATGCGCACCGGCTGTGGACAGACTGCCCAATGTTGTGGCAGCGGCCATTGTTGCTGCTGCTGCAGCGGCAGCTGCTGCCGCCGCCGCTGCCGCATTGCCAGTGCCGCTCGTTGTGGTTATTGTGCCGCCGGCATGAGAGGCGCCACGGCCGCGCTTTCGCTTTGGCAATATGCCCTTGCGTGCCATATAGAAGCGTATGGTGGAGACGGGTATATTGAACATGTTGCTGACCGTCTGAAAGGTTTCACCTTTCGACACACATTTGGCTGCCTGAGCTAGCGAGGCTTCGGAGCGTCGCACCCGCTTGTATGAGGTGTAGCCATCGATGGAGGTGTGCATGAGCGCATTGCCCGATGTGTTCGCCGAACTGCCATCCATATCGGCATCCATGCTCAGCGAGAGCACACCGAGTGGGCCGCTGGCATTGCTGGTGCTGCCAACAGCATTGCCGGCAATATAGCCACTGCTATTATCATTGTCCTCATCATGGGCGGCCACATAGTTGTGATCGTCCTCAATGGTGGAGTCCAAATGATGTTGCATTTGCATTTGAAGTTGTTGCTGTTGCTGCTGCTGCTGTTGTTGCTGTTGTTGTTGTTGTGGATGTATTAGCTGCACATTGAGTTTATTATCATTGGATAGCATAAAATCATCGAAGGGCTCATTGTATGCAATCCAACTGCTGTTCGCATCATCCGCCGAATCATCTTCGGTTGGTAGATTCGAATTGTTGTTGGTTGCGGCCTGCGAAGCGCCACCGGCATTATTGTGCAGCAATTGTTGCTGCTGCTGCTGTTGCAGCAATTGCAATTGCAACGTATTGTTGCCATTTGTTGCCTGCTGTCGCTGCTGACGTTGCTCCTTCTGATGCAGTTGCTGTTGCTGTTGCAGCAGCAACTGTTGCTGCTGTTGCTTGGCGTTAAGCGCCGTTGTTGTGCTCGTCGTTGTTGTCGATGTGTTCGAATTGGTGGCCGTATCTTCCGTTTCTATGCATTCCAGATTCGGCTGCTGTTGCTGTTGTTCCTGTTTGGGCGTCACTGTTGGGTCCTGTTTGAGTGGCGCAGCAGCTGTTGCTGCCGCCGCTGTTTCGAGCGCCACTGCATCCTGACGCATCTGTTGCAGCTGATTGTAGTTGATGGCCGCCTCGGAGCCATAGAGGCCGCGTATGCGCAATTGTTCGGCACAGCGCAACAGCTGACCGAGACCCGCTTGCGTCACATTGACCTCACCTTTGTACATGAAATCGACCAGGGCCTGTATTTCCCATAGTTTAATCTCGCTGGGCAGTATGATGACCGGATGTTTGCATGGATTCTCGGCCAGTATGGCCTCAAAGTATGTGGAGCAGGCGGCCAGCACCAGGCGATGGCAATGCACCTGATGACCTTCGCATGCGAGTGTCACATCAACGAATCTTTGGCCAGCCAATAGCTGAGGAAAAGCCGCACCAATGCTGCCCAAATGGCTGTTCCAGCGCACACAAAACTCCTGTGTGGAGGCGCTCATTGTTGTTGTTGCTAGCTTAAAGCCTAGCCTTGTTCACTTTCAATTTGTTCCTATTGCTGTTGTTGTTCCTTTTATTGTTGTTGTTGTGAACCAGCACCAGGTGGAAGCTCAAGAACGGAAGCTCAATATGTGCGCTTCTCTATCTGCAACAAAACGCAAGTGAAAGAAAGAGAGAGAAAATTAGTCTGGATCTTTTAATGTGCGTTAACTGTAATAACAAATGTTGCCATCCCATCAAACATTATTTGGCTGCATTGGCAACACCGAGACACACAGCAAATCTACACACATACATATGCAAGTGTTTTTAATTAAGCTTAAACTTAATAGTTAATCGCTTCACTAAACCGCTTTTATCAAGGACATTTGCACTAACACAAAGTAATACTCAGCTCGAATAGCATTATTATTTTCTTACTATTAATCTATTAAAATTGTTTTTGTTGCGACGCGCAAATTTTTTGCCACCTTTCTGCCTGAAGTAAGCAGCAAAAAGCGAGCGCCAAATAGAAATTAAAGCGAAATTCCAGACAATGTTGCCAAATTGAGAAAAAAAAACACACACACACATATATCAAGAAAACAACAAAGTTTAAGGCAATTTAATTGATTTTCTTTGCACAGTTTTCGCGCTTCTTAGTTGTTTCACTAATTCCTTCGCTCCATATTATATTTGCAATGTATAACAGCGCGTTGCGCAAAAATTTTATATTCTACAGACTCCTCCAGGCTGTGCTTTAAAACAAAAATAACAAAAAATTATGTAGTTTGTGCTTCTTCCTTTTTGTGGTATCTCAGTTAATGCGTTTGTGTGTGTGTGTTTGTGTGAGAGAGCGCTGGTTCTTGTATTGGCTTTTTTTTCATTTCATCTTCCTTTTTGTATTAAACAAACGCCAAAAGACAAAGAATTAAACTGCAAAAAGTAAAGTAGTAAAAATCAAGCATAACAACAACCGACGACGACGACGCTGGCGATGAAGACGATGGAGCGAGCCTGGAAAGCACACACAGCCTGCCGCTTGTTATTGTTATTGTTGTTGTTGCTGCTGCTGCTTGTGCTTCTGCGGTTGGCAGTCATGAGAAGCAACGCTGTTGGCAGCAGTGTTTTTTTTTGCAGAGAGGTAGAGAGAGGCGGCGCGCAGAGATATGCTGATGCTACCAGAGCACAGCAATTTTGAGCACTTTACTTTAGCATTTTCGAATAATACAAAGGCAGCCATGGCAAGGAAGCAGCGTGCAAAGCAGGAACAACAAAAAACAAGGGAGCATGCACACTCACACACACACAAATGCAGAAACACAAACCACAGAGAGCGCAAGAGTTTGCCAATGAGAGGGAGAGAGCGCGTCTGCGCAGTAGCGAAAGGAAACAAGCAAAGGAAGTCAAATAAAGCGGCACAGTGTGTCGAGTAAGTGGTAAATTGTTTGCAATTTAAATACATACAATTCTACGTCTCTCCAAAACAAAATATGTTTTATTCACTTGCAAATACATACATACATATATGTAAATATGATGTAAGGCAATAAAAACTACAGCATTCAAAAAGACCATGTGCAAATTACACCTGTTTGGTTCTCATTCTACCAACGAAACGTAAGAGAGAGGACGCCGAAATGGAGAGTCCAACAACATAAACAAATACAGAAAGAGAAACGAAAAGCAATTTGTTATTTAAGTGCATGCATGAAGGAAATCAATATATTAAACATTATTTCTAGTTTATATTTACATGCACTTTCTTTCACGTCCATACATGAATATTAGTTTTAAGCACTTGAACTGCAAATTTGCAACTGCTGCGAAAATGGTGCACAGCACAGCAAAACAAAATGCAAAAACAAACTCCTCGTCTCTTGTGCGGTGCGACAGCCAGAGAGCGAATAAACACAAACAGGCCTTGCGTGCTCGCAGCTCTAATAAAAACAACAAATTTAACACAAAAAGGAACCAACAATAAAATAGTATTACAGCGTGTGTGTGTGTGAACACATGTACGTATGTATGTGTGTATGTGCATATGCTCTGGAGAAGACAACGCAGCGGCGGCAACACAAAGGAAACTGTAACACAAAAATAGCATTAAAAGCGTGAGTCCAACAAGAACAACAACAACAATGCGCCAAAGTTGACAGGAAAAATAAGCAAGCAGCAAGTCAAAGAGTGCAAAAAGAATTTGTAATATTTGCAGCACAATTTTAATAATTGGGGGTTGAAAACTTGTTTCATTTTGAGCTACAAATGTACAAACATATTTTAAATATACATATACAATGTTTGTGTTTGAAGTAAAATACAGCTGCCGATATTACTGTATTTTATTTCGTTTATGTACGCGACATTTGTCGAACTTATTGTTTCGAACTGCGCGCTTAACGGCGCTGCCAATCTGTTGCAAAATGTATGCATTAATGTTTAAGTCCGGTTTACATATGATTAAGCCTCTGGCAATTAATGGGACTCAATCGTGCATAAATGTATATAACCTTATGTATGTAAGAAAACATATGCATAGGGAATTAAGACAACGCAGCAGGAGTCAAATAATATTCAAGATTGCCACTATTCAACTGGCTTATTGCTTGCTGTGAAACAAATGATCGATAGTTTATAACAGAATCGTATGCGTAGCGTTCAGCTTTTGACTGCTGCTGCTGAAAAGACGTTAGCTTTAAACTTTTCATAAAGTTAAAGGGAATTTACGTATGTTCCATAGTCAGGTCGACAGTTTTGGAAATTATTTTTAAACTATATTTAACGACATATTTTATTAGATGCTGTTAGAGAAGCAAAATGAACATGTTCCAATAAGAAATGTTCATGCAAAAACTCTGCAGGAGAGCAAGTAAATGCAAAACACAAGAGAGCGGCAGATCGCGCTCTCTCTCATTAAGCACACAACACACACACATATACATTGCCTGGCTGTACTGTGCGTTTGTTAAAGGAGCGAGCATGTCGAAATAAACAAAAAGAAGCAACAACAAAGTTGAAGCACAAAAAGGAAGCACATTGCGCGCGTGTACCTGTGTGTGTGTGTGTGTGTGTTGCCTCTCTCTTGAAGTGTCTGTGCGGGCAAAATAAATCACAAGAGTTTCTGCTGCTGCTGCTGGCTGGCTGGCAAAAAGGGAATAAAAAAACCCAAAATGAGAAACTAAATAAATAAGAAGCCGGGCGAGCGTCAGAGTCTGGAAAAAATTAATGCATATGTATTTTGCTTGTCGAAATGAAGTTGGCAATTTATATGGAGACAAAGGCATCAATTAAATAACAACAATATAACACAATCAGACAAACACATACACATCCATATATACACATATATATTTTTGGTTCTGTTAAGTGCATTTTTGTCTTTTATATTTTATTTATTTCGGGCAGCGACTTTGCCCACTGTTTATATTTAGTTGCAAGGATGTACATAAAAACACACACACACATACGCATATAATATGCGCACATGTATCTGTATGTGTGTATGTATATTTTGTATTTGCAATGTTTGTTTTACCTCAGATTCGTTGTTGGGCGCGTGTTTGACCCTCGCAGCTACTCCTGCCACCTTTACTTTGTTGGCTTTATTCCTGTGCCCGCTTTTGTTTAAATCGAATTTTTCGCACAAATGGCGCTCGGTGCGCAACACACAACAATAAGCATACAAAAACACACACACACACAAGAGAGACTTATGAACACAATGTGTATTGATTTTTCGCAATGTTAATGTTTAATACACGCACACACACTCAACCACACACACAACATTTACACAGACGCACAGATGCAGCAAACAACTTTTGAATATGTTTCGTGCGACGCGCAACGCGCGTGTTTTTTTTTAAACATTCAACGAATGTGTTAGAAAAGCAATGCCGGCAATTTCCGTTTTCAACAATAACATGAGTGTAATGAAAACAATAAACTATTTAACATGCCTACCGCGTGCGCACGGCTTTCATGCGAAATTGTGATGAAAATGCGTTTTGAAAATTGAAGTATAATTTACTTTGCGCACTGCCAACTTTATGCACGGTTCGGCTTGGAGAGTTTAGAGATGTGCGATAGTTTTGCGGATTTTTGTGTTACGAGTTTGTCTGTTGCAGCTGAGGGGTCAATATGTTAAGTGTGGAGCAGTTCTGTTAATGGCTCGGCTTAAAATGAAAATAAATCTGTTGACTCTAGTAACTATATATTAATAAACTTTTGTAGAGCGTGATTAAACTATTCTATTCAAATGCCTGTTTAGTTTAATTGAAAGACAAGCACGTATGCTTCGAATTGCAGGGGCAACTCTGCATAGCTATCGATGACGGCTGACAAAAAATTCGAAATCGATGAGTCTTTTCATACATCCCTAACTTGCAGTGGCCGAAGTCGTCTCATTCATAATTTTTTTTCGATGTAATTTTTGCTCTTTCGTGTATTTTTTAACGAATAAGAATAATGTGTTAAGAGTTCAATGTGAATCGTATCGTCGTGTGTTCGTGCAGACGTGCAATTGTTAAACTACAGCAATAAACTGGTACGCTTTCGTCTTCCTTCCAAAAACAGCAAAAAATATTAACTCTGACGTCGTTTGGCATTCAATAAAAAAAAATATTACATATAAAAGTATAAAAGATACACCACAATAACTGCACTAGCATCCGTCTCAATCTCAATGCGAACTAGCTGGCGCCACAATGCTTTTGAAAAGAAAAAAACTGCACTTTAGGTCCTATGCCTATGTCAAAGTGTTGGTGGGCGGTGTTTTCCATGTTAACATTTTCCTTTTTGTTTATGTGGCATACGTGTTCAAAGCTATTGCGTTGCTTTGTCGTGTTATGTGCGCGCATTTGGGGGGATCTTACAAAAAGCTGTGCAGTTATTTAGAATTGAAGTTCTTGTAATGATTGCTGCGTGGCAAAATCAATGCAAACAGTGTTTTAATACATATGTATGTATGTATATTGCAAAGCAATTTTTTCCATTGCTCACATGTACATATGTCAATGCAAGATTGTATGTGTGTGTGTGTGTGTGCATGAGTCCGACAAGCATGCAAGTGTGTTTGTAAGTGTGTCGGAGCGCAACTCAACATGGCTGACAGTGTGGTGAGCTATGTGGAAGCGGCAGTGTTGCCTCACATTTAAAGAAATTAGCAACATTTTCTTCACACAATAGAATGCCAATAACAAATTTCTAACACTACTTCCAAATGTTATAGTTGTGGACATTTTTTTGGCTATTTTTTTCTTCTTAAAAATGTATATGGTCACACTTGTGCGGCGCGCATTTTGACATTTAAATATTTGACTGTGTCATGCACTAATACAAACATCAACCAGCAGCTGTGGTGTATTTTGCTGTAACACACCATAGGGGCCGCTCTGTCACTGACTCGTACTTGTTATTGTGTCTGTCAGTGTTGCCGCCCGTGTCGTCGATTCATTAAATTTTGTATATTTGCCGACAATCGGCCGTGTGCACGTATTATGTGAAAACTCAAGTGAATTTTATTTTAAATTGTAACTAAACAAAACATCAATTGTAAGTTAGACAAATAGAAAATATTTCGCAACATTTTGCTTGTGTTCTATGTGTGTGTATGTGTGCTTGTAAGGGGATAATAAGTTGCCCCATTAGTGCAGTTAATTTTTTTTGTGCTATTTAAGAGGCGGTGACGCTGCGCCGTTTACTTTCTAATAACTACAAGAACAACAATAGGAAAGCAAATTGTTTGCAGCGCCTTTAAATACATACATATATACCTGTGTATATACAAATAAAAAAAAACATTTTTTGTTTTATTTTTTTCTTTGCGCAGTTTTTGGTGTGTCTCATCACAAGCAACGCAAAACGAAATAGCTTCAAATCTAAACCGAGACGAAGTAACTAAAGAAAGCAACAACGAACGATCACGACCAAAAGAAAAGCAGATCAACTAGCATACAAATCGAAAAAAGTAAAGAAAAAAACTCAACGTCAACGTTGACGCAAACAGTATTCGTATTCTCTCACGTTTCAATCTATGTAAAACAATAACAAAAAAGTGCGTGTGTAATCTCTCCAAACAAGAAGTTGTAGAAGAAGACCGTGACAGGAGCAGCAACAACAACAACAACAATAATAATAATAATAATAATAATAATAACTTGCAACTTTAAGCGAAGAGCCAAAATAGCAGTCAGCCAAGATGACGCAACCGCTACCTATTCGCTTTCAAGAGCATTTACAGGTGAGTTCAATTTCTATTGGGACAGTTGGGAGTTTGTTTGCCTATCTAATTTGAATGGCGGTTCGACTCAGATTCCGTTCGCCTTATGCATGTGTGTGTGTGTTGAAAACCACTTGTTGACCACCCCCTCCCAAGTGCCGTTTACCATATGCCACCACATTCTTATTGGAATACAATACATCGTGGTAAATTTCATATACAACAAAAACAGCGACCAATCTTGTTGATCTTCAGAATTGAATGGGAAAAGTTCAAAAATTAAAATATAAATAGTCATATTTGGTATTTAAAGGTCTTAACTCGCTTTTGCTTAGTTAGTAATTCGCAGAAAGAAGTTTTTTTTTTAATGCGTTTAACAAATTTCCTGGTAACAGAAAAAAAACTAGTCAAAACGTTTGCTTGTCCATTTTTCTGGCTTACGAAATTGTCGAATGAGTGAGTCACACAAGCCGGTAAACGCCTTTCCCTCTGCCAGTTGCCTGCTGGCTGTTGTGCTGCTCTCACGCTCTCATTGTTTATCGCCTTTTCGCTGGGTTGCTGAACGTTGCTGATAAACTCGTCCATGGCAAGCCGAATCAGACTGGCAAAGCCAGCAGTTACTCCAATTAGAAGTCTCTTGTCTTTCTTTCTCTCTCTTTTGCTTGCCTGCTCTCTGTTTCGTTCCATTTTTATCTATCGTATGATTGCTGTTGTTTTACAGTTGCAGATGCATGCCAAATCCAACTGTGTTATTCATAACAAAAAAAACCATACTCATACATGCATATTGTATGTGTGTATGTAATGTTACAAATCAAAGAGCATGCAGAAGCACCCGCTGCCGGTGACAATGCCGGCTCACATACACATACATCTACACACACCTGCATGCGGTGAAGTTGATGCTCTTTGGTATTGGTGTATTGCCAAACCGGTTTCTCTGTAATTACGAGCATTGAGCTCTTTTTTTTTTGTTTTCTGTTTCGTTTTGATGCATTGTAGATTTTAGTGTTTCACGTTGTTTCATGGCATCTTGTGTAATGCAAATTTTGTGCCATCGTTTCAGATGCTTTCCCTACAAGTAGTGCAGCAAATACAAGTGGGAGTTCATTGCCTGCCAGCCAACATGCTTGGTTTTTGTTTTTTTTTTTTTTTTTTTTTTCCTATTTCACTCCCACTATTTCTATGAGCTGTGGTGAAAACAACGCCATGCATACCAGCTCATAAGCAACGGCATCTGAAATGGTATTTTACGTATTCACCATAGTTTAGCATGTTGTAACTTATGCTTTGATTGAATAAATCAAAGATTTTTAGGCCTTTTTCGTCTCGTAGATCGTTGTACATGTGTATGTGTGTGTATGTTTAAAATGCACAAGCAAACAGAAAAGGCAGTAACATGTATGCATGTATTTACAGTTACGATGTACGTGCGTATGTGTACATGCATACACATGTATAATGTGACCATATCATCTTTAGTCGTCGTCGTCAACGAAGCGTCATTGTTAATTTCACTTGTATCCATGTCAGAATACCAGACGTGCAGCGCATTAGGGCGACTCACACTTAATATGTACATACATATGTGCGAGTGTTTATCTTATCTTTGGCCTGATTTACACATAAAGCCAAGCCATCATATACAACAATATGTTTTGCTTAGTTTTTTTTGTTTTTTCTATTCCTATGCAGTTGATTTAAAAAGCTTGCATACTGAGACACCCTACTGCAAACCGTGGTCCACTGGCTTGCGCAGCCCAAGTGCTAAGCGGGGCGTGTAGACTAAATTTGATTATATGAAGCACCACGCACTCAAGCGTCTTTGTATGTATGTGTGTGTGTGTGTCGCGTCGTCTCTCGCAAGCAAGTGCGAAATGGCCGTGTGTTAATTTGTAATTGACATAAATAACGTGAAAACGCAACGAAAAAAGCCAAATAGAAAATCTGAGCACCCAATTGAAGTAGTTTATTTAGTAGCATCTCCAGTTGATTGTTGTTGTTGCTTGGGCTTTTCCTTGAATGCGCGCGCGTTCTAATTTTGCATTGTGCCACTATTTTTTTCTTTCATTTTTTTGTTATATTCAAATTTTTTCAATTGCATTTGGTCATAATGCAGAGGCCCAATTTAATCAATAAAAGTTCGCTTAATGCATACGTGTTGTACCCCATTCATTGCAATCAAAAAAAAAAAAAAAAACGAACACGAACAATTTAATATGGCAATTAGTTGGCCGCAAATCGATTTAAACATGTGTTTGTCTGATCATTGTACATATACATACATACAAACGTTTTACCGTTAACACACTAACAATTAACGCCCCCTCTTACTATGTTGCTCTCTCTCTCTCTTTCTCTCCCTCTCTCTCTCTCTCTCGCTCTTTTTATCTCTGTGCGTCAGATTTAACTTTCCATTTTTTTTTCTGTTGTCTGATTAGAGTTTTACTATGTGGTGTGTTTTTGCTGATAAGTTTTGCACTTCATTACCATGTTCCATGTTTCAATTCCAACTTGCATTGCATTTGTATTGGGTATTTTCGCCTGGAAATCAATGTTTGATGACTCAGCAACGAATGGCGATTAGAGTTAAGCATATTTCGAATTTTGATAAACTGCTGCAGCTTTTGTTTAATAAGCTGTGCGTGTGAGTTCCAGTCACCACCACAGCCTCACTTGACTAACAAACAACAACAATCATTCGACTGATAAGAAACGCTTTCTTTATGTACAATATGATTGAGCTGTTCTTATCAAACGAAAAGCAGGATTTTCTGAAAGAGCTTAACTATATGATGTTGTCTTCCTTCAAGTTTAGTTAACTCTTTGTGTGTATATAATTGTTATCAATTTTTTGTTGTTTTATGGCATATTTATTATATTAAGTTGCCAAACGCCATTTTCTTTATTATTATATAGTACATACACACATAAGAAGCGGTCGTGATACCCAAATCTCACCACACAATAATGCTATATTTGTATTTGTTGCTTTCTCCGTGTGTTTTGTTTTTCTTCTTTCTTCTCTTTGTTTCATTAGCGCGTTCCTTTGTTCAAGTGCATTGCATTTGTACTACACAATCGCACACACACACACACACACACACATACACCTGCATATGATTTATTTGCATAGCAGACGCCAAAATGAGTATATACAAATTTTGGCTCTTGCTTCGTAACAACAACAACAACAACAACGATCAAATTGTTGTCATGTATGTGTGTGTGTGTTTCATGAGAGTGAGAGCGGAGAGAGAGAGAGAGAGCAGGAGTGCTTAATCGATTGAAAAACCTTGAACTTTTCGTTTCTGTGTTTACCACGATCAGCTTTTGGCTTATGCACAATGCACAATGTTTTTGGTGGTGGGTAAAGTCAAAAAGGGGGATGCGGGGCTTTCTCTTATTGTGACAAATTGCGTTTTATATATTTGCCGATTACGTTAGAAAATTTCGCGTGCTAAACTTTGTTATTATTATTAGAGGGTGGAATTGATCATGGGAGATGAATGATTACTGATAATGATAACTAAAAACAGACAGATCAAAGGGTTCAGCTGCCAAACATGTCTAGACACAGAATGTAACTATATATATATTTATAGCAATAGATTTTTAATGCATTTCTCTATTTTCTTCCATTTTTTTTGTTTGATCCTTGCAGCTCACAAATGTTGGCATCAATCCGAATTCGTTCTCCTTCAGCACGCTGACAATGGAATCGGACAAGTTCATTTGTGTGCGCGAGAAGACCAATGATACCGCCCAGGTGGTAATTATTGATATGAACGATTCATCAAATCCGACCCGACGTCCCATATCGGCGGATTCGGCCATTATGAATCCGGCTAGCAAGGTTATTGCGCTTAAAGGTAAGTCCATTACTTTTCTTTCCTAGCTTTGAAATAGTTTTTTGACCGTTTTCTTCGTTTGCAGCGCAAAAAACATTGCAAATCTTTAATATTGAGATGAAATCGAAAATGAAGGCGCACACGATGAACGAGGATGTGGTATTCTGGAAATGGATATCGCTCAATACACTGGCCCTGGTCACCGAGACGAGCGTCTTCCATTGGTCCATGGAGGGTGATTCGATGCCACAGAAAATGTTCGATAGACATTCCTCGCTCAACGGCTGTCAGATAATCAACTATCGCTGCAATGCATCGCAACAATGGCTCCTACTCGTTGGCATCTCTGCCTTGCCCAGTCGCGTCGCTGGCGCCATGCAATTGTACTCGGTGGAGCGCAAAGTGTCGCAGGCAATTGAGGGACACGCGGCCAGCTTTGCCACCTTCAAGATCGAGGGCAACAAGGAGCCAACAACGTTGTTCTGTTTCGCTGTACGCACCGCAACCGGCGGCAAGCTGCATATCATTGAGGTGGGCACACCGCCGAATGGCAATCAACCGTTCCCCAAGAAGGCCGTCGATGTATTCTTTCCGCCCGAGGCACAGAATGATTTTCCGGTTGCCATGCAGGTTTCCGCCAAGTACGATACAATCTATTTGATAACCAAATATGGATATATCCATCTGTACGATATGGAAACGGCCACGTGCATCTACATGAATCGCATATCGGCCGATACGATTTTTGTGACCGCACCGCACGAGGCCAGCGGCGGCATTATTGGTGTCAATCGCAAGGGTCAAGTGCTCTCCGTAACCGTTGATGAGGAGCAAATCATACCCTATATCAATACGGTACTCCAAAATGCTGATCTCGCCCTGCGCATGGCTGTGCGCAACAATTTGGCCGGTGCCGAGGATCTATTTGTGCGTAAATTCAATAAACTCTTCACAGCCGGCCAGTATGCCGAGGCAGCCAAGGTTGCCGCATTGGCACCGAAGGCCATATTGCGTACACCGCAAACGATTCAACGTTTCCAACAGGTGCAGACACCGGCTGGCACAACAACGCCGCCACTCTTGCAATACTTTGGCATACTGCTCGATCAGGGCAAGCTGAATAAGTTTGAATCGTTGGAGCTGTGCCGTCCAGTCCTCTTGCAGGGCAAGAAGCAATTGTGCGAGAAATGGCTGAAGGAGGAGAAGCTGGAGTGTAGCGAGGAGCTGGGTGATCTTGTCAAGACATCGGATCTAACGCTCGCCTTATCCATCTATTTGCGCGCCAATGTGCCCAACAAGGTGATACAATGCTTTGCCGAAACTGGACAATTCCAAAAGATTGTGCTCTATGCCAAGAAGGTTAACTATACGCCCGACTATATCTTCCTGTTGCGTTCGGTGATGCGCAGCAATCCGGAGCAGGGCGCCGGCTTTGCCTCCATGCTCGTTGCCGAAGAGGAGCCGCTGGCGGATATCAATCAAATCGTTGATATCTTCATGGAACATTCAATGGTGCAGCAATGCACAGCCTTTCTGCTCGACGCCCTCAAGCACAATCGTCCCACCGAGGGTGCACTGCAGACGCGTCTGCTCGAAATGAATCTACTCTCTGCACCCCAAGTGGCCGATGCCATACTGGGCAATGCCATGTTCACCCACTACGATCGCGCCCACATTGCCCAGCTGTGCGAGAAGGCTGGCCTGCTGCAGCGCGCCCTCGAACACTATACGGATCTGTATGACATTAAGCGTGCCGTCGTGCACACCCATATGCTAAACGCCGAGTGGCTGGTCAGCTTCTTTGGCACACTGTCCGTGGAGGATTCGCTGGAGTGTTTGAAGGCAATGTTGACGGCGAATTTGCGTCAGAATTTGCAGATTTGTGTACAGATTGCGACCAAGTATCATGAACAGCTGACCACCAAGGCATTGATTGATCTGTTCGAGAGCTTCAAGAGCTACGATGGCTTGTTTTACTTCTTGAGCAGCATTGTGAACTTTTCGCAGGATCCGGAGGTGCATTTCAAGTATATACAGGCGGCCTGCAAGACCAATCAGATCAAGGAGGTGGAGCGCATTTGTCGCGAATCCAATTGCTATAATCCGGAGCGTGTCAAGAATTTCTTAAAGGAGGCCAAACTGACGGATCAATTGCCATTGATCATTGTGTGTGATCGTTTCGATTTCGTGCACGATCTCGTTCTCTATCTGTATCGCAATAATCTACAGAAATACATTGAGATCTATGTGCAAAAGGTGAATCCATCACGTTTGCCCGTTGTGGTTGGCGGTCTGCTCGATGTCGATTGCAGTGAGGATATTATCAAGAACCTAATACTGGTTGTCAAGGGACAATTCTCAACGGACGAACTGGTCGAGGAGGTGGAGAAGCGTAATCGTTTGAAATTGCTGCTGCCCTGGCTGGAGTCGCGCGTTCACGAAGGTTGCGTTGAGCCAGCCACACACAATGCCCTGGCCAAGATCTACATTGATTCCAACAATAATCCCGAACGTTTCCTCAAGGAGAATCAATACTATGACAGCCGTGTTGTGGGTCGCTATTGCGAGAAGCGTGATCCCCATTTGGCCTGTGTCGCCTACGAGCGTGGCCAGTGCGATCGCGAACTGATTGCCGTCTGCAATGAGAATTCGCTGTTCAAGAGCGAGGCACGCTATCTGGTTGGACGTCGTGATGCCGAACTCTGGGCTGAGGTGCTGTCCGAGGCTAATCCGTACAAGCGTCAGCTTATCGATCAGGTGGTGCAGACAGCGCTGTCCGAGACACAGGATCCCGATGATATATCCGTCACGGTTAAGGCCTTTATGACTGCCGATTTGCCCAATGAACTGATTGAGCTGCTGGAGAAGATCATACTCGATTCGTCCGTGTTTAGCGATCATCGCAATCTACAGAATCTATTGATATTGACGGCCATCAAGGCGGATCGTACACGCGTCATGGACTATATCAATCGTTTGGACAACTATGATGCGCCCGATATCGCAAACATTGCGATTAGCAATCAATTGTATGAGGAGGCATTCGCTATATTCAAGAAATTCGATGTCAACACCTCGGCCATACAGGTGCTCATCGATCAGGTGAACAATTTGGAGCGTGCCAATGAGTTTGCCGAACGTTGCAATGAGCCAGCCGTTTGGTCTCAACTGGCCAAGGCGCAGCTGCAGCAGGGTCTGGTCAAGGAGGCCATCGATTCGTACATCAAGGCCGATGATCCCAGCGCCTACATGGATGTCGTCGATGTGGCCAGCAAAGTGGAATCATGGGATGATCTTGTACGCTATCTGCAAATGGCACGCAAAAAGGCACGCGAATCGTATATTGAAAGTGAATTGATCTATGCCTATGCACGCACCGGTCGCCTCGCTGATCTGGAGGAGTTCATCTCGGGTCCGAATCATGCGGACATACAAAAGATTGGCGATCGCTGCTTCAGCGATGGCATGTACGATGCCGCCAAACTGTTGTACAACAATGTCAGCAACTTTGCCCGCCTGGCCATAACGCTGGTCTATCTGAAGGAGTTCCAGGGCGCCGTCGATTCGGCACGCAAGGCCAACTCGACACGCACCTGGAAGGAGGTGTGCTTTGCCTGTGTCGATGCCGAAGAGTTTCGTTTGGCACAAATGTGCGGCCTGCATATCGTTGTGCATGCCGATGAGCTGGAGGATTTGATTAACTACTATCAGAATCGTGGCTATTTCGATGAGCTAATTGCGCTGCTGGAATCGGCGCTTGGCCTGGAGCGTGCCCATATGGGCATGTTTAGCGAATTGGCCATACTCTATTCCAAATTCAAGCCATCCAAGATGCGTGAACATTTGGAGCTGTTCTGGTCGCGTGTCAACATACCAAAAGTGTTGCGTGCCGCCGAATCGGCGCATCTGTGGTCCGAGCTGGTCTTTCTCTATGACAAGTACGAGGAGTACGATAATGCTGTGCTCGCCATGATGGCCCATCCGACAGAGGCGTGGCGCGAGGGACACTTCAAGGACATTATCACCAAGGTGGCCAACATTGAGCTCTACTACAAGGCCATTGAATTCTATTTGGATTTCAAGCCGCTGCTTTTGAATGATATGTTGCTGGTGCTCGCACCACGCATGGATCACACACGTTCCGTTAGCTACTTCTCGAAGACGGGCTATCTGCCGCTGGTTAAACCATATCTGCGCTCCGTACAATCGCTGAACAACAAGGCGATCAATGAGGCGCTCAATGGCCTGCTAATCGATGAGGAGGATTACCAGGGACTGCGCAATTCGATCGATGGTTTCGATAACTTTGATACAATTGCGCTGGCCCAAAAGCTGGAGAAGCATGAGCTCACCGAATTCCGTCGCATTGCAGCCTATCTATACAAGGGTAAGCGTTTGTGTTTTTTGTTTGGCTAAAGCTTTTAATTATAAAAAATATTCGTTCTTTGTTTGGCAGGCAACAATCGCTGGAAACAGAGCGTTGAGCTGTGCAAAAAGGATAAACTGTACAAGGATGCAATGGAGTATGCCGCCGAGTCGGGCAAACAGGAGATTGCTGAGGAGCTATTGGGCTGGTTCCTCGAGCGCAATGCACACGATTGCTTTGCCGCATGTCTATATCAGGTGCGTGCCTCTTCAATCAGGCAATCGCATGCCAATAATAATCCTCTTTTTTTTTTTGTAGTGCTATGATTTGCTGCGTCCCGATGTCATCCTCGAACTGGCATGGAAACACAAAATCATGGACTTTGCCATGCCCTACTTGATACAGGTACAACATCGAGCAATCAAAACTATTTACTTGATGGCAATCTAAATTTTCGTTCCGTTTAGGTGCTGCGCGAATATACCAGCAAGGTGGATAAACTGGAGCTGAATGAGGCGCAGCGCGAAAAGGAGGATGATACAACGGAGCATAAAAACATAATACAAATGGAGCCACAATTGATGATAACAGCTGGCCCAGCAATGGGCGGCATACCGCCACAATATGCAACAAATTATCCACCTGGCGCTGCGGCAGCAGCAGCAGCAGCCGCTGCAGCAGCGGCCGGGCGTAACATGGGCTATCCGTATATGTAGGCATTGCATTCATCAACAACAACAACAACACAACAACAACAGATGTAACAACAACAACAACAAATGCTACTAAACACAACAACAACAAATTATTATTGCATGAGCGACAAAAACGACCAAAACAACAATAACAACAACAACACGCGTAGTAAATTATTCATACTTCTTCTTTTGAAACAATTTTTCGTTTTGTTTGTTGTTTGCATTTGACAGAAAGAAACAATAATTCGGTTAGTTTTTGCTTGCTTTTATTATAACCTTTAAACTTGTACTATTCAGCTTTTGAAATGTAATTTGCAACGCAATTCAAAAGCTGAACGCACACAAACACACACAAACACACACATGCATGCATACACGTACGCACTTGCAAACTCAAACACTACAGCTATCCCTTTCTAATACATGCTTTTTCTCTTTAACTGAAACGCTTGAATACAACAGGTACAAAAGCAACTAAGCAGCAAAATGTGAGAAACTTCAAACAACAACAAGGAAGAAGGAGAACAAGAACAACAACAACAAAACGTAAATGGAAGCAAGGAAGTAAATGAAAAGAACAAAGAGCAAGCAGATAAAGAAACTAGTGTTCAGCAAAAAGATACATAATTAAAACAGAGAAACAAAAGAAAATGGTCGTAGTTTATTATTATTATTAAAATTATTACAGTTTAAGCATAAAAAATAAAAACAAGAGAAATCCATTAAAATACACAAAAGAACACAGAAACACACACACACGTATAAATATAAAATGCAAATATAAATACAAATTAAATAAATAAAATTTATTAATTATTAATAAATAACAAAACCGGAGAATTATATATACACGTGTATATGCATTATTATGAATTATTAACAATACACGAAAACGAAACAAAACAAAAGCAAACTGAAGGAAACTTTAAAAAATTTAATCAAAAGGCAGGCACAGTTAATGTTTTAAAAATTGTATTTAATTATATATCTGTATGTATGTGCAAAATTATTTTTTGGCAGCAACGAAAGCTCAGCGTGAAAGGCAGAGAGAGAGAGAGAGAGAGCAATAAGCAAATTCACCTGCGTTGAATTCACCTCAAATATAGGCTTGCTTCGTTCTTTGCCAAATCTCACCACTCACCACAGACACACTAATTATTACTGCTGAAAGTGAAATAAATTTATTGAAATTGTAATTGTTTGTATAAAAAAAAAAAAAATTAAAAAGAAAAGCAAAAAACACTCACAAAACATTCTACTACTTAAAGAAGTAAAGATTTTTAACTTAAAGCAAATTATATTAAATTTATGTGAAGAAAAATTCTAAAAAAAAAAAAAACTAACAAAAAACAAAAGCGAGAAATTATAAAAAAAATCCATTAACGTAGCACGTTAAAAAAAAGAATAATAATAATTTAAAAGTAAATTATAAATATATATAAAATATAAATGCAACGTTAACAGATAATTTTAAATTTAGAAATTTTTTGCGTTCCACAAAAAAAATAACACGATCCACGATCCACACTCTAGTAAACTTTCCAATTCGCATAACGAATCAAACACAAGAAAAATATTGAAGCGAAATTCAAATCGAACTATTTACATATTAATGATATAAAATCATATATATAAATATATAGAAAATATTCAAAACATGCCACTGCAAGCATATTATGTATCATTTATGTGTATGTATCTTATTATTTAAATATATATATGTATATCTATATCTATTTTTTTTTTAATCGATTTCGCGCGTCTCTCACTCAAAATGTTCTTTATATAATGCAAGGGGCAGGAGGAGAAGAAGGAGGCGGAGGAGGGGGAACCCAAGGCATATAAATATTTATATTATTTGTAACTGAACAACTCATAATAATATGTTTCAAATCAAAACTAAAAGCGTGTCACTAATTAATATTATTATGATTATTATTTTTTTTTTACAACAATACGTAAACAATATTTTTCCCATCCTAAATAAATATTATTTTTTGTTTATTTTTTTTTTTTTTGTGTGTTTGCATGTTGACTGTATAATTTCGATTTGCAATCGTTGACAAGCGTTGTAATGATTAAATGAATAATTAAATATGAACCGAACATTATTGTACGATTATGATTATTATTATTATTATTGTCTATTAATATTATTTTGTGTAATTGCTATTATTATATACATATTGAAAATATACAAAATATAAATTACATTTAAACCTTGAACTCTTTACTGAAATACTTGAAACTATTCAATAAACTTGAAATGAAAATAATACATTTTGGATGTTAAATAATTGTGCTGAGCCGATTTTCGATAACAATTTGAATTGAAATGTTAATTGGCGCACTTCGTCAAGTGAGTAAAAGTACGCGTTGTAGCGTCATCTGGCGGCAATTGCAGGCAAGAGGAACGATAACGCAAAGTGAGCTCATAGCACTTATCGATGCATAACCAAAGCAACATCGCTTACTACTGTCTGTTAAAATACCAGACTCTCCACAGTTTTAACCAATTAAGTCTATTAAGCTGGCAATTAATGTGTGTGAATATAATTAGCTGCAGTTGTGATTGCCATATAGCTTAAATTTCATAAAATACCCATTCGCACACAGAAATAAACACAAGCCAAGAAAACCGCGCAATATGATAATAACAGAGTACTGCTGTGTAACAGAACAATAACAGGAGAGTAACAGACAGATTGTGACGTCAAACTGCATGAACTGTAAACATCCATAGTCAATAAATAAAACATATACTGCATAAACGCCAAACAATGTAATAAAAAAATGGCTTAATATTGTTAACAAGCAGTTTCAAGCGTAAAAGTTGCCTAAAATTAGCATCAATTTTCAAAAAATTTAGGCGCGCTAGTGAAAATATGCCAACTTGACGTCACAAACGAGAATTTGTGCGCTCTCAGAGCACACTAAAAGCGGCACGACGCATAGTGTTACCTTCTACTTTAATGGACGTGTGATGGTATTTTTTTTATTGTATTTCGGTTTTGTCTTGTTGGATTTTTGCCGTGAACAGACTACGACGTCGCGCGACCGACGGCTAACAATTGCATTTTGTTGTTTTTTTTTCGTGTGTGCCGCGGTGTTGCGTTTGAAATACGCGTATTTACTTGATCGCGCGTATCAAAATGGCAGCAGCAGCCGCCGCAGTAGCCGCAGCAGCTGAAATTATGCAATGAAGTGTGTAATTTTGTTGTTTTAATTCTCCCAATCGTATTATATACATACATATACCTATATGTATGTGTATATATTTTTTTTTGCATTTTTTCTCCTGTATGTTTTTTTTGTTTTTTTGAAATACACATGTGGGAAAAATAAAGTTCATGTCGCACTTTTCGACCGAGTGCGTTCAAGCGTGTGTGTTAGTATGTGTGTGAGCAAATTTGCAAATAACTTTGAGAAACAAAACGGAGCCAAAATAATAATAAAATCTACATAGTATATAAAAATATAAACAACGCAAAAAATGCAGTGCAGTTTTAGTTGTTGACTCTGTGTGTGTCTGTGCTTTAGTGTATGTGTGTGCATCTGTGTTAGTGTTAGTGTGTATGCCGAACTGAACGCGCCTTTATAGTTGATGTCGCGCAACCAGTTTCTTTTTACGTACATATTCAACAAGTTTCTGCTAAAAACGACGGCAAATGCATGCATGTGTGTTTGCTTGTGTATGTACGTACGTGTGTGTACATTTGTGAGTGTGGAGTGTTTTGTATGTGTGTTTCGTAGTTGAGCGAAATTTGATTTTTAGCAAATGAAATTAGTTGCAGCAAACGGAAACCAAAAAGTAACTGCAAAACCAAAGTCAAATTGCAAGTAGCCGCAATATAGCAATAGCACAAACTACAAACTAACATCAGCAATACAAACAGCAACAGCAGCAGCAAAAACAACAATGAAAGCAGGGCAACAACAGCGGCAAACGAATTTTCGCCATAAATATTTACGTTTATGCAGTGCCGGGATAGCAAAAGCTGACATTACTCTAAGCGCATTGTCAAGTAATCATGATTGTGTGCAGTGCATAAACGTACTTATTTATGCCTTGACGTTTTCGGCAGCTGCTGCTGCTGCTGCAGTCAGCATCAGTGCGTGAGTGACTGAGCGAGCAAGTGAACGCGCGAACCAGCGCGCTCTCTCACTCTAGTGCGTTGTTGTCGCTGCTGATGCTGCTGTTCGTTGTTTTTGCTGCTGCTGTTCGTTGTTGCTGCTGCTGCTGCACTCTTCAATATTGAGAATATGCATTTGAAGAACAAAGTTAGTACCACAGTAATTTAATTATACTAATGTGTTTGCATATATGTGTATATATAGCTTGCTTCAGCGTGTTTGATTGTTTTGTTCTGCTTGTTTTTTAATCATGGTTAAAAATAAAACAAAAATAAGCTACAGCCGTTTATTAATTGTTATTTATTCATAGTTATTATGTTTTTGTTAACACAATCGCTCATCGTCATAAACACAATTTCATGCAAACATATGTGCAAATGTTTTGTTTTTCGTTGTTTTTTCATGTGTGCGTGCATTTAAGTGTCGTTTGTTTGTGTGTGTGTGAGTTTTCGTTTTTATTTGAATATCTCTCAGCTGTGTTGTCTGCTGCTGCTTCTTCTTCTTCTTTTTGCTCTGCGATTATCAAAATGAAGCAGGAGAAGAAGAAGAGGATGAAGAAGAAGGAGCAGCAGTAAAGGAATGTTATTTGTGCTTGTCTCATCTACATATTTGTTTATGTTGTATGCATACAAACATACATACATACATATAAGTATTTGCTTTTACGTTTTGTGTGCGTGTGTGTATTATTAATTCAAATTCCTTTTGTTTTTGCAGTGCCGCATATTGTTGTCTCTTTTTTTTTGCATTTGTTCTGTTTGACCAAACGAAAAGAAAGTGCTTAAAAAGTGTTGCCACAGCCAAATAAAATACAAATAATAACAACAACATCAACAACAAAAACACACAAAAAATTGTGCAACCTAATAAGTTAAATACATAAATAAAAAAAAAAAAATATATATATATATAAATAGTTTGATAATTTTGTTTTATCTAAAATTATGAAGCAGACGCAACACAATAATATTAATTACAATAATAATAACAATATTAATAATATTAATTTCAATACAAATGCAACTACTAATGAGCCGCAGACAGCAAATACTAATAAAAAGAAATATTACAACAACAATTATAACGTAACAGCAGCAACAGCTACTAACAAACAACAGCAAAGCAACGAAACAACGGCAACAACAGCAACAACATCAGCCGCAGCATCAACGGCAGCCGCAACAGCTGCAGCGAAAAGCAAATTAAAAAACAAACACATTTACTTTGTGCGTCGACGCTTTCGGCGGAACAATTCAAACGCCTCTCAAATCAATTGTAGCAGCAGCAGCAACAACAACAGCAGCAACAACAACAATAATAAGAATAAGCATAAAACAAATATTAACAGCAACACAACAGCAGCAAACAAAACAACAACAACAACAACATCGCCTGCAAAAATCAAAACAAGAAAAATGGGCGGCGGCAAAGATATACGCCGCGGCCTGGAGCCATTAGAATTTGAGGAATGCATCGTCGATAGTCCCGAATTTCGTGACAATTTGAATCGTCACGAGAAGGAATTGGATCACACTAGTCAACAGATCAAGCGCATTATCAAAGAGGTTAAAGATCTAATGAGTGCCGCTAAAGGTGAGTACACAAATACCCATACCTATACTCAACTCAACTGAATTCAACTCGAATGTTAATGTTATTCTTTGCGTGCTCTCACACGTCCTATCCCTCTCTCTCTCGCTGGTAGTTGGTCAAAGTGAACGTTTGCTCTTGTGCATGAGATCGCGTTCACTTCCCCTGTCTCTGTCGTTCCCTCTCTGTGTGTGTGTGTGTAAGTGTGTGAGTGCCGTTGCCGCCTGTCAAGGTCAACCAGTAGCACAAATAAAACCAACAAACAATACACGCGAGCAATTCCTGAGTAGTTAGATACATAGACAGTGAAAAAAAAGGGAGAGAAAGCGAGAGAGGGAGAGACAGAGAGAGAGGATAACAGAGCGTTTTCTATAACATGCACCCTTGTTATTGTTGATTTTTTTATATTAACGGCAACTACATTTCATACATTCTGCTTCTTCTTCTCGCTCTGCTTGTTTGCTTGCTTAGAGCACGGCAACAACAACAATAGCTTGCTAATAAATTATACCCAATATACACAGCGTATTAGCTTTAACTACAAGTCGAGAACCTATGGCATGTTAACCGTTTGTTGTTGTTGTTGTCGAGCAACAGGTGCAGCCAGGTGTTTACTAACAACAAATACATGCGACTAAAGCTACATAACATAGACAAATAGACAACAAGTAAGATCAGCTGCAGGCTAAACTTAACCGAATGCCATATTCCCTGTTGACAAAGGAATCTTCTTAAGCATTATCGTACACACATACATACATACAAACGAACATTACATACGAATGATTCACCATTGATTTATGACCCAGTGTGACCACACCCAAGTCAAGTTCAAGTTGATTAAAGCATTTAACTGTATGTATGTAAGTATATTTATATCGATAGTCGGTGCAATCTTATCGATGACCACAATACCTTTTGCATATGATTGCCCACAGTCGGTACAGTCAGTACCTTATCAAAATAAGGCATCGAATTGAAAACGTATAAGGTGCGACAACGTGTTTGTTTCCATATTGCAAACGATAAGCTTGCCCACAGCTCGCACTTGACCATTTGCTTAACGTAAGTGTTAACCTTGAAGCAACAACTAAATAAACACAAATACGGCTAATTAAGTAAGCAATTATAAAAGAGAGAGGGAGAGATTGGTTTAAGGCAACAGCAACTATACAAATCGATTAATATCGATAACAGCCTCGTAATCGCTCTTTACTCACCGATTGACTTAGTGATTGACTAATTGATTGAGTCATGGAATGCAACTAATGTGGCAAAACAAGTCAAATTCTGCATCTTCAACTTCAATTCGATTGCCATTGAACGCATTTACCATAAATGTATCAATGCTGTCACTGTCAAAATCACAATCAAACTCAAAATCGCACAAGTCCAAGTTTGAGCAATACTCAAACAAACGCTTACACGTTTCAGGTATTTGATTTTTGTTGTTTTTTTTTGTTTTTGGCATTGTCAGTTTCATTAGCTTCATAAGGTTTGTCGCCATGTCCATGTTTGTGGCAAGGCGACAAGGCGTAGACAAATGAATAGATGACTATTTAATACACTGCTTTCTTGCCATATCCTATAACATCAAGTGTCAATCAATGCAATTCGATAGCTAACATACTCCAGCCATTCATTATTCATTACAGATAGAGTAAATAAATCAAATCGTATGAACATTCCAATCAATCAATATGCATGCCTGTTCTACAGATCTAGTATATATAGTATATGGGTCAATGTGACAAAAATCAACAAGCACAAACAGTCAAAGCATGTTATCAAAAGTGCGAGGCTAGTTTCAAATGCAAATGCCCAAAATTCACAAAACAAAAACAAAAACTAAACCAAAAGAATCCAAATTGACCTTCAAAAACGGTTGATCTGTCGCTTTGTTCTGTCTGTCTATCTATCTATTTGTTTTGTCAGATAAGGCGTGGCTGGCAATCTGAAAAGAAAACACACCAAAAAAAAAGCGAGTTCTCGAAAGTGTTCTAGTTTGTTGTTAGAGAACCCAAACTAGATTTGCATATGAATAAATATTATTATGTAGCCTTACCGCGAGCATTATCTAATGCAGATAATCAAAAACGTTGCTTTGTTTTTTGCTAAACGACTTTGCTGTGATTCATTAAGAGTATCTCGGCATATTTTGGGCTTGAATATCTTGTTGAATAAGGTTTTAATGGCGCTACTTAAAAATTACTCATACGCCAGGATAACCAAACCTTCAATCGAATGAAACTTAGTAATAAAAAACGAATCTTTTTTTTCGATTTGCATATCGCATTTCAAGAAGAATTTTTTTTTGTTTTATTCGTTGAGCAAATGATCTTTAAAATTGCGATTCGTTCGCTGCATGCCAAAAGGCGATAATATGTTCAGATATATATATATTTATATGTTTGGCTATACAATAAACCTCAAGCTCGTGCCCCAAACTTAAAACCCAAAATCCAAGCCCAAAAGCGAAACCGAAAACCACCCAAAAAAAAAAAAAAAAACAAACAGAAAATGAAAATATTTTACGCTGACGCCGAGGAACTCAATATAAATGTAAACATTATTATTCAAGTACGATTGTGTGTGTGTGTGTGTGTGTGTGCAAAATGTTAACGGCTTTTCAACGCTTTTGGGCTTATATGTGTGCATAAGAATTTGATCGCCTGCGCTTGTTTGAAATGCGATCAATCTTTTGGCCAGCAGCAGCAACCACATGTGTGTGTTTGGGTGTGTGTGTGTGTGTGTGTATCCGGCGCGCTTTTGTGAGCTGAAACTAAACAACGCATCGTTTTTACGTTTGAATTTTGGTATGAATCATTTTGATGTTGTTGTAGTTTTTGGCTCTTTTTTTTTCGTCGTTTTGTGTGCTTGAGAAATCGGTTTTTGGTCTTTTCGCCGCACCTCCCCTGCCCCCTAACCAAACCAGTTTTGGCCGCTAAAAAGCGCGGCTTATCAGCCACATTCTTCATCTCTCTCTCTCTCTCTCTCTCTCCTGAGGCTGGCGCAGAACATCAGAGAGTCAAAACACAGACAGACAGATAGACCGAAGAGAGTTATAGAGAATGATCGATTAGCGGTTGCGTTAGTTACTTTAGATAAGCCATAGAAGTGGCGTTGCCTGTTGATTGACAAGCGTTGCCCCCCCCCCCCCCCCCTTATCCCCTCTTCCCCATCTCTACACCCATTTGTAAAGTATATGACGCAGCCCGTCAGTTTGGCTGACTAGCGATCGTCATGGGGCCCCCAAGTGGAGAACAAAAAGAGATATATAATAATTAAGTATACGCATAGTTGTAAGTGGTTGTTAAGGCAAGTTAATCAGCGCATTAGACTGCCTCTCTCTCTCCTTCAACTAGAAACTTGTTAGTTACAGCTGCAACCAAAAGGAACAAACAGCTGTTAACGTTTTTCTGACTGTTTCTGCGGTTCTCTTTGTCTGTTTTATTCTTTTGACAGATTTGTCAAGTTAGCGTTTGTTGTTGTTCTTGTTGTTGCAACCCAGTTCGTAGAAAAAAACACAACGAAAGTGGCCAAAAAGATGTCGCTTAGTATGCGTTATAGCCAAAACATGTGAACAAGTTCTTTAGCTTATTGTACTTATTAAGCAATTTCTGTTGCTGCTTCTTGTTGTTTATTTATTTAGTTACTGCCCACACTACACACAATACACACACACACACACACACATTTATGGCGTTTCTTTCATTTCACCTCTTTTGGTTTTTTTTGTTTTTGTTTTTTTGGAAACAGCTATTACGAGTGTGTGCGACAGACACGCAAAGCGATTGTTTGCTTCGTTGCTTGTTTTCTAGTCTTGAAAATTGGTTAATTTCTTACAAACATACATGTGTGTGTGTGTGTGTGTGTGTGTTGTTGCAAGCACCGCAAGTGCGATTTTGAGTGTTGAGTTTTTTGTGCATTGCATTTTCTAGCTGTTTATTGTGAGAGTTCGTGTCAATAGAAAGTTGGGAGTGCAGCTGTCTGGCAAAGCGTGATGAATGCACATTTGCAATGCAATTTCTATTTTGACCTATCGATAAATATCGATTACTTGGCTTTAAACTCATATGACAGGTACGCAAAAGGTTTTAGTTTTGAGCGTTGAGAAAACTGAAAATAAATACATTTAAAATATATAAAAGCGTTTAATGAAAACAGCCAAAGATAAGATAATACGACAATCTAACAAAAGTTCTCTAGACACACTAAAAAAAAACAGTTGTGGCCACAAGAATTCCATTGAAAGTGGAAGCCACTCGCCGTTGTTGTTGCTGTTGTTGTTGTTGTTGTTGCTTTGCTGGTCACCCGGCAACAACTAAAAAGAAATCACTTCTACGAAACAATAAAAAACATCAACAGTATCTTCTTGGCTTTTTTTTTATTTGAAGTTGCCAGCACTTTTGTTTTTTTTTTTATTTTTAACTTTACTCAAAACCTTGATGAAAGATGCTCAACGAATGAGCAATGAGATCGATAAATAAAGCAGCTTTTAAACATTTACTTTAAATCAAAAACAAATGTTTTCTACTTCTTTTGAAAGTGACAAATCGAGAGAGAGAGAGAGGCGTTTTATTTTAGCTTCACCTGTTGCATGATGAATGCCAAACTAATGATCATTTATAGCAACATAATGATGCGTTAGTCATCGTCATTGAATACCAAAAGCCAGTCTTTAGCTCATAAATATCAACAAGAACTCTTAACCCTTTTTGCCTTTTGCCCTGTCCTTGGCTTATGTTTTGTTTGTCATTGGCCCTGCCCTTAACTTAAGCCGATTTGTTGCAATTAAAACGGATAAAATATATTTTTTTATTCGTGACCCAAACGACTTTTGTTCGAATAGTGTCTGAGAAGTTTTAGAACCCAAAACTTTAACTCAAAGTTAAGTTTAAGCATGAACAAAATGTTTCAACAGTTTGCTTGTAAACAAGCAAAGAACATTTCCGCAAAACAATCTGTGAGAAACACAAAAAAGAAAACAAGCTTCTTCATGTTGCATGTTGTAATGTTAATGTTTGTTTTTGTTGCCTTTAGCATTTGGAATTTTTGGAGAATTTTTCGTAGCCAAGCAATAGAAATATTTTGATTATTATTTATTATTGCTCGTTTTTGGTGGTGTGGTAAATAATATGATATGGCTGAGTTGAAAGTCTTAACAACAGATGCGTGCAGTTCGTGCCACAAAATGAATGAATGTATCAGCACTTGAAACAATGAAACAAAACAAGAAATTCTCCATTTAAAAGTATACACAAAAAAATAATGCCGATAAAGGGCGCTGACGCAAATGCAATAGAATAGTTTCTGTGAATCAATACACATTTTAATGCTATTTAATTCATATGGAAATGATTCGATTGCATTTGCGTCAGCGCCCTTTATCGGCATTATTTTTTTGTGTATACTTTTAAATGGAGAATTTCTTGTTTTGTTTCATTGTTTCAAGTGCTGATACATTCATTCATTTTGTGGCACGAACTGCACGCATCTGTTGTTAAGACTTTCAACTCAGCCATATCATATTATTTACCACACCACCAAAAACGAGCAATAATAAATAATAATCAAAATATTTCTATTGCTTGGCTACGAAAAATTCTCCAAAAATTCCAAATGCTAAAGGCAACAAAAACAAACATTAACATTACAACATGCAACATGAAGAAGCTTGTTTTCTTTTTTGTGTTTCTCACAGATTGTTTTGCGGAAATGTTCTTTGCTTGTTTACAAGCAAACTGTTGAAACATTTTGTTCATGCTTAAACTTAACTTTGAGTTAAAGTTTTGGGTTCTAAAACTTCTCAGACACTATTCGAACAAAAGTCGTTTGGGTCACGAATAAAAAAATATATTTTATGCGTTTTAATTGCAACAAATCGGCTTAAGTTAAGGGCAGGGCCAATGACAAACAAAACATAAGCCAAGGACAGGGCAAAAGGCAAAAAGGGTTAAGAGTTCTTGTTGATATTTATGAGCTAAAGACTGGCTTTTGGTATTCAATGACGATGACTAACGCATCATTATGTTGCTATAAATGATCATTAGTTTGGCATTCATCATGCAACAGGTGAAGCTAAAATAAAACGCCTCTCTCTCTCTCTCGATTTGTCACTTTCAAAAGAAGTAGAAAACATTTGTTTTTGATTTAAAGTAAATGTTTAAAAGCTGCTTTATTTATCGATCTCATTGCTCATTCGTTGAGCATCTTTCATCAAGGTTCTGCGTAAAGTTAAAAATAAAAAAAAAAACAAAAGTGCTGGCAACTTCAAATAAAAAAAAAGCCAAGAAGATACTGTTGATGTTTTTTATTGTTTCGTAGAAGTGATTTCTTTTTAGTTGTTGCCGGGTGACCAGCAAAGCAACAACAACAACAACAACAGCAACAACAACGGCGAGTGGCTTCCACTTTCAATGGAATTCTTGTGGCCACAACTGTTTTTTTTTAGTGTGTCTAGAGAACTTTTGTTAGATTGTCGTATTATCTTATCTTTGGCTGTTTTCATTAAACGCTTTTATATATTTTAAATGTATTTATTTTCAGTTTTCTCAACGCTCAAAACTAAAACCTTTTGCGTACCTGTCATATGAGTTTAAAGCCAAGTAGAAAAAAACAACAAAAAAATAAGAATCATAAATAATGCTGCCGTAAGGCAAATGAAAACTTTAAGCTCAAGTGATATGTGCGAAATTCGATAAGTGCAAAATATATACATATATATATGTTTGTGTACTTTTATCTAGATCAAATCGTTTGAGCAAATATTTAACTTGGCTTTTTTTTGGGTTGCGGCATTTTGCGCCATTCGATACGACTGTTGCTGTGATTAATTGGGCTTAGAGCATCGATAAGTCGCATTATCGATAACTGCGAGGTCACAAATGACTCAAGATACTTCGATAACAATGTTTTTAGCTATCGATAACAGTGGCAGCTGCAAGTAATACAGGCAAAGTCAAACAGCTGAAGCTTAACCTAATAAAAACTTTGATAAAAATCGATATTTATCGATAGGTCAAGATAGAAATTGCATTGCAAATGTGCATTCATCACGCTTTGCCAGACAGCTGCACTCCCAACTTTCTATTGACACGAACTCTCACAATAAACAGCTAGAAAATGCAATGCACAAAAAACTCAACACTCAAAATCGCACTTGCGGTGCTTGCAACAACACACACACACACACACACACACACACACATGTATGTTTGTAAGAAATTAACCAATTTTCAAGACTAGAAAACAAGCAACGAAGCAAACAATCGCTTTGCGTGTCTGTCGCACACACTCGTAATAGCTGTTTCCAAAAAAACAAAAACAAAAAAAAACCAAAAGAGGTGAAATGAAAGAAACGCCATAAATGTGTGTGTGTGTGTGTGTATTGTGTGTAGTGTGGGCAGTAACTAAATAAATAAACAACAAGAAACAGCAACATAAATTGCTTAATAAGTACAATAAGCTAAAGAACTTGTTCACATCTTTTGGTTATAACGCATACTAAGCGACATCTTTTTGGCCACTTTCGTTGTGCTTTTTTTCTACGAACTGGGTTGCAACAACAAGAACAACCACAAACGCTAACTTGACAAATCTGTCAAAAGAATAAAACAGACAAAGAGAACCGCAGAAACAGTCAGAAAAACGTTAACAGCTGTTTATTCCTTTTGGTTGCAGCTGTAACTAACAAGTTTCTAGTTGAAGGAGAGAGAGAGGCAGTCTAATGCGCTGATTAACTTGCCTTAACAACCACTTACAACTATGCGTATACTTAATTATTATATATCTCTTTTTGTTCTCCACTTGGGGGCCCCATGACGATCGCTAGTCAGCCAAACTGACGGGCTGCGTCATATACCTTACAAATGGGTGTAGAGATGGGGAAGAGGGGATAAGGGGGGGGGCAACGCTTGTCAATCAACAGGCAACGCCACTTCTATGGCTTATCTAAAGTAACTAACGCAACCGCTAATCGATCATTCTGTATAACTCTCTTCGGTCTATCTGTCTGTCTGTGTTTTGACTCTCTGATGTTCTGCGCCAGCCTCAGGAGAGAGAGAGAGAGAGAGGGAGAGATGAAGAATGTGGCTGATAAGCCGCGCTTTTTAGCGGCCAAAACTGGTTTTGGTTAGGGGGCAGGGGAGGTGCGGCGAAAAGACCAAAAACCGATTTCTCAAGCACACAAAACGACGAAAAAAAAAAGAGCCAAAAACTACAACAACATCAAAATGATTCATACCAAAATTCAAACGTAAAAACGATGCGTTGTTTAGTTTCAGCTCACAAAAGCGCGCCGGATACACACACACACACACACACCCAAACACATACATGTGGTTGCTGCTGCTGGCCAAAAGATTGATCGCATTTCAAACAAGCGCAGGCGATCAAATTCTTATGCACACATATAAGCCCAAAAGCGTTGAAAAGCCGTTAACATTTTGCACACACACACACACACACACACAATCGTACTTGAATAATAATGTTTACATTTATATTGAGTTCCTCGGCGTCAGCGTAAAATATTTTCATTTTCTGTTTGTTTTTTTTTTTTTTTGGGTGGTTTTCGGTTTCGCTTTTGGGCTTGGATTTTGGGTTTTAAGTTTGGGGCACGAGCTTGAAGTTTATTGTATAGCCAAACATATAAATATATATATATAGCTTAACATATTATCGCCTTTTGGCATGCAGCGAACGAATCGCAATTTTAAAGA
Source organism: Scaptomyza caliginosa (assembly GCA_035044725.1). NCBI lineage: Eukaryota > Metazoa > Arthropoda > Insecta > Diptera > Drosophilidae > Scaptomyza > Scaptomyza caliginosa. The sequence continues at coordinate 4,972 of JAWNNR010000240.1, read as the reverse complement.
TCATTTGCTCAACGATTAAAAAAAAAAATTCTTCTTGAAATGCGATATGCAAATCGAAAAAAAGATTCGTTTTATTATTACTAAGTTTCCTTCGATTAAAGGTCTGGTTATCCTGGCGTATGAGTAATTTTTAAGTAGCGCCATTAAAACTTTATTCAAAAAGACTTTCAAGCCCAAAATATACAGAGATATTCTTAATGAATCACAGCAAAGTCGTTTAGCAAAAAACAAAGCAACGTTTTTGATTATCTGCATTAGATAATGCTCGCGCTAAAGCTACATAATAATATTTATTCATATGCAAATCTAGTTTGGGTTCTCTAACAACAAACTAGAACACTTTCGAGAACTCGCTTTTTTTTTGGTGTGTTTTCTTTTCAGATTGCCAGCCACGCCTTATCTGACAAAACAAATAGATAGATAGACAGACAGAACAAAGCGACAGATCAACCGTTTTTGAAGGTCAATTTGGATTCTTTTGGTTTAGTTTTTGTTTTTGTTTTGTGAATTTTGGGCATTTGCATTTGAAACTAGCCTCGCACTTTTGATAACAAGCTTTGACTGTTTGTGCTTGTTGATTTTTGTCACATTGACCCATATACTATATATACTAGATCTGTAGAACAGGCATGCATATTGATTGATTGGAATGTTCATACGATTTGATTTATTTACTCTATCTGTAATGAATAATGAATGGCTGGAGTATGTTAGCTATCGAATTGCATTGATTGACACTTGATGTTATAGGATATGGCAAGAAAGCAGTGTATTAAATAGTCATCTATTCATTTGTCTACGCGTTGTCGCCTTGCCACAAACATGGACATGGCGACAAACCTTATGAAGCTAATGAAACTGACAATGCCAAAAACAAAAAAAAACAACAAAAATCAAATACCTGAAACGTGTAAGCGTTTGTTTGAGTATTGCTCAAACTTGGACTTGTGCGATTTTGAGTTTGATTGTGATTTTGATTGTGATTTTGACAGTGACAGCATTGATACATTTATGGTAAATGCGTTCAATGGCAATCGAATTGAAGTTGAAGATGCAGAATTTGACTTGTTTTGCCACATTAGTTGCATTCCATGACTCAATCACTAAGTCAATCGGTGAGTAAAGAGCGATTACGAGGCTGTTATCGATATTAATCGATTTGTATAGTTGCTGTTGCCTTAAACCAATCTCTCCCTCTCTCTTTTATAATTGCTTACTTAATTAGCCGTATTTGTGTTTATTTAGTTGTTGCTTCAAGGTTAACACTTACGTTAACCAAATGGTCAAGTGCGAGCTGTGGGCAAGCTTATCGTTTGCAATATGGAAACAAACACGTTGTCGCACCTTATACGTTTTCAATTCGATGCCTTATTTTGATAAGGTACTGACTGTACCGACTGTGGGCAATCATATGCAAAAGGTATTCTGGTCATCGATAAGATTGCACCGACTATCGATATACATATACATACAAACATACAGTTGAATGCTTTAATCAACTTGAACTTGACTTGGGTGTGGTCACACTGGGTCATAAATCAATGGTGAATCATTCGTATGTAATGTTCGTTTGTTTGTATATATGTGTGTACGATAATGCTTAAGAAGATTCCTTTGTCAACAGGGAATATGGCATTCGGTTAAGTTTAGCCTGCAGCTGATCTTACTTGTTGTCTATTTGTCTATGTTATGTAGCTTTAGTCGCATGTATTTGTTGTTAGTAAACACCTGGCTGCACCTGTTGCTCGACAACAACAACAACAAACGGTTAACATGCCATAGGTTCTCGACTTGTAGTTAAAGCTAATACGCTGTGTATATTGGGTATAATTTATTAGCAAGCTATTGTTGTTGTTGCCGTGCTCTAAGCAAGCAAACAAGCAGAGCGAGAAGAAGAAGCAGAATGTATGAAATGTAGTTGCCGTTAATATAAAAAAATACAACAATAACAAGGGTGCATGTTATAGAAAACGCTCTGTTATCCTCTCTCTCTGTCTCTCCCTCTCTCGCTTTCTCTCCCTTTTTTTTCACTGTCTATGTATCTAACTACTCAGGAATTGTTCGCGTGTATTGTTTGTTGGTTTTATTTGTGCTACTGGTTGACCTTGACAGGCGGCAACGGCACTCACACACACAGATAGTACGAGAGAGGGAGCAACAGAGACAGGGGAAGTGAACGCGATCTCATGCACAAGAGCAAACGTTCACTTTGACCAACTACCAGCAAGAGAGAGAGAGAGAGAGAGGGAGAGGACGTGTGAGAGCACGCAAAGAATAACATTAACATTCGAGTTGAATTCAGTTGAGTTGAGTATAGGTATGGGTATTTGTGTACTCACCTTTAGCGGCACTCATTAGATCTTTAACCTCTTTGATAATGCGCTTGATCTGTTGACTAGTGTGATCCAATTCCTTCTCGTGACGATTCAAATTGTCACGAAATTCGGGACTATCGACGATGCATTCCTCAAATTCTAATGGCTCCAGGCCGCGGCGTATATCTTTGCCGCCGCCCATTTTTCTTGTTTTGATTTTTGCAGGCGATGTTGTTGTTGTTGTTTTGTTTGCTGCTGTTGTATTGCTGTTAATATTTGTTTTATGCTTATTCTTATTATTGTTGTTGTTGCTGCTGTTGTTGTTGCTGCTGCTGCTACAATTGATTTGAGAGGCGTTTGAATTGTTCCGCCGAAAGCGTCGACGCACAAAGTAAATGTGTTTGTTTTTTAATTTGCTTTTAGCTGCAGCTGTTGCGGCTGCCGTTGATGCTGCGGCTGATGTTGTTGCTGTTGTTGCCGTTGTTTCGTTGCTTTGCTGTTGTTTGTTAGTAGCTGTTGCTGCTGTTACGTTATAATTGTTGTTGTAATATTTCTTTTTATTAGTATTTGCTGTCTGCGGCTCATTAGTAGTTGCATTTGTATTGAAATTAATATTATTAATATTGTTATTATTATTGTAATTAATATTATTGTGTTGCGTCTGCTTCATAATTTTAGATAAAACAAAATTATCAAACTATTTATATATATATATATTTTTTTTTTTATTTATGTATATAACTTATTAAGTTGCACAATTTATTGTGTGTTTTTGTGGTTGATGTTGTTGTTATTATTTGTATTTTATTTGGTTGTGGCAACACTTTTTAAGCACTTTCTTTTCGTTTGGTCAAACAGAACAAATGCAAAAAAAAAAGAGACAACAATATGCGGCACTGCAAAAACAAAAGGAATTTGAATTAATAATACACACACGCACACAAAACGTAAAAGCAAATACTTATATGTATGTATGTATGTTTGTATGCATACAACATAAACAAATATGTAGATGAGACAAGCACAAATAACATTCCTTTACTGCTGCTCCTTCTACTTCATCCTCTTCTTCTTCTCCTGCTTCATTTTGATAATCGCAGAGCAAAAAGAAGAAGAAGAAGCAGCAGCAGACAACACAGCTGAGAGATATTCAAATAAAAACGAAAACACACACAAACAAACGACACTAAAATGCACGCACACATGAAAAAACAACGAAAAACAAAACATTTGCACATATGTTTGCATGAAATTGTGTTTATGACGATGAGCGATTGTGTTAACAAAAACATAATAACTATGAATAAATAACAATTATAAACGGCTGTAGCTTATTTTTGTTTTATTTTTAACCATGATTAAAAAACAAGCAGAACAAAACAATCAAACACGCTGAAGCAAGCTATATATACACATATATGCAAACACATTAGTATAATTAAATTACTGTGGTACTAACTTTGTTCTTCAAATGCATATTCTCAATATTGAAGAGTGCAGCAGCAGCAGCAACAACGAACAGCAGCAGCAAAAACAACGAACAGCAGCATCAGCAGCGACAACAACGCACTAGAGTGAGAGAGCGCGCTGGTTCGCGCGTTCACTTGCTCGCTCAGTCACTCACGCACTGATGCTGACTGCAGCAGCAGCAGCAGCTGCCGAAAACGTCAAGGCATAAATAAGTACGTTTATGCACTGCACACAATCATGATTACTTGACAATGCGCTTAGAGTAATGTCAGCTTTTGCTATCCCGGCACTGCATAAACGTAAATATTTATGGCGAAAATTCGTTTGCCGCTGTTGTTGCCCTGCTTTCATTGTTGTTTTTGCTGCTGCTGTTGCTGTTTGTATTGCTGATGTTAGTTTGTAGTTTGTGCTATTGCTATATTGCGGCTACTTGCAATTTGACTTTGGTTTTGCAGTTACTTTTTGGTTTCCGTTTGCTGCAACTAATTTCATTTGCTAAAAATCAAATTTCGCTCAACTACGAAACACACATACAAAACACTCCACACTCACAAATGTTCACACACGTACGTACATACACAAGCAAACACACATGCATGCATTTGCCGTCGTTTTTAGCAGAAACTTGTTGAATATGTACGTAAAAAGAAACTGGTTGCGCGACATCAACTATAAAGGCGCGTTCAGTTCGGCATACACACTAACACTAACACAGATGCACACACATACACTAAAGCACAGACACACACAGAGTCAACAACTAAAACTGCACTGCATTTTTTGCGTTGTTTATATTTTTATATACTATGTAGATTTTATTATTATTTTGGCTCCGTTTTGTTTCTCAAAGTTATTTGCAAATTTGCTCACACACATACTAACACACACGCTTGAACGCACTCGGTCGAAAAGTGCGACATGAACTTTATTTTTCCCACATGTGTATTTCAAAAAAACAAAAAAAACATACAGGAGAAAAAATGCAAAAAAAAATATATACACATACATATAGGTATATGTATGTATATAATACGATTGGGAGAATTAAAACAACAAAATTACACACTTCATTGCATAATTTCAGCTGCTGCGGCTACTGCGGCGGCTGCTGCTGCCATTTTGATACGCGCGATCAAGTAAATACGCGTATTTCAAACGCAACACCGCGGCACACACGAAAAAAAAAC
>JAWNNR010000237.1:0-11723 GCA_035044725.1 Scaptomyza caliginosa | reverse complement strand
GACTACAAGCGGGCACCGGCCCCGACTGCTATCACGCCTGTCGTCTCAAAAGCAAGTGGCAATCACACCCGACGCAACGGACAGGAGGAGCATGTCTATCCGATAGGTACCGCGTCGAGGCCGGTCGTCGTGCCACAGCCTCAGTCTCAGCCAAAGCCACAACCACAGCAGCAGATGCTGGAGCAGCACGCGTCAGTGTCGCCGTCCGTCTTGGGTGCCCAAGGTGCGCCGACCTTCGCCTTTGCCACGGCGCCATATGCAGCGCCGAATTGCCTAAACTTTACAGCGCCGTTGCCGATGGCGCCTATGAATTCGTACGTCTTCGTGACAGGCGCGGCCACGGCCGCTCCCACCCCGCTGCACGGCTACGGCTACTATCCGACGTACTTATCCACGGCTACTGGCCCTCAGCCCACACAGCAGCTGCAGCAACAGCAGCAGCCTATGACGGCGATGGCAGCGGCTCCTGGTGGCGGTATGTATCTCCTCGTGCCCGCACACTCGGGAAGCCCAAATACGCCGCTGTCGCCACTTGGGCAGAGTCTGAGCAGCATGAGTAATGGGCCAGTTGACTGGTCGTTTTACGGAGATCTCGAGACTAGCGTGTGGCCTCCGTCACCATCGCCATCGCTGCAGTGATTACTTGCTGCCGCTCAAATTGCAGAGAGAGAGAGAGAAACCGACGAGCAGGAAGACGAAGCCACACCTCTCTCTCTCTTACTATTTTGCCCTGATAGAGAACCATCAATAAAAAAACGAAGAAATTAAATAAAACTAGCCAAATCAACTCATGTGGAGGTGGCGATGATTCATCGGAGGCGGATACATGCGCACCACTCCTCTCCCCTTTCATGGCTCCTCCCTCCATCAAAAATAATACTAGTATATAGATAAACATATATATATATATATATATAAATATAGATAGACATACCGTTGTAGATGTTACTCTCTCTCTCTCTCTGTCTCTATGCTGTACGTACGCCTTGGCCTCCTTGTACACACACACACATCAACATCTCTCTCTCTCTATCTCAATAGCAGTGGAGCTTCATAGTGGATGGGTATGTATAGTGAAAGATGTGTAGAAGAACGGAGTTGATGTGCATTTATTCCTCTTTTTCTTTTTTTGTTCTTACAAAAAAAAAAAACAAACCCGACATATTTTTATCTTCATCTATATATCTATATGACCATGCAGAGATGTATCTATTTATCAACCTCTATCTCAGCATACCTGCACTGGTGTGTCCCTGCTGATGGGAAGGGGGGGGGGTGTGTGTGCAGGTGTTCTCGGGGCATTTGGGGGTGGGTGGGTCCCCCTCCTCCCGCCCCCTCCAAAAAAAAAAAAAGAGAACTGCGTGTTACTTTAACAAAAAAAAAAAATAAAGAAAAATTTGTTGCTTAAGAGTATTAAGAAGTATAGTAAGAAGAGTAATGCTAATAATTATCTATATAGATATACACACCGATCTCTCTCTCTCTCTATAGTTGTACACAAGTTTAGTAGATTTATTGAGGAGACTGTATGGTGGTGAAGGGGGGGGGGTGCGCTCTAAGGGAATGGTCTGTGAGTCCACAGTGAGGAGGAGGTGGAGGAGAACAGATACACCGGTAAAAGATGAGGAGAGAGACAGGGAAAGTGCGTGCAATGTAGATACACCTTGATTTTCCTTTTTCTTTTACAGCACATCAGTGCTTCATATATATATATATATATATTGTTTGTATCGGTTCATTTTTTTCTCATTTTTTTTTCAGCAGATCACTCTCTTCTTTGTCTCTCTCTATAGTCGCTTTCGTTTTTTTTTTTTCTTCTTCTATTGAGAGTCTGCCAGTGCTGTTCCTCTTCTTCATTGCTGCCGTCACATAGTCATGGGCACGAGTAAAGTTGGCGCTTTTTGTAGAAGCAGTAGTTTCTTTTACATCTGGTTTCACGAAACCTGTAGAAGCAGCGCACAACAGAAAAAAACAAAAAGAAAGAAAAGAAGTGCGAGTCCCGCGTCTCTCTTCGTTCTCCTCCCCTCCCTCTCTCTCCCCCTCCCCCTCATTTGTCAACAACACCAAAAAAATAGAAACAAAAGAAGGAGACCTCTGCCACAATGGTAAGCATCCATTCATTCACCGGATTCATTAATGATGGAGCGTCGCAGAGCTAAAAACAACAACAACAACAACAACAACACACACACAGAAAAAAAAAAACAAAAAACAGTAATAGTTCTCAAGACAATTATTGGTACTCAACGTATCTGCTATTGCAATAATTTTTATACACGTAGACATATATACAGTGGCGTGGGTATGTATCCGCGTCGCACTTCCTCTACAATCAACAGCGAAGGCAGACACCCCCCCCCCCCCCACACACACAGATGCACACGCGTCTAAGCCCCTCTATCTCACATATATATGTGAATATATCGAGCCCTCTCCCCTTTGTTACTGTGATGGTATCAAGGATGCTTTTTTTTTTTTTTGTTACCAACCCCCTTTTTTTTTCTCTTTTTTTTTTCAATGTTTCGCACAACAACTCCTGTGCGTTGTGATAAAAACAACAAGAGTACCATCAAAAAAGAAAAGAAAAAAAAAAAAAGACATGTGAGAGTGTTGGTACAAGATTTCTCGTGGCGGAGTGGGAGATGTGGCGCTCAAGAATCTGTTGCTGTACAACGTACCATCGAAGCTTTGATGAACTTCTATACATGCTGATGTATGGGAATGCATGACAACGCAATGCATTATCACCTTTTTCCGCTCCTCCTTTTCCCCCTTTTTGTGCCTTAGATAGCCATCCTGTCGCTTTGTTGATCCCACCCCAGCACATCCATCCACACAGTCATACCCGTACACACAAACTCACGCACATCCATACTCAAAGCGGTTGTCGGAACAGTGCGTCTTTCCCTTTGTCAAAAGGACAACCAAACAGAGACAGGAATAATAATAATAATATACTATTTTTTCTTGGCACATCAACGGAGAGGACGGGAGAGAAGAGCTTGTGTGTCTATCTGCCTCTTTCTGTGCCTGAAGGCGAATGAAAACGCTTCCATTGCGGAATGAAGAGGAAGTCCTTCCCACAGCACCGATGGCAACGCCGCCGGCGCCAGCGGCTGTAAACGATGTCGTGGACACGACAGAAGTATTTGACCCCGACTTCAAGTACATCTACGCCGTACCATCGGCGAGTGTGGCACACCTGCCGCCTCCCCGCCTAAACATCACACGTCTCGTGCTGTGTCGCAATTACCGCCCACACGAGCCGCAGAGCTGTGCAATGGGTGTGAACTGCAAGTTCGTGCACGTGGACTGTGACTGCCGCGAGCTAGAGGCGCACCCGATCCACGTGAACTACACGTGGCGTCACGAAAGCCTCTGCACCTACACACGCCTGCCACCTGGCGATGTGCTCGACGTGTGGGCACCGAATGGGAAGCCACCATGCACTATCATCGCGTCGGAGGCGCTGCTTGCCACGAGAGGCTCTGTGACAGCGGTAGATCGCCTGCACGAGGCATCGGCTGAGTGGGAGGACAACGCCGCCGACACCACCGTGCCCCTTTCCCACTGTGCGCACTATTACTTCAACCGAATGTGCAATCGTGGAGAGCGATGCAACTTCATCCACGCCGTCCACGTCGATCCAAATGTGCAGGGCGACTACAAGCGGGCACCGGGTCGTGGGCAGTACAGCAGCAGTGCAGCGGGTGCGCGAGGGCCAAATCGGATGGCGGCGAACTCCCGCAAAGGTAGTGCACAAGAGGCGGCGCCGACGGCAGGCAGCCAGCGTGGCGTGCAGCGCGTGTCCCCCCCTCTAATGTCATTGCCCTCATCTGGAACGGTGCTACGCGACGCCTCGATGACACCACTGGATCAGCACCGCGGCAGCAACGAGAGCGGCTACAAAACCATGACGCCGCCATTGTTCAGTGCTTCGCTGCCAAGCTCGCTGTATGAGACATCGCTGCCAACCAGCACCGACTCACTGCTGCGCGGGCCGTCGCGTGGTGTGAACTCTTCGTCACTTTCAGGAAGTGGCCGCTGTCTCCCTCGATCGTCACAAGGTGCTGTGGCAGTGCCTGCGGCAGCACAGCGCTATCCATCCAGCGCGGAGGCGGTGATGAACTCTTCCGATGGTGCGGAGTCGTTGCTACCGGACAAGTACCGAAGTTCTTATGTGACACCACTGCCGTCGTCCAAACACCTCACACCATCCTCTGCGGTGCCGCTGCAGATGACACCCAACACCACATACGCCGCCTCCCCCCTCACCCCCCCAAGCAGCCTTCTGTCGAGCGCGGCTGACCACCGGCTCTCCATCGCCGAGAAATTTCCCTCCCGCACCAGCGGCAGCTCGCAGACGGCGTCCGTCGTCATCTCCAACGTCGCTTGCCCGACGGTCAACGTGATCGCACGTACCCGGCGGCCGGCGGTGAATCGTGCAAGCGGCTTGGTGACACCTGCCAGTAACAGCAGCTGCGAGGGAGGCAGGCCCAGCAGGGCTGCCGCCTTCAGCACTGTGAACACCGTTCCGGTGCTACCGCACGCGATGAGTGCGCCGAGCGGCTTCGTGACACCTGTACCAGAGCAGCGACTGCCGTATTCGTACTCGTATTCCGATGCCGCCTTCGCCGCGGCCAACACCTCGTCGCCCGTGGACCACGCCTACTACGCGGAGAGGGCTAGCCAGGCAGTCGTGTCGCGCCACTACGCTGACGACGAGGTGCCGCAGCCATACTCGTGGCCAGCGGAGCACTATGAAAACCCGATCCGCACCAGCCGCGGAACGCACCAAGCAGCCACAGAGCTGCCCGCCTCGATGTGGCACATCAGCGGCGAGGCGTCGGCGCGGCACTTTCCGCCCCCCACTACCGGTGCTGCGCCGTATGCGCCGCTCTTTGACAGTCACAGGTCTCCGGCGGCGGCACCGTTGTTTGACCGTCGCGTCGTGGCGCGGCAGTACCAATGCAGCGACGGCTCCCCGCTTCAAGAAGTGCCGCGCCACGGCGACGCCTCGACAAACGCGGCAGCCCCGCGGTGGCACCACGGCTCTTTGTCAGCGAGCGCCGTGAACGCAGCCGTCTTGACTCCCGCGGAGTCTGGGCGGAACATTTATATTAACGCTGGGGAGGAGGGCTACGACAGAGCCGCCAACTCGCGTCGGAACAGCTATGCGATGGCGGAGCAGCATTCACTGAAAGGAGTGGCTTTCCAAAGTCCGGCGGCGATGAGGGACCCCGCGACGTTTTATCCGCAGCGCATGGCAGCCACATCAGTCTATCATGGGTGTACCGAGCGGTATGAGAGCTACGAGACACCACGCGACAGGCAACATGGTGAAAAACCGCGCCATTTCCACCATGATCCGTATCATCCGACCATCATTCGGCAGCACGCGGATTATGAGGACGGACACAACAGCTACTAGCGCGGATGCAGTGCTGCAGTGAACAGGTGAGGGCCGCACTGACAAGGAAACATAACTCATGTATACAGGATACTTCAGTGAGTGCATTTTTTCTTTTTGGGGTAGAGACAAAGATCTACCAATGCACAGGCCCACACAGGTGGATCTCAGAGCGACTCCACCCCAAATAGATCGTCCGGCAGATGAAACCGAGTGTGCCACTCCTGCAACGTGCGTGGAAGGGACTCTCTTATTTTTCCTTTTTTTTCTTAATGGTCTCTCTCTCTTTGCTCCACTCGGTGTGCCGCAGAGAACGAGGGCAGTATTGACCAACGAACCAAAGCCATTTCTCTTTCCTCTTTAGTGGGATATGCCTCAATGCTTCCATCTACATTTCTGCATTTATTTATTTCTATATATATATATATATATATATATATAGATACATATAGGCTCGTTTGATATTCATGAAAGCACAAGTGCAGGTGGTGCAGACTCCTCAACATTTCCCTCTTTTTCCTCTTTGCTCTCTTTTACTGCCGCGAGGAGTGCCTCTGCGATATTATTATTTGTTTTCTTCTTCGTTTCAAACATGAATGAGACCGCCAGCGCCATCTCTCTCTCTCCCCTTCTTCTCTTTTTCTTAAGCCAGTACATCCGTCCCACCTCCCCTCCCCCCACCCTCTCTTAGCATGAACACCTCTTCGGTTGTCTATGAATAATAATGCATCGAAGCAGTCCTGTACTACTCTCCCTCTGCCAGTCTTTTTTATTTTTGCGGTGAGTACGTCGCATTGTGTTACTTCTCTTCTTCCCCTCCCCCCCTGCTTCTGCACCATACAAGATTTTTTTTCCTTCTTTGCTTCCTTTTGATTCTCGAAGATGCTGATGGCAGCGCACCCCCCCCCCTCTCCCTCGGCACGCTGCTGATGGTACTTCCACTGCTCTGGTTCATTTGATTCGCTATTACTGTTGTGTGTTTCTCCCTATGAGATGATGACCCCCCCTTTTTTTTTTGCGAACATGATAGACAACAAGTAATAGTCACGACAGAGAGAGAGAGAGTGGGAGGGAGAGAGAGAGGGTTGGCGGCGCTCGTCACGGGAAAGAGAAGCCCGCGACGTGCCTTTGTGTTTCGTTTTTTTTTTTTGGCGTCTGACGCACCCATCACGCTTTTATTTCCTGTGATAAGACTTTTCTATTCGGCTCAGTATTTTTTTTTTTCTTTTCCATTATTATTATTATTCCACACTCCTCCCCCCCCCCTTTGACATCGGTGCCCCCCTTTTTTTTTGTTTTGCCCTTCTTTTTATGAGCAACTCGATGTGCCTTTTTTTTTTTTTTTGATGTATGAAACAAACCAACAACAACAGCAACACCAACACAAAAATAAAAAAATAGATATTCTTTTTTTTTTTTTGCCCTTTTCTACTTCATCTTAACAACTATATGAAAATGACGGTATTTCGATATGGAGCCTTTGCTTTGATTGATAGTCTCTCCCTCACTCGCCCCCCCCCCCTCTCTCTCTGTTTGCTGATAGAGGGGTAGGCGGGAGGGAAGCGGGAGGAATGGAAACTCACATAGTGACGGTATTCCCCTACGCTCTCTCTTCTTTCGTTTTTTTTTTTTTGCTTTCTCTTGTCCTCTGTATGAGGCTATTATTCGGTTGGTTGTTGTTTTTGTGGTGGTGGCTGTTTCGGCTCGTGTGGTGATCGATGTCGTGCTGATGTGTGGTGAACTCATAATGAGGCGCATCGTATAGGTCATCCCACTTCCTTCTCTTCTTCCTTATTCTGATTAAAGGTATGCACGGCGTGCTGTACTCTGAGTGCGGTGGTGCCGCTGTCGCTGCAGCCGTGTCGGTGGCTTCTCTGCCTCTCTTCGCCGCGAGGAGTGGAAGTTCTCTCCGCCGTCGTCTTCCATGACGATGGAGTCCATCCAGAGGCGAGAGAGGAAGGAGAAGCCAATGAGGAGGTGATGACGCAAATGAGGACTTCAGGATGTGTGTGTCAGCGCTCGACACATCTCTCTTTTTATTTTTATTTTTAAATTTTGGATTCAGTGTATGGAGAGGTGTCGCACCTTCTTTTTTATCTTTCTTTTTCGGTATCTTTCTCTCCCTATTGTTCCTATTGCACACACGCATCTGCATGAACTGGCTGCATGTCTACCTATCTATCTATCTATGTGGTGCTGTATGTACCGTTGCTTAGCGTGTGTCTGCTTGTGTACGTATCTCTTTTTGAGAGAATCCACACATACACACGCACAGACACATACACATGCGCAAGAGATGCAGTTTGTGTGTTGTCCTCTTAATTTTTTTAAAATTAATTTTGAATTGCCAGTCGTTGATGGACAGAGGGGGAGCAGAAAAAGAGAGAGTGTCGGGGAAGGCAGAGTGCAATGATAGAGCGTGCATATCTTTCTCACTCCCTCTGTCAACATATATATATATATATATGTGTGTGTGTGTGTACAAAAATAATGATAATCATAATCATTTCTACGTTTCTTTAGTTCTTCTCCTGAAAGGTGAAAGTGTGCTACATATAGCGAGAGGGAGGCGGCGGAATAGCGGTGGCAGTGTGTAACACATGAAGAACGACGAACGGCAAGAGGACAGCAAAACGCAAACATGGAGGCGATGATGCTACTCATCATAGGATTCGTGAGAGAGGGCGTGTGGAGTTCTCTTTGACAGAGTGGTCAGAGCGCATTCTTCATTGCCCCCTTTTTTTTTTTTGCTTTTCCCCCTTTCGCTGTTGTGCTTTGGTGGTGCATCGGCGTGTCATCATAGTGAAACGGCTTGGTGGATAGGCGGTGTGGCACACACACGCCATCCCCTTCCTTTCCTCCCTTACTCCCTCCTTTTTTTGTTATACTGGAAAATAAATAACCAAATGACAGCTGCGTGCTTCAGTCTTTTCAACAGAAAGAGAGAGAGAGAGAGAGAGATGTCGCTGATGAGGTAACCGAAGGCAATCGCCACGGGTACAAACGGCTGCTGGACTTTTTTTTTTCTTTTTTTTTTTAAATTTTTATCTTTTTTTGTTCATTTTTCGGTTCGACTGCTCGTCTTTTTTTTTTTTTTTTGAGTCTCATTTTTCTTAAGTTTCTATACGAATGGATATATAGATTGATAGATTGATGTATGCGTGTGTGTGTGTGTGTGTGTGTGTCTTTGGCGGTCTATGGCTCTTTGCCTCCCCACTTCTGTCCCTCATCCTCGTCAGCTTTGGCTGCGGAGCGGTATTCTGAAAAAAAGAAAAGAAAAAAAGGGGGGGGGGGGGGCAATTCGGCTCACCGCGGTATCCGTTATTTTTCACTCTTTTTTTCTCTTTTTTTTTTCTTCCGTAACGGTGCATTAATTTTTTTTTTTTTTAATTGCTGACGTTCTTCTTTTTTTTTTTTTTGCCTCTCTTCGTTTCTCCTTTTCAGTGCGTTGCAGCTGCCTGTCACCCCTCTCTCTCTCTATTTGGCTTCCGATGGGAAGAGAGGAGGGAAGGACAACTTCAAAGTGGAAGCTCGAGAGAGAGAGAGGGAGGGAGGGTTGCCGTAGATCCGCCCATCTCTCTCTTTCTTTCTCTTCCTCTAGAGAGGCTAATCGATGTGTTTATGGATGGATAGAGGCATCTGCTTGTCTCCTTCTGAGAAGCCTTCCTCCTTCTACTGGGTTCGACATCGCTGTGGTCCTGTTTTCTTCTTTCCTCTGCCCGTTGGTGTCGTTGGAGCGCCTGCCTCTGCCGATAGTGCATGTCTGCTGGCAGTCCTGCTGAATAAGATATGACGCGACGTCGTCACCACCGGGAGGGTAGACCGAGGAGCGCGGTGCAAAGGGGGGAGGGGGGCGGGGCCGTTTCATCAGCTTCATCTCTCCTCCCCCCTCTCTCTCTCTCTAGTTGTCCATATATCTTGTGTGCGAACTGCCCCTGTTGTGGCTCCTTTGAAAATTTTTAAATATTTTGGTCGTGAATTCGTTTTTGTGCCTCTCTTTTGTTCGTTTGGAGGGTCTACCTTTGGTATTCGCTGCGGGGCTTCCGTCTGCACGGCGCCATCGATGTGCGATGAGCAACGCTGTCCGCGGTAGTCATTCCTCCCTTCCTCCCGCCCTCTCCCTAAAAAAAAATGTATGTGTTGATGTGAAAGGGGGGGGGAGACTTTATCATTTCCCTTTCTGTGATGTGTGCATGTGTGTCTAGATTCAGGATGGATAGAGAGAGAGAGAGCGTTATCCATACACATAAATAGAGAGACAGATGGATGGATAGGCGTTCGTAGGAATCCCTCTCTCTGTCGAGGTGAGCAGTTTTTTTTAAATTTTAAAATGATCAACCGTCTATGGGAGGCTGGTGGTGGGTCGACTTCGTTCGATGTATTGTGGAGCAGACAATGACGGTGGGCGGAGAGGCGCCGGTCGCTTCCCTTCGCCCATTTTTTCAGTTCTCTTGTTTTTTTTTTCCTCATGAAGCCGCATGGCTTTCAGAGAGAAGGAAATGAGGGAGTGGTGGCTGTGGTTACACGTGCACACACACACACACACACATGTATGGAAAAAGTCTGTTGATGGACAGACATGTAAAGTTGTGTCGATGCAGACAGGTGTAGATACAGAAATATCTATCTATCTATGTGTATCCATCTCTCTACCTATTTGTACGTGCAGACACTGACACAGACACATATTTACACACAACATGTGGTAGTGCACCACCGCCTTCTCTTATTTTCCCCCTTTTAAATCCGTGATGGTGGTGAAACTGTGGTTTCAGAGCAGCACTGTTGCGATTCTTGCCGCTTCCTGCCCCGCCCCCCTCCCCCCTGACAATGACAGAGGGAGAGAGAGAGAGACAGAGAGAGACGAGAAGGCCAGACGATGTAGTGGGCGTGGCTCTTTATTGCTACTAATATTTTTTTTCTACGTTGCGCCTCTTCTTTCTTTTCATTATTATTTAGTTTTTGTGGCACTGCAGAGAAAAAAAAAAATTGTTGATGGAAATTTGACCCAACACGGCGTCTGCAGCGCTGGCTGTGAAGGGAGGCGGCGTAAATTGAATATGGAGTGATCCATCCATCCATCTATGCACCTGTCCATCTGTGGATCAATAGAGAGACGACGAAAGAAAAATAAAAAAGTGGTTTGTGGGTGCAGATATACACATATATATATATATATATATATCTATATATGTGTGCGTGTTTGTGTGTGTGTGTGCTTGTGTGAAAGCGAGAGAAAGGAGAGAGAAATTCAAATGATGGAGCGAAACATGAACTACAATGAGGCAAATGCCGCCATTTAGTGCAGCGCATCCCTGCCTCACCAACAACCAGGTTTCGCGGAGGCAGCCAGTGATGCGTCTCCTCAGCCATCATTCTTTTTCTTCCTTGCTATTTGAAAGGCTCTCTTTTTTGACTAACGGATCTATTTATCTATCGATATATATATATGCGAGTGTGTATATGTGCTAAATAATGTATGTCTGTGTCTGCCTGAAATGATGGGCCTCGTAATACGTCTCTCACTACACACTTGCGTCCAGGGAGAAGCAAAGAGGTCATGAGGAAGGAAAAAAAAAAGAAAGAGGGAAAAGCGAACGACACGAGATGTTCCTCCGCTCACCTTTCAAACAATTACATATACGGAGATATATACATAGATATATATATATATATATATATGTGTGTGTGTGTGTACGTGCTCCTCCCTCCCCTTCCACACACACACCCACACCCACACCTATGTACGCTTCTCACAAGACACGCAATGCCAAAGAGAGCAAGAGCATCATGGTGCTCCATGTAGCGGTGTAGTGGGCGAGAACTTCTCCTGGCTTTTTGCAGCTGTTTCCCTTGAAATGATGCGGCGCCACTTCGCTTCTTTTTTTTTCTTTTCGTCTTTGATGTATTTCAGCGACTCGTCTGTCTGCGGTCTTCTTAAAAGGAAAAAAAAAACCCCACTTCTTCTACCACTGCAACGAATGTGAAAGACAACGTGCGGCCAGCCGTGCGTATTCACCTCTTCGGAGTGTCGTGTTGGATATCGCATCAACAACTGCGAAGAGAAATGTGCAATGAGAATGGCAGCGGTGCATGTTGAAGGGAAGGGGATTTTTGTGGTACATATATATTCAAACATATAGATATGTATACATATATCGATGTATACTTCTCTTCCTTTGCTGCACCGTTGCCAGCCATCTCCCCCCCCCCCCCTTCCCTTCCCTTCCAATGGTTCCTCAATCCTTCACCGTCTTTCTCTCTCTTTCTTTCTTTAGCAAGACCAACCTGAACGAAGAAACAACATAACACA
>JAWNNR010000235.1:0-37197 GCA_035044725.1 Scaptomyza caliginosa | reverse complement strand
TCGATGTAAGCGGCAAAATTACAAAATTCTTCATATGTAGGACGAAAGGTCATGATCCTGGGTATACTTTTGTCATCACTGTCGCCAAATGTGAATCTTTCAGGCATTATTTAAACAAATTATAAACAAATCAAACTAAATAGTGTTGATAAAGTAATTTTGTCTCCTTTTTTACTTGGCAGTGCTAGATAACACGATTTAGATGCAAGTGTGTTTGTAAACGACTTTTTCGAGCAGTCAAAAAAAAATACCAAATTTTAGGTACATACGATAGAAAAGAGATATGGCGCACTTTAAATAAATGCTTGTTGCATTCGAAAATAGCTTAAAATTAACGGGTGTAAAAACGTTTTAAAAGAATTTAATGCATTTTGTATGTTATGCATAAATGTATATATGTAATGTACAAAAAATGTTAGTTCGAAATTTGCAAAGACATTTCTCCAGAAATTTTAAATAAGTGCAAGCTCCTTTCCCGGAACCTTAGTTTATTTATTTATTGTGATAAGCCCATGATATATAATATCGCATACTATTACCACAGAATTTATAAGGTTATTAGGAGCCAATGCATGATTTAACTACAGTACAATTACGTATTTGTATTTTCGTGTTCTTTAACCGTATACACCAATGCGAAAAACATTTAATATATATTATCAAAAAAAAAGAAGATAGATATCAAATTATTTCTCAGAGCTTTAATCTTTTACAACTGGGACGAGAACGATAATGACTAATGTTAAACATCGTTCGTTCTCGACAACTCGCAGGTATCTCAATTTGAACAGCCACCAGAGGAATGGTCTCTTGTGGTGGGTAGTATAAAAGCCGCAAGGGAGGCACTTTATATTACAGTCGCTAATCAACGCCAAGCTGAATTGATTGTAAAACCAAACGAAGAAGTGATTTCTTATTCGCACATTAACTGTGAAGTAAAGTACTGCTAACATTTACAGAGATAATCTCTATTATGGGTTTAAATAGCACTGAGGATATGCCAACACGACGTAAGTAAAATAACACTTGAGTATTAGTACAACCAGCTAATGTGGATGTGTTTAATCATTTTATTTTGAGATACGGAGGTGCATTTGTACGTATTTATCAAATTTTATATATTATGTAAAAAATTTTTAAAGCGAAAAAATAAATGTCTTGGTTGTTGGTTACTAATACTGCAGTGATTTTGTAATCAGTTTGCAGAGGTTGTTGATACGCTTTGTAATCTAGAAGAAAAGCACTCAAGCTCTCGAAGAAAATATATTCAAGTGGAAAATTTAAGCTGAATTGGAACGTATATCAGTTTTAAAAAAACACACTTAATGATAACCTAAAAATGAACACTTTTTTCAAGGTTAACAGGACTGCAGAAGGCCAATGATAATCAAAAAAATAACTATATACACATATGTAATATATATATTTATTAAGAAAAAGAAATAAGATACATAAAACACACTTTATTTTTTATGGCAGAGCCTAACCAAAACTGTCGTCTATACCATCATAACCTTAAGCTTAAAATTTTTTGTAATTTTGATGATGCCTTTTGAAAAGGCATGAAATGGTCCTCTGTTTAATCGAGACCATGTTTTAAACGACCGTTTAATAGGGATCAGGCTAAGTAGATAAGGTTTAAAACGACCTGTGGCTTTTCCTAAATTAAAACGATGTTGCAAAACATTTCTTAGCAATATGGTTATAAGTGTCAACTTTAACGTCTCTAACATCCCATTAATTGGGCAAACAGTTGGAGCTATTCAGTCGTTACAAGTTTAACTTCAGGTTTTCCTTTAATTTATTGATGATTATTTGTTTATTTTAGTAACTCAAACTGGGTTTCTTCGATACCTTAGCTCTTATTATGATACTTGTCTATTTTAGAATAGTTTCTTTTAATTGATAATAACAATCTAATTGAACAATCGAAGCAAACTTTCAATTACTTCATTCTCAACCTTTCGTAATACCTTTTTAGTGTGTACTGACTTGAACAGCAATCTGATAGGGCATTATTAAGTGCGGAGCGGGGTATACTTATATCGTGCAGACGCATACAACCGGAAGACAGATCCGTCCGATAAACTATATACACATATGTAATATATATATTTATTATATAGATATGGATATAGATGGCAAATATATATTTTTATGTTCACAAATATTGCAAAGGGTATTTAGGTATTTTTACGTCAAGTTCCCTAGACTTCAGCTTTCTTAGTTATTTGTTGTTTCATGGACGTTTAATTAACCAGACTGTATGCGTTTGTAAGATTATTTCCACACAAATTGTAAAACTGTTTTAAAAATTTGCATATTTACAAACAGCCCATTAATAATAACTCATTGTCATTGTAAAACAAATCAAAATAGTGAAAAAGTTTGTTCAATATTTAACAATTTTGTTACCTTGCGAACGAAGCGCACGCAACGCAAATATTTGATTAGCTAATATCTTGATTATATGTCAAATGCAAACGAACCGTCACTCTTAAGTACTTATCTTTTCAAGACGTTTTATTTTCAGGTTATATTTATGGGATTTATAAAATTTATCAATATAAGGCAAGCTTTCAAATACAATATATACGACGTTGTTTTTTTAAAAGTCTAGTCAATTTGTATATGTAAATATTTTGCTATCTATTTATTGATTTATTTCCTGTATATTTGTTTATTTTTTTGATTATCATTGGCCTTCTGCAGTCCTGTTAACCTTGAAAAAAGTGTTCATTTTTAGGTTATCATTAAGTGTGTTTTTTTAAAACTGATATACGTTCCAATTCAGCTTAAATTTTCCACTTGAATATATTTTCTTCGAGAGCTTGAGTGCTTTTCTTCTAGATTACAAAGCGTATCAACAACCTCTGCAAACTGATTACAAAATCACTGCAGTATTAGTAACCAACAACCAAGACATTTATTTTTTCGCTTTAAAAATTTTTTACATAATATATAAAATTTGATAAATACGTACAAATGCACCTCCGTATCTCAAAATA
The DNA here is from genome assembly GCA_035044725.1 of Scaptomyza caliginosa. Taxonomy (NCBI): domain Eukaryota; kingdom Metazoa; phylum Arthropoda; class Insecta; order Diptera; family Drosophilidae; genus Scaptomyza; species Scaptomyza caliginosa. Next base: position 34,189 of record JAWNNR010000235.1, on the reverse strand, counting down.
AAATGATTAAACACATCCACATTAGCTGGTTGTACTAATACTCAAGTGTTATTTTACTTACGTCGTGTTGGCATATCCTCAGTGCTATTTAAACCCATAATAGAGATTATCTCTGTAAATGTTAGCAGTACTTTACTTCACAGTTAATGTGCGAATAAGAAATCACTTCTTCGTTTGGTTTTACAATCAATTCAGCTTGGCGTTGATTAGCGACTGTAATATAAAGTGCCTCCCTTGCGGCTTTTATACTACCCACCACAAGAGACCATTCCTCTGGTGGCTGTTCAAATTGAGATACCTGCGAGTTGTCGAGAACGAACGATGTTTAACATTAGTCATTATCGTTCTCGTCCCAGTTGTAAAAGATTAAAGCTCTGAGAAATAATTTGATATCTATCTTCTTTTTTTTTTGATAATATATATTAAATGTTTTTCGCATTGGTGTATACGGTTAAAGAACACGAAAATACAAATACGTAATTGTACTGTAGTTAAATCATGCATTGGCTCCTAATAACCTTATAAATTCTGTGGTAATAGTATGCGATATTATATATCATGGGCTTATCACAATAAATAAATAAACTAAGGTTCCGGGAAAGGAGCTTGCACTTATTTAAAATTTCTGGAGAAATGTCTTTGCAAATTTCGAACTAACATTTTTTGTACATTACATATATACATTTATGCATAACATACAAAATGCATTAAATTCTTTTAAAACGTTTTTACACCCGTTAATTTTAAGCTATTTTCGAATGCAACAAGCATTTATTTAAAGTGCGCCATATCTCTTTTCTATCGTATGTACCTAAAATTTGGTATTTTTTTTTGACTGCTCGAAAAAGTCGTTTACAAACACACTTGCATCTAAATCGTGTTATCTAGCACTGCCAAGTAAAAAAGGAGACAAAATTACTTTATCAACACTATTTAGTTTGATTTGTTTATAATTTGTTTAAATAATGCCTGAAAGATTCACATTTGGCGACAGTGATGACAAAAGTATACCCAGGATCATGACCTTTCGTCCTACATATGAAGAATTTTGTAATTTTGCCGCTTACATCGAGTATATGGAATCACGTGGGGCACATAGAGCTGGCCTGGTAAAAGTTATTCCTCCAGTGGAATGGGTACCGCGTAAGTCGGGCTATGATATTGAAAATATAAATATGACCATACCACCGCCGACTTCACAACTTGTCACTGGGTAAGTGAATGCATGGACATGGACATGGCATGGACACATAAATTGCTTGGCTTTTTTCTTGTTGACAGCGCTCATGGAAAATATCAGCAACTTAATATAACGGAGCGTCGTCAAATGACGCTCCGTCAATTTATGGAAAAGGCTCAGTCGGAGCTACATCAGACGCCACGCCATATAGACTATGATGATCTAGAGCGTAAGTACTGGAAGAACATAACATATGTATCTCCGCATTATGCGGCTGACATTAAGGGTACGCTAAGTGACGAGGACTTGGATGTGTGGAATATTGGTCGATTGGATACTATACTAAACCTTGTCAACACAGATTATGGTATTGAAATAGATGGAGTCAACACAGCTTACTTGTATTTCGGTATGTGGAAGAGCTCATTTGCTTGGCACACCGAGGATATGGATTTGTATTCTATAAATTACTTGCACTTTGGGGCGCCAAAGACTTGGTATGCCGTCCCCCCAAAATATGGTAGACGTTTGGAGAAACTGGCTAATGAGACCTTTCCTGAGAACTATCAAGAGTGTAATGCTCATCTACGTCACAAAATGACAATGATCAGTCCAAAAGTTTTGCGTCAGCACAATATACCTTTTAATAAAATCACTCAAGAGGCTGGTGAAATAATGATCACATTTCCATTTGGTTATCATGCTGGATTTAATCATGGATTTAACGGGGCCGAGTCCACAAATTTCGCCTCGAAGCGCTGGATTGAGTATGGCAAGCGTGCAAGCATTTGCAAATGCCGCAGTGATATGGTTAAAATATCAATGGAGACATTTGTGCGCCACTTTCAGCCAGAGCGCTACGAAAATTGGATTAAGGGTGAAGATTACGGTTGCCATCCAGAAGAACCGGGAAAAATACGCGCTGCAGCACCTCCAACAATTAACAAATATCAGGTCACGCAAGAGAGGTCAGTACTGACTTTTGATCTGTATTTTAATACGCAAAAAAATTAATAATGTAGTAAAAGGTTGCAGAAGACAAAGCTGTCAGTTTGTCTGTCTTTGTTTAAAAACTAATATATCTATTGTGTCCCCTTAAAGGCCTATAGCATGTATAGCACTCAGCGCGTGAACAAAAGCAACTATGTTTGACAAGTAAGGGGTTTGAAAATCCTCGCCAAATCAAAGCCGGGTTATCTCTTAATGAAGTGTTTTATACATATCGGCTTATACTATGTTTGCAAATCATTTTATGTCAGTCTATAAACATTCAAAAACTTAAAATATAATAATAATATAATATAAAATGTGGCCTTTTAGATACAAATTTTCGGTTGCAAAACAAAATATTTATTTGCACTACCTTTTTGCACACATCAATAAACCAACTTTTACTGATATACTTTCCAATACTTTCAAGTTAGAAACTAGAGAAAAGTATGTTCTTTTAAGTGAGCTATGTCGAGCAATGTTACTTGGTTAATCATATAATTGTTTTTTTTTTTAGTTCGCAATTCGTCAAATCAAAAGCTTTAACATCACAAAAAAGAGGCTGTTCACTATCGAAAGCTTGCGTGCAATCGGATATTGAAGATCCACAGGAAGGTACACCTCAATCCAGCAGTTCAAATTTAAAACAAGCCGTCGTGAAGCTACGTAAACTCCCATCCGTTTTGACACTCTCAAAGCAAGCTAATCCTCAAGTCGGAATTACTGCATCGACATCCATAAAAAAATATGATTTCAACTCGACTGCAGTTGTGCGAATCAAGCGGCTGTGGAATAGTCTGCCATATGCAAAAACAGGAACAAACTTGCTTACCAATGGCATTGTAAAAAATACAAAACGAATGCGTTTTCAGACTAAGGTTCTTACACTCGATGACGAGGATTAGATATTCACTTAATTCAATGTAGATCTCCATTGTAAGTCGTTTTATAAGCGAACACAATCATTTTATTTGTATAATATTATACAGAGTCGTTTTTGCACTTTTTAAACATATCTTTATTAGTTATTACTTTACTAAAAAATTATGCATGACGGTTAAAAAACAACAAAATATCAAGACTACTTATTGTTGGGATATTTGAAGCCTTAATGGACGTACATTAACTCGGATCAACTTAACTTCGGTATGCACTTAATGAGCTTTAATTATGAAAGATCAGTCAGTTATTTTAAGCTCAAAAAATATTTAGGAAATTAGAAAAATTCATTTAGCTTGACTGTGATTTATGATTAGAAACGACATTTCGCTCATCATTATCGGTCAACGTATCTAGGCCTTTAAAAGCAAATAACTTAAAATTTCAAAAAAGTATTTAAATGTTTTGTAACAAAAAACCAAACGAACAATGCAACTTTGTCTTAAAACAAGACGGATGCTAAGAATGTTAACAAATCAAACTTGAAAAATAATGCAAAATTTGAGCTTTCACGCGTCTTAAGACCTCCATTTGTGTACTACATGCTAACCGCAAACACTAAGCCCAAATCTGGAAAACGTTTAAAGAAACTCGCTTGAAATAAGTCCCGCTGATACACACATTGCCAACGATTAAAACAGTATCTCAAGCAATTCAGATTATGAGGGGACTAGAAAAATTATAACTGTATCCATCCACCTTATCCGTTTCCCGATCCGAGTATATATCTTATTTCGAAGAATTATAGTCAACTAATTTTTTTGTAAAACTTACTCGGCTTATATCCCAGATTGACTTGTTTCGCCTTTATTATTCGACATATTTGATTGCTTGATCCAGTTTTTAAGTCCTTAACAACCAATGTTAAGGAGTTACCTGACGCGGTGTGCTTGATCGAGACGTTATGCTCCAAATATTTGGAATAATGTTTTTATTATTCCTTTTCATTAAAAAGGAATTAAATCTAATGTTCAGAAGGGGTATAACTTCTTATCTCCAACATCTCTGCAAATCTATAATTTCACCGTGCCAGCACGGATTCATGAAACAAGGATCTATTACCACTAAGTTTTTACAATTCACTTCATTCGTTATAAAGGGTTTCCATTGCAAAATGCAAACTAATGTTCTTTACACAGATTTCGGTAAAGCTTTTGAGTCTGTACACTGTAAATAATCTTAATTTACAAATTATAACTTTTGGGCTTTGCTAATATTCTTACTCTTTGGATAATAGATTAACTTAACTTAACTCTTAATAGCTCTGCCTTCAAAACAATTTATGTCTCGTCGCTTATTCCACAAGAGTCCACCTTGAGCCTTTATGATTCACATTATATATTAAATGACCTTCCGCCTGTTTAATAACTTCTCTAGAGTGTTAATGTATGCTAAAAAACTGCAGAGTGATTTAGATCATTTTCAAACCTGGTGAATTGTAAACTATTTAAATCTTAACTGCAAAAAATGTAAAGTAATGTCCTGTTATAGACGTATGCCTATTTTTAATATTTATACTTTAAGATCGCATTGAATGGGCTGAAGACTTGGGTATTCTAATGGACGAAAAACTTTATCCTGACAAGCATATCACCCATAAGGAAAGAATTGAATCGGTACAAAAACTATTTCCGCTCTTTGCTATCAGGGATCCAAACTGGGACAGCACTATTTACTTGCCTTCTTACCAAAATAGACTTTTGCAAATACATCTTTTCTCTCTTTCTGATCGGATTAATATGTTAGGAGTAACTTACTTTCATAAGCTTATAAATGATGAAATTGATTCTTCGGAATTAATCAACCAATTTAGCTTTACAGGATCAGGAATACTAGAAATTTCTTACCTATTTCTCTTAAAACTTATTATTTTAATTATGCTATCCACAACCTTTTTCATATCTTATGTTCAATGTATAACAACATCTACCACTTAATTCATAATACTACTCCGACTTGTTCTGTAAAACTATTGGTTTTGTGTCATCTTTCTATCTTTCAATTGCACTGCAGCCCGACGGGCAGAAGAAAAGGCATTCGAACCCATTAGTAAACCTCAGTAGTTGACGCGTTTGCGTGTATATCTGTCTTTAAATGGTATTTAGGTGTATTGGGGCTTAGGGGCATCCGAATATATGCAGACCTTCGGCTGTCTAAATGATCAAATGTAAAAAAATTTTTTTAATCCATTGGTATCGAATTGTTATGAAAAGAGCTTAAGCACTGACACCGTTTTATCCGGTTTAAAGGAATTTTATAACCTCAAAGAAGGGTAATCAATTCAATTTAAACCAAGTGCAGTACTTGCAGTCGGACGAAACAGACTGCAGAGTATTATGATAAAAAAATGGATAGTATGGGGTGATTAAGGCAGCCGCGGCGATAAAGGATAGTTTAATAAAGTTTCTTGGGGGATGGCACTAGTTGTATTGCCAGAACAGTTGTATTGTTGAACCTAGCTAAAAATAACTGTATTTTCTAAAGTGCAAATGGGAGGCAATAGTAAGAGTTGCACCCATAACCTTAATTCATTTCCTTAACAAGTGTCACTAGCTATCCGAAATCGAAATCCGAAAATCCGCGGAAGATATGAGTATTCAATAAAGGTGGGCGGGGAATCGTTATTTCTAATTTTTAGGATATCTTAATCTATCGACCTTTAAGAATTTTTGAAAATGTATGTATATTTATTTGTAAGAGGCAGTGACGTGTGAGGTGTAGTTTAAGAGTATGGCACATAGGAGCTCTGATAAAAAAATAACCGTTATTTTCAAATTTCGTGGGTTACGTATGTTATATTTTCGCATTTTTTCTGTTATGTTGGTACACATGTCTTTTATATATTTTGGTAATATCAGCTATTTTGGATCGTTAGTTTGTTTTTGACAGATAAAAACGTTAGTCGAATCAAAGGATCAAAGAAACTGTATTAAGTTTTGTTTAAGAAATGATATTCAATGTCATAGCTATACACCCATGATTCGTCACCAGTTATGACCTTTTTGAGGTAATCTGGATCGTCGTTGACGATGTTTAACAGCTCCTGAACGATGTCCATGCAAAGTTGTTTTTGCTCATAATTTAACAATTTTGGAAATATCTTCGCTGCCGCATGTTTCATGCCTAAGACATCCGTAAAAATTGATTGGAATAAGCCGAACGATATGTCAACATCATCAGCAACCTCTCTGATAGGGATTCGACGAATAACCAAAATAATTTTCTTCACTGCTTCAATGTTATCTTCGGTTGTGGACGTAATTGAGCGACCAGGACGAGCATTTCCAAATACGATTATGTTTTGATCAGACCTCGTAAATTTGCTTTGCAGTTTTTTTTTAATTAGGTATATATTATTTTGCCTACTTTTAGGTTTGTTGGTCATTGTTTGTTGTTTTTGTGCAGCTTTAGAACGGGAAATTATTACAAGTTGCAGTTTTTAATAGGTTTATAAAAAAAAAAACTAGTAGTGTGTATTTTAAGTCTATAAATATTCACATACACATAATTGTACCAAAATATTTTTATTAAACAAAAAAAATGGCTTTTATTCATCTCTATTTAAATTTGTTTGTAGCAGCTCATAACCATTAACAGCTAATTAGTAAGGATGTGAAAGCTAAGATATTTAAACTTGTGTTTGCTTTATTTTTCACTTCACATTTGTCTTTTTCGTACATGTGTCTTATAATATGAATTAAATTATAAACAGAAATAAATCAGGTGAAACTCATTTGAAAAAAAAAACAACAATAATGAAGCTACACGATCTTTATCTGTGCTTGCACATTTTAATAGGTTATTATATGATAGACAGGTGAGCAGGACATCATTATTATTATCATTGTTTTTGACTTTGATAGAGGAAAAGTAGACTACAGACTCTAATTGATATCTTGCGATAACATCTACAGCTGGCAAAATAATTTGGAAATTTTGATTTTTAACATAAGCTTAGGCTAAGTAGCTGTAGGTGTCCTTGTGCCCTTCCATGCGCTCCAGATACTCTTTTTCAATTAAGATGTCAATGCATTTTTTAATGACGGGAACGTTGGGTTTAAACCGAGTCGACAGCTGGTTAAGCACCTCAGAAATGAGATTCGTGTGATTGAGACGCTTGCGCATCTTCATAATTCGCACAATCGCCGCTTGTATTAAAAGCTTTCGATCCTCTTCAATGTGTTTGGTTACAGTTTCCTGTTCAACTTTCAGCTCAGTCTTCAATGGATGATTGATGTTGATGCGACGTTTCTTGCTCTTGTAATCAAGGAATAGCTCCACAGTTGATTCTGGCGATAACGCATTCTCACTGTCGCTTGAGGTCAACACTTTAGCCTTCAGCAGTATTTGCAATACCTTAAAAAAAACAACATATTAAACATAAATTAAAAAAACAAGAAGATCTTATTCAAGCTTCACCTGTATCAAGTTCTCTAGCTGGGATTGCGTGTTGTCGCGCAGTTGCTGCACAGTAAAACTGAGCTGATCGTTAAACTGCAACAGCACTGACATTTGGAACGTGCTAACTTGTAGTGTGTACACAACATTGCTGCGGTTTACATTCATTATGAGTTCGCCCTTGCATTTGTGGTATAGCCAATTAAGCTTGCGACCCGAGTGACGCGCAGAGTAAAAAATGGTAAATTGTTGAACAGAGCGTTCTAGTTCCGAGGGCAACAAAAAATTGTTATTTTGCGTGAAGGGCCATGCGTTTGTGGAGAGGACCTCAATACCAAAATCAATTTCGGATGTAATGTTTTGGGCCTTCAGGTACTCCTTAAAGTTTGAATTTAAATCTTTAGACAATCCAATGTCCTGGAACATGCGCTGTAGCTTGACAGTGTATTCATAACCACACGTCTGCTTTAGCTTAGAGATCATCATTGCTTCTGCATCATCCGATGCCGATGTATGACTGACTAAACGCTTTGCAAGCATATTAGAGTAGTACTTTTGGAAGACATCCTTGTCCTCAATATATTTGAAGACGACCATTACTTGGTTTAAATTATCTTCAAGCTCTTTATCTTCAGGGTTTTTAGAGGATTTCTTGAGCAAAAGATCGCAATACTTAGCTAGTAGTTCTGGTGACTTGCCGGCATTGTTGGGTCTGGTAACCACATTTGAATTTATAAATTTGCCGCACGCCTTGTCCAATGCAGCCACAAATCCATTGTCGTTATCAAATGCAGTCAGCACGAGCGCATTATACTTTTTGTGTGTATCAAGTATGGTTTGCACATATGTTTTTGGATCGTTTGCTGCATCGCTGGTGCAGCATTTTTCAATGGCTTCCGTTCCCTGTTGCAATATGTGATCCTCAAGTATTTTTTTTAATTGGTCTAGATTTTTAGGTGAAAGAGCGACCAGCGAGTACATGCGCTTAAGATCGTCATTTCTGTCAGCGTTTAACAGGTTCTGGAACTCAGTGTGGAATAATCGCAGATGCTTTTCAATCAATACCTAACGTAGAAACATAACCAATCAAATTTAATTAAAAGTTTATTTAAATATATTTTTCTGATACACAAAAATAGTAGTGTATCAAGTTTTTAGTGGCTTCGAAGGTCAAACTTCCAAGTAACTATATGCTATAATATATAAGTGAATTGATTGCTTATATGTATGTTGTATTTTGGTTTAATCTATTCACTACTTTGTCAAGGATCAAATTGGACACGTTTTCGAGCCTTTTCTGTTTAGTCTCTGCAAAAAGTGCTTCTGACGGTAACCCGAAACGGTTAATCGCTTTATTGAAAATAACGTCATTTGTCCAAAATCTGTTTCATCAAATATTCAATACTATTTAATGTTTTTAAAAGAAGATGAAAGCAGTATTTAAATGATAGTATACAGAACTATGCAATGTTTTTAAAAGGAGATGAAAGGAATTTTACACTTTAATACCATAACAGTACTCTCCTATTTTTCAGTGTATATTTTTTACTTAAAAAATAAAAACACTACCAACCTGTTCGCACGTTGATTTAAGGACATCAGCCGTAGTTTCATGCAGGTAGGACAGGGCATTCTTGGAATTACGCCCACGTACACGTTGTTTCTCCTCTTCTAGACGGTTCTCGACATGTTTCAAGTACTCTGTCACTGTGTTGGTCGATAAAAATGCATCGGATTCTTTTTCGTAGAAAGCGTACGTGTCCGCTATGAATTTCACTTCAAAGTTGTCTTTGTAAACAGATAGTTTTTGTTCAGTGGCATCAGCGTCATCCTCGTTAAAGCTCAGTTCAACGTAGCATTCAATAACATCGCGAACCAAGGCACGATTTATTAATTTTCCATGACGCTCTTCCTCTATTGACTTTAAAATCGCTTTGGTTACGGGCTCATTAAGCACATGAAACAAATGACCCTTCCAAGCGACTAGAGCGAGGCGATAAATTTTATAGATACCCTTTTGGCCCTCCTCACATTCGCGCTTTACCCAGTTGCGATTAAGGTAGTTGCAAATGCCATCGAGAACTGTGCTAGAGAACTGATAGGACTTCCATTGCCTCGTGTAGCGTGAGAGAAGGACCTCCTCACCACTAATTGACTGAAAGGTGGTTAGCAAGTCCTTTAAATAATCCTTTAAAAATAGTTCAAGGCGATCATACAGCTTTTTGCCAACTAACTGAGCACCACCCGCTTTGCCGCTGCTGCGACCACTCGGAGCCGCGCTGACACTCGTGCAATAGTCATAGACATGCGTGTAAAATCTCATGTACTGTTTACGTGTTAATGATTTTTCATGTTCAAATATCTGCAATATGCCCTCCACAAGCTCCTTCCATATGTCGTCCAAATTAACAGGTCTCTGTGTGGTTTGGGAGTTGCTTGAGCGATTCATTTTGGCAGCCGGTGGCAAGTAGAGTTTGCCCTCTACACGTTTTTGTTGCTTTTGTTGGTGGTTTGAATGTTCCTCCTGTGTTGACAAGGGGGCAACTGACACGGGCGACTGCGACGTGGGTTGGTTGACCTGACTTCGTCGTTTTGCTGTTAATCTTGTTTTAGGTATTTTAGTCGGAATTTTGGTTAAAGTTAAATATAACTGGACATATGTAAATAATATTTTTAAGCCTGCGAATATGGAAATTTATTTTATTAATCGTAGTATTCTTCGATCTTGTTGATATATTTTAATGCAGCTTAAGCTGATAAATATAAAGAGTGCGCACGCACATGTGTGGACATATCCAATATGTTTTATTTTCGATGTACACTATAAAAATATCAATACAATATCTGTAGTTGTTATTCTAAAACAGTTCAATGCTTATTGTATTACAGTATCATTGTAGCTCTGACCCATATATGCATACACACCCAACATACATATATTATAATAAGCATACAGTATGTTAGTATTCACGAAAGAATTGCATTAACTTCCTGATTGTATAAACTCACATACACATTTAAAAGATCAAATAAATCAAAATTTTTTCACATCTTAAATAACAGTTAAAGCATTACATTATTTTAAGTCACATTTGGATAAAAAACTTTTCGACTCGTATTTTTACTGGGATATAGTCTCTGACGTAGCGATTTCCCTTGTGGATCTAAACATGAAATTTTCTTTTGTTCGCCATTTTCACAGCACTGGTAGTAGCACAGAGTTTGCACATTTGCACAAAACAATGCATTTTAACAGCTATTTACCTGTTGGGGATGTTTATTGTTATACGTGTCTTTTAAGCACTTGAATCTACTTTTTTAACTGTAATTTAACTATATTTACGATTTTTTGCTGTTTGTAAAAGACACTCTTTTTAACTAAAAAGTGGGGTTGTTTATTTTATAAACATCGATAATAAATTCTACTTTAATACATTTGCAAGCAGTATTTTATTTTCGATAGTATCAATATCGATAAAAATAATGTGATATTACAGCTTGCATGTGCGTTGACCAGTTTAAAACCAATTTCACGTTCAGTTAAAATTTAGATAAAAATTATCAGAAAAGTAACGCCTCTTGACGTAACAGTGATGACTTATTTACCTTGCACTCTTGTCACTTAACTTAGTGAGTTCAATAACGATTTGTAAATTTTGTTTTTTGTTTTGTGCTCATTTTTGACTCACAGCACTAACATCAGCTGGGCGATGGTCTCGTCATTGATTACTAAATGAACGTAACCAGTAGCTTGACAGTAGTATAGAAACATATTTTTAAATATTATACCCATAACCCACTTAATCAATGCCATCGTATGTAACAGACAGAAGAAAGCATCTTTGACTCTATGTACTATGTATATTCTTAATAACTATTAAAAGCCGAGTTCATTTGCCCATGTCTAGCTTTCTGTCTGTACGTACGTGTCAAGCTTTCAGACTAGGCAGTTCGGGTAGTTTTTGATATATCTCTCAAACACAAAAAAAAAACAGTTTGATTCGGTTTTCTGAAGTCCAATTTTTGAACTTCCAAAAAAAAAAATAAAAATTTAATTAAGATATATTGATATTAATAAAACAATTGAAAATAAAGCGGAGTTAAAAAAAAAACACAAAGTTCGAATGTCTTTAATATTTATAAAATTTTTGCTAAAAAATCCTAAATTTGGGACTTATGTTGTTAACGGACTTACAAAACTTGTAAAGAATAGCTTAAATTTTTAATTTTAGATATTAAAAGAAAGATTCCATATTGCGCACCATAGTAAAGTGCGTTAGTTATTTTTATTCAAACCCTTTTTTAAGTTTTTGTTTGTGCAGTAGTTAATCTTGATAAAACAATTGTTGGCTAATGAGAAAACTTTAAAGACCAATTTGACAAAACAAGGAAAATGCGAATACTAATAGGTGCAATACGTTATCTTGCGGTTGCAGCTGGGTCTAGAAGAGTATATTATGTATGCTGCGAGGTTTGCTGGTTGTTTCCCAGCCCTGTCTTTTACCGACTTTTATATGGACAATAAATTACGTTGCTTTCCACATACACATGCATATTTTCAAACGGATTTGCTCCTGCCTTAAGCGTAACACTTCAAAGGTATCTCATATCACTTCACGATTTATTAAAGATCCGTTTCATTATACAGCGGGCCGTCTAGATGATTTTCCGGGAAGCTCTAAATCAGACAATGTCAACCCGACACATTGAACTCTTGACTGCGTATAATTGTTTTGATTACTAAACTTTAATCTTCAATACTTCGGGGTTTTCCAACCGATTTCTTATACAATACTATGAACATTTTAAAAATCGACATTATAAAAGCTTGTATTAATGGGGTCGCGGATGGTTTGCAAAGGGATGCGCTGTCAAACAAATTTCGTATACAGTTACATAGTTATTATGTTAAATAAAAAACGTTGCATCGATTTGAATGTTTTCTACTTCCATTGCAATGCAGATAATGTTTTATATGTGTTTCGACACAAAATCCACCCAAAATAGGAAGTTTACTTACAAATGGGCAACGATAATTTGAAGCGTTGCCGCCGCTACTACATTGACTGGACCAACGTTAGCTAGTTATGGCTGTACTTGAATGAAGCATCTCAAATAAAAACTGTAGTGTTTTTTATAATATGTCATTTGTTATATAATTTTTTTAATAACTTTTTAAGCTTTTTAGATAATAATAATTGTTTAATAGCGATTGTCAGTATTAAAAAAAGAAATTGCAAAACTGTTAGTCTGTCAATTAAAGCGCATGTATAGTATCCAAATAGCCTTCGCCTTCGCGACTTCATTTTATTTTTTTTTTAAATTTTAATAAAGTTTAATATGGTTGTCCAGAGAAAGGGTCTACAAGTTATTCACTATAATAAGTTCAAATTGTTATCGACAATAAATAAGTGGATATCAGGTGTTGCTTCTGAATTTGTAGTGATAGTTGCTTTTGTATCGATACTTAGTTCCTTTTTAAAAAATATCAAAATTGACATTATAAGTTATATTTTACATTAGTTATATTGGTTATTACTCAGTGAGCTTTTACAACAGCATCATCAATATTTAACAAGTCACTGTATAAGCGCCATCAAAATAACATCGATTAAATTATAGCATCGATAATATTTGTAATCATGGTCAAATAGAGACAATACTGACAATAAACAAATTTGCAGCCCTACTCTTTTTAAATAAAAACAAAAAGGAAATTAAGTTAAGCATCAACTTTAAAAAAGGTGCGTATAGGTTGATCCCATAAGCTAAAAAGCTTTTCTAGATGAATCAGTACTCTCGGAGTTGGACTTTATTTGCCGCGGCTATAGTGCTGACGTTATCCGTTTCGCCACAAACCAAAATCAACGCGGCGAACCCAAAAACAATGAGCCTAAATACCAATACAGATACAAAAAGAAGTGTTAAAAAGGATCAGGCACTTTCACCACCACTACTGCCGGCAAAAAGAGTTGTAGTTTCACCATTGTTAGCAGGCTCAGCAGTTCCAGATACCATAGATATAAAAAATGCCGATCAAAATGAACATGTTTCAAACAACATGCCTGAAGAGGAGGTGCAAATTGAGCGCTCGAATAAAAGCAAAGATGATTTCCCGGATTCATTTACCACTGTGTTCTATGTAATGGTGGGTCTAACAAGCTCAGCCATTTTGATGTTAGTTGTGCGTATATATGGGTAAGCTAATCACAATCTTAATTAGCCTATCCGATTTTGTTTTGTTATTATACATAGTTACACCATTGTAATTTGGGATAGACTCTAAAGACAACTGGCGAAATTTAGTATTGTGAAGCAATAGGTTATCCCGTTTGGGAAGAGAGGGTTTTTTGTGTAAAGTCGATATTGATTATCTAAAAAAAAAAATAAATTCGTCAACGAGCTTGTCAAGTAATCACATTATTCAAACATCTTAAATATCTGCATCAGTAATTTTTAGTCAACTTAAACGCCGCAGCTTCCAGTCCTTTACTAAAAAAAGCCTTAATAACTTCAAGAATGCATATAAAACACATTGTATAGGATGCATACAAACCTGTCATATGGCGGATTTTGCCATATAGTTGATATATCGTCGCAACAAATGGAGTATGTATATGCAATCCTGGCCATGTCGATTATAATGTATATGAAAATTATGTATAGCTTTATATGGTTATTAAAATGCATTAAGCTTTGCATGCAAAACAACAAGGGTCGACAAAGCTAAAATACAGCATTAAAAAATATGCAACACCGATTTATTGTATACGTTTAAGCTAGTATCACAAATGTTGATAGGAATATATATATTGATTTAAACTGAAAGCTACGGAGCTGTAATCCCAAAACCAACGTAGCGCTAGCGATCAGGACTGACGGGTATACACACACTAACTTATGATTTCTAGTACAAATATACATATTAGCATGTAATTTTGGCTTGTGATAATTTAACCGTTTTTTTGTTTTCTTCTTGTTTTAGACTGCGATTATCACGTGCTGAACGCAAATACGGTGTTCAGGGGGACCGAGCTAATCAAGAGCTAACACCCCTTCCGATGGCCATTGAGGATGTTAATAGCGACGAAGATGAGTATCATACGCTGTTCGATGTAAACCGGCAAAGCATACGCATATTATAATATATATAAAATCATAACAGCAACATAGCAGGTTGATTGGCAACACCGTTTGAACACATTTCGATTTTTATTTAAAAAACATACCCACTCCGTTAAAGTTGATACTTTGGTTATTTTTTGTTAGCTGGCCGCATTCCATATAGTGCCAAGCATGCAAATATGTATTGATTCTCGTTTGCTTACCTATCAGCAAATAAAGCGCCTGCCTTACGGAATAGTATCGGTGTTCGTACATTTAAGTGTAGTTATGCTAAAAATCAATGCCCAAAGGTAGAATTAGATTATGATGTAACATAACATCTCTCGGCATCTTCCTTAATTAACATTTTTAGCTCAAGCTTAACGGAAAGACATTTGTGATATCATAAAATAAGTATGTTAAAAGTTGCAAAAATGCATAACATCAATAAACCCATACCCAAAAACTGTTGATTTTTTATTACTTTTGCTGCAAATAGGTAAAATATAAACGTTTAAATAATTATTATTAAATAAAACTTCATATAGGTCTGTTTCTTGTATTTTAATAACTTTATTCATTGACACAGGGGGCTTACGGATAATACAAAAATGTTATACAATAAACAATTTAAACATAACTCATTATGACTTGGGCAAAACTTATCTAAAATCACATGATTAATTTGTTAATAACAATACTGCGGCTGCGAGTGCCTATCCAAGCACAACAAATATGCTGAGCCTCTAAGTATAAAATAGGATTATAAAACTAACTACTTCAAACTAACAGGACAAATAAATTGTTTAAACGCGTTTTCAGTTCTTGTTTCTGATTCTCTATGAGCTACTACGGCACTGTTATTTTGTAGAGTTTTCTAAATATTTATGCACACAAATATGTTCAATTAATATAAGATAATTATGTAATTTATATATTTAGGCAATCATTAGCTAAATCATACTTCCGAACATGCGTTTTCCGCGTGTTAAAACCAAACTGACAACTATTACGGTCAGCAAAAAGAATACCAAACCTAGAAATGTAGTGATGAATCGACATCTTTGGCGAAACTTCTTCTCTTTCTCCATTTTTTGCCGCAGCTGTTCAGCGCGCGGTACATCAAGCGTAAAATCTGATTCTGGTCGAGAAGATGGCTGTAAATAAAGATTATAAATATTAATACTCATTAACATGTTAACCAACCTACGAAGATGGTCATTTAACGATATTTTGATGTGCACCCCAGCCACCACAGTACTCGCCCTTAACCAATAAGGTAACTATCGTATTTTTTTATTTTGGTAACAACAAATTCTAAAAATCGTTGTCTTATAGCAGTCGCCACAAAAGGAAAGAAAGTTTATTCATGCACAACTTTGCTTGGAACCATATTACTCTTTTAGGTGTACATGCGAAATTTTTTTTAATGATTTTCTATCCAAGCTTGGCTGGCGACAAAACGCGTGTAAACAACTGCCAACGATAAAAGCCTTGATTTTTTAACAAGTGCTGACATAAGACAAACTAACATTAAATTTGACCGACGACGATTGTCGTAGCAACAAACTGTGCAACAAAGGTCAGAGAGAAAGCAAAGAACACGTAAAAAACCCATATATTTATATATGATATGTATTTACATATATAAAAATGCTTAAAAATATTCTTAATAATGAAAAATCTGCAATAGGAAAATTCGATACATGGATATAAAAAAAATTGTCGCAGATTTTGGAACAATCAACATAAATTCACATCATGCGAATAAACCTCTTTCATTATTAATTCCTTTTTATATATATATATTTTTTTATTTTTATTGCACTAACATTGGTTTTTTCTCTAATATGATGCCTCCGATTGTATATTGAGTGTTCAGTCTTAAGTTCGAATTTTTTACCGTATCTATATAGATCCAAAGGTATTACAATTTTTGTGATTAAGGAATATGCTTAAAAACTAGCACCTTTCTCAAAAAGAAAAACTGATGTTCACGCTCTTGTTACTTAAATTTAAGTGTTTAAAAACAGTAGATAACTTTGTTGCTTTTACTCGACAGTGATAGCTTGGGACTTACAAAGTAAGCATAGTCAAATACAAGCCCACCTTTTTGCCCTATTAACGAACATGCCTGTCTTCGAGCATATTTCTCTCTAGCGCTTCTTTCTACTGTAATTTATACCGCACATTATAATGAAATATTGCTGGTGGGTTAAACTTTATGACGTGATAAAAAACATTAATAACATACATGTTTCTTTCTGAAGTCACATTTGTGATTTTAAAACTGTAAAGATGACAGTTTTAGCAAATATTTTTTTAGCGAATCAATTGCGAGTAAGCAAACAACACTATTGTATAGGCTTTATATGTATGTATGTATGTGCCTCACAGGGTTTTGATAATCGTGGATTAAACACGTAAGTGTAAGGTTTCAAAACATACAACTGGACAAGGAAAAACTAAGTCGTTGATAATTTAATTTAATTTAATGTAATTTAAAAACATGGTGTAAATAACTATAGCATCTTTTATATTCTAGCTTTTTGCAAGTGAAATGTGCTCTTCGATTCAGGTTGTTCCTACCGCAAATTGTAGGCTTCAGAGGTAAGAATCCGTACAATTTGTTATCAACATCATTAGCTACTAATTTAATTAATTAAATAGATTAAATAGTCAATGAAAAGGTAAATTTGTCCACAAATACTTTACTTAATATTCGGGTGACTCATGAAATGTTGTATTTGTTCGAACATGCTTTTTACACTGTATTTTAAAGTTGACGCTTAGGTGCTCTTTATTTTGAGGCTAAATCAAGTCTCTCGGTTCCTATTCTATATTCTTGTTTTAAATGTTTTTATTACCTAATGTGTATTCATACAAATTTTACCTTTAAAACTTGCAGAAATAAAAAGGAACCAAAAGGTTCTGTCAAACCAACATTTTTGGTGTACTTCGTCAGTAGCTATAAATTTGAATAGGAGCTGACATGCGGGCTTCACTCCTCATTTTGCAACAAATAGTGCGAAAAATCACTTTTAACCTACAAAATAAGTGTATCAATAACCTAACAACTGAATAAAAACATCAACAAAAATCTACGCAGATGCTATTTGTATTAATTTTAAAACTTTGACTAAATCTATATTCTACGTTGGTGGTAAGAATTGGAAATGATTAACATGATTACCTACCGAATATATAAAGAAGTAAGTTATAGTTATAGCATTGGCTGTAAATCATTTATAATTTAAAAGGTTTTGGATATTGCAATTGCCGGATCAGTTCGATTAATTCTGCTAAGCCCGAAATAATAGGAATATTAATAATATTAATAGCATAACCAACAAATAATTATATATAACTTGCATTTGCTTATTGACTTAAAATATTTTATTTATTTACGCTTCTCCCACACAAGGTCTTGTTACTAAATTACGGGAAAATTTTTGAGGCTGCAGTACTTAAGTTCTAAATATCAACAGCTGTTTAAAATTGTACCACACCTGTCATTTATTTTTTTATTACTCCTAAGAGCGACTGACGCAAGAAACTCATATTTCTTATAGGATTATCCCAAATTTCCTGAACTCTAGTTTCAAAGTATACAATCATTTCTTGCTTGTATGTATGAACATACATATGTATGTGCATGAGTCTTAAAAAAGGAACACCGTTAAGTTCTTCTAAAGCAACGATGTTTCTCAATCGATTTTTCAAACATTTTATTGTGTTTCATAATATTCCTTTGAGTTTCTAATGTTCAAACATTAAAAACTGACTGTTATCGATTGCATGTGTGTACCAAAAACCGAAACAGTTCTCGATCATATAAACAAATTTGTACTGCATTCGAAAAGATTTTTAAAAAAACACATTTTTCTCCTTTTGGAAACAAACAATATTCCACAAATTTTATTTGTAGCAATTAAGTATTTTGCAGTCGGTTGGTCCCGACTGCTTCGTTTTCAGTTGCTTTAATTACTGGTACGCTGCAAAAGCTATTGCAACACTTTGTAGCAACCACTTGTAAATAATAACAAACTAAAACGTAGTAGTGCAGACGCTACCGACTGTTAAATACTCTAATACAAGGTTTAAAACATATGCGTATAATTGAATATGTGGGTGCGAGAAGATTGCTCGTGACTTTTATCAGTTGTATAGTTCAAATCAAGAATTGCCGTCGCCTTGCTCTTTGTTAAGCATGATCCGAAGCATAGGGAGTAAATTTCGAATATGTACATATAAAGCGAATAACTATATACCTTAAGACAGCAACAATTGATTTAGGACCTTCGCTGTACAATTTGTTGTTAGGGTCGTCGGAGTCAATGAAGTTTGGTGGTGTTTAATACAAAAGAACATTTCTGGTTAAGAAAACACAAATTAATTTTTTTTAATGTGTATTTCGGATTTTTGATATGGATTTCTGCAAGCTCCGTCATAAGCTCAGCTTGGCAAACCCATGGTGTATATCTTTTGGGGACTTTAAAAGCTTTCTTTTCGCCAAATAACGTACAATTTGCCTACTACAAAAATGTCAGAGAAATCGCTTTAATAGGCACAGACAGCATAACAAACATTGTACAAAACCAATATACTCCTAACCTTTGGTATCAGAGTATAAAAACAGCAGCAGCGCGAACGTTGTAACCAGATCACCTGACGGTTTGCTTTTCTTAGTCATTCAGTTTTTTACTTTGGCATTTATTTAAACCAGCAAACATGTTATCTTCGGGACATTCTAGAATGCTAAAAGCAGTGGGGTTAGTAAGAGATATGTAGGGATCATTTCTATTTTCAATAGACGTCCTTTAAACTTTTCTTGCGTGTTAAATAAATTGTAAAAAATCCTCAAAGCTAATTCGATTTGTAGGGCAACAATGAATACAGTGGAGCATCGGTTTTGGTTTTCAGTTTGTTTTCGTTTCGCTGTTCGTATGTTTTGGTGTCAGCTACTGCGGTCGCACTGGTTGCCGTTTTTGTGCGTATGTTAAATAATGTAAGTTTATTTGTATCTGGGGCTCCACCGATAGCGGTCAGTTGGGCAGCCAGATAAGCAGCTAGTAGACTACCTGTTCGCCGAGATGCTGTTGCTGCATTTTATATACATTTATATATATATTTTTTTAGCGGAATTTTAAGGTTAACCGGTACATTTGACAAGTCGTTGTTGGTTTTTTCTTTTGCACTAACTGTTTAATTTGCATTATGGTTTTGTCTACAAGAAATCCGTAACGTAAAAGCAAATATTGAAGTATTTTTTATTAAATGTGTGTTCATACCGAGTCGAGTCAAAAACATACCAAATGGGTTGAAATATTTTGGAGTAAGTGTATATTTTAATACTTGGTATTTTTTATAACGTTGTAATTTGTCTTTTATTTAATTATAAAATAAAAAATTTTCTTTTCATTAACATATTAAAAATATGACTGTCTGCTGTTTAAGGGCCATGTTCAAGGTGCTAGCTTAAACGACCGTGTAACCGACCGAAAGTAGCCATATTGGTTCTGTTTGAAAATGAAAAAAGACATGGTGGGCTTAATGAACACTTAACTCGGTTTTGAGGGCATTTTTGGCCAGTTGCAAAAACTGTGTAGCGGTGCAGAGAAACTTTACTGAGAAAAATCGTGTAAATGATTCTCCAATGAGGAAAAATATAAATCAGGTCATATCCAATATTTTTGATTTCCTTTTTGGATCTATGAATATATTTGAAGAAACAAGCTGTCTGCTTAAATTGTTAAGCTCGTCCGTAGAGATATACACCTTTCCAAAAAATTTGGAAAGAATCTATGCATACATAATTTAGCTTGTTCGTTGATTCATGAAATTAAGATCTATTACCACTAACTTCCTTATTCATTACTAACGGTTTTCAACACAAAATGCAAACAGTTGTTATTTTTACAGATTTTAGTAAGGCATTCGATCTTGTAAACCATAAACTTCTAATTCATAAACAAGAACTTTTAGACTATCCTAATAACCTTAATCTATGAATTAATTTACTTTATAGCTTTTTCTCTAAGGCAATTAATGTCACGTCCAATGTACCACAAGATACATTATTTATGCACTTTTTATAAATGATCTTTCGTCTGTTATTATTTTTTCTCGACTTTAAATATATGTTAAATTTGTAAAATTATTTAAGGACTTAGACAAGTTTTATACCTGGTGTTAGGATAATCGTTTAAATTCTTACTGCAATACATTTTGGGTAACATTTATTAAAATAAATATGCTGATATTCAATAAATATGATGATATGTCTGGAGAATTAGGTATCCTAATTTACCGAAAGCTTAAGTTTGACAAGCGTACCATTTCTATTCGCTGGTCGAAGGAATTCAATGATCCCTATCCAAAGAAAATTTTATATTTCTCACTTGCACGACCGATTCTTGAACATGATTTTTGGTATCCCAAACGAGACCCTTTAGGTCTGAGCAAACGCACGCTCTACTGCGCTAAGGCATGGTGACTGAAATTTAACCTTATATGTACATATGTCTCCGATGTTTCTTAGCCGATAATAATGCTAATTTTATAGTTTAATAATTTGTTAAAAGTTTTTAAAACACTTTTCACAATCTTAAAATTCAAAAAGTTATTGTTGTCGATACTATGTGCTATCGAATCTCAGAAGAGTTATCAGTAGTATGAAAAAATTTCATGTTGGGTATAGGTGAGGTCTTATATTTAAAATCTAAAGTCTCTAGCTTTCATACTCGCTGAGATCGACGCGTATATATAGACACATGGACTGCCGGACATCAATTCGGATGTTGATGTTGATCAAGAATATACATATATTCCTACATACATATACACCTTGATACAGGGGCTACTAAAGTGCGCTTATAACAGAGTAAACATCGATACAAGTACAAAATCGACAATCAAAAATTCAGCAGTGATTCGAGAATGAGCGTCAAAGCTAAAAAACCAACTGTGAAACCAAACAAATTTTTATTGTTGTATATGTCTCTCGCATGGGACTTATGACGTACCACTACGAAATTGGTCGGAGCAAGTGCAACAATAAAGGACGAGTTAGAGAAATTAACCTGGCGACCTGTTAGGGCAAACTTTGAAGGGTCGGAAATGCCTCTGTTTTTACATACTTTTTCTCAGAACTTATTACAATACTTCTTTAAATTAACTAATTATCTAATTAAAAGCTATCTATGATTTGTTACTTGACCTTTATTTTGTCATAAATGTAGATAACATAATAATTAAATGTTGAAGGTGCAATAGCTGCTTCTTTTTACCCTTAATAAAAGATGTTTGAAAATCAATTGTACATACGTACCATGCATACGTTTTTTATAACGTTGCAATGTTTAGTGCTTTGTAGTCAGCAGATGTGCTAAAAACAAACGATTGGGTAACCAACATTGGCCATGGCAGCAATAATGTCGCGCATCGCCTACTGCATATTAATAAAGCTTAAATGTGATGCTTATTGGCAATAGCATGCATGTTTAAACAATAATTTAATTACTGATGGCGTCATTGTTAATGACGTCCGCCAAAAGTGTTGTCGTTGACAAGCATCCGCTGCTACTTATTGTTGCGCCGAAATATTGAAGTTGCACGAAACTTAACATCTATCGCATTGAGGCCAAGTTTGCACAAACATGCACCAGCAGAGAACGAGTCAAGTTAATGTGCGGACCAACTGATGTTGATGCTGATGCTGATGCTGATGCAGCTCTCTACCCAACTTGTTATCATTTAATCGAATATGTTGTCAATATTGCATTTAGTTAAAACATTATCAATTCGCCCAGTTGGGCATATTCATGAGTATTTTGTTAAATTTTAATCAAAGCTAACTATTATCCATCTCATTTTTTTTATTTCGTTTTTTCAAAAATCTCGTAATAAATAGTCGCCCAATATTTATTTTTGCACTTACTATAAGGCTAATAAACTCAATCAATCAAATCATTTATATTCGTCTTACTTACACCGATTTACACACTGATACTGATGGCACAAAGTACATTGGTTTTCTACTAGGCCCGAGCGTTTGCAAATCTTGTACAATCTTTCAGGTACAAATCGATAAAACACAAGTATTTGCAAAATTTCAATAGAAAGAGTTACCAAATACGGATGAAAGATAGCTGGTACCATCCCTCAATAATGTTTATTACATTTAATCGTCGCGCCCTCCCAAGCTACTATTGTGCTCTTTTTTTCTAATACTTTTAATGAGTACGTAAGTCTCGTTCAATAACACCTTATGTGGTGACTTTAGTTTAAAATCTGTTAGAGATATAGACGATGCCGATTTTACATAGGGTATGGGTGGTTGGGGCATAATTAGTAGGGGTGGCCTACCTCAACTTACTCTGCACTAAACTTATGTTAATAAACGATGGGGTCGGTGGTGGCACCACGCTAAATTTGTACGCCAAACGCCAATTCAGCATAATCGTGTTAATCTTGTTTAAAGGCTAAACAATCTTTTTGGGCTATCTGTAGTATGTTAAAGCTCTTACACCTCTTGCTGCATGCTTTATACTCACATATGAGAGCGTCGGATGTGCAGTGGAGATAACCAGCTCCCCGGCGTGTCGTTGTTTACCAAGAAGCGATTGTTGCAGCCGGTTAGTGCCGTAGTACATCTCCCAGATGCTTGGCTTCTTTCGATGCCATTCAGCAATGCTGTCCAACTTCTCAGTACTATTGCCAAGGCGGAATCTGGAACCTTTGGCGGCCAGCACGGGTTTGTGGAAGGTTAGGTTGCGCTGCATTTGAGTAACCATTGCAGTTGTTGTCTTTAGTTCAAATGGCGGGTTTGAAGGTGCTGTCGTTGGTGTGGTACTTCGCGACATAGTCCTTGTTTCAATGAAACAATCGGCGGCGGGAAATAT
The DNA here is from genome assembly GCA_035044725.1 of Scaptomyza caliginosa. Taxonomy (NCBI): domain Eukaryota; kingdom Metazoa; phylum Arthropoda; class Insecta; order Diptera; family Drosophilidae; genus Scaptomyza; species Scaptomyza caliginosa. The sequence continues at coordinate 10,675 of JAWNNR010000235.1, read as the reverse complement.
ATCCGTGATGGATTTGCGTTTCATTTTGAAATTAGGATCGCTGGCACAACGTATGCTCATAATCTGTGCGCGTACAGTTGAAGGTTGGCAACTAACAGAATCAAGGACAGTTTCTTGATGCATCAACTCATGCGACTTGCTTAATTGCGAGTCGTCTGCAAAGCTGCGTCTTCGCTCTATAGCATTTTGTAGTCGCATCACGTGCTGCTGTTTGCCTAGCCCGCTACACAGTTGACGCAATTCTAGTTCGCTATGTTGATTCATGCGCTGTAGATACGATTCAAGTTCGTTCTTAAGAGTCTGTATCATGCCATTTAGCTCCTGGGGTATGTCAGTCGTAGGCGTTGGCGACAGCAGCCGAATCTTGTCACGCACATCCTCGAGCAGCTCACGAGTGCTTTGAAAATGTATCTGATCCTCGTACCGTTTGGCATATGAAGAATTAGTAGTGACAGTGTTTCGCAGGTTCGATAATGCAGCAACTGATGATACTTCGTTATCCACACGATAAGCGTCTTCTGGGCAGGAATTTATGTATTTGGCACACTTGTAATTGTTTTCCTCGATCTGATCGTCGTTCAAGAAACTTGGATTGTCAATGCCAACAACAAAATGTCCCTGCCGTTGTTGTCGTCCCTGCAGTTCTTGTTGTTTATGCCTGGGTTGCAGCAAAAATGCGTCTAGATCTATGTCTTGTAGCGAGTCATCGCCATCCGGGTCCAATTGCTGCCGCGGGGTAGCTGCATGGCCTTCCATAATTGTAGGCAGCTGATTGTAAGCTCGCAGTCTCTCCCCTATATTGAAATGAGCAACATCTGTTGTTAGTTTCTCTGTGTCCTGCTGCATCAAAAAACCTGTTTGATGTGGCGGAGAGAGGCAGGAAACTGATTTCAAATGACGATCTAAATTCTCAATGCTCGTCTCCAAATTACGCAGATTTTCACTGTAGTGGGGTTGCAGGAGCTGCTGCTGATGCTGCGCCTGTGTCTGGACGCCACTCGTTTGCTGTCCATCGACTTCTGGCGCAGCGCCTGTCTGCTCTGCCAGCACGTGTTCCTTATTTAAATTTTGACTGATCCCCAAAGTCTTTACCGCCATCATTTTGCCCGCCACTGCTGTTGGTAGCTGCAATTGGGGCCGCTGTTTGTTAACTGTTTTACTCTTATCTTTACCCATGCTGTCTAGGATATCAATGACCGGTTCGCAGTAAATGTGCTCTTCCAGCGAGTATGTAGAGCACACACGGGAGCTATAATAACCAGACGAACCGCTTTTATCGGTGGAATAGTGGGAGCCGCTGCCAGCACGAGCTGATGTTGCTGCTACCACAGTTGATACTTTGGCAACCGTGGTACCTCCCAGGCCAGAATCGGTGGTGTGTGAGCTGTTGCTGGCATTGCATGCTATGGAGCGTTTCTTGCTTCGTGTTGCTTCCAAGTCGGATTTGACTTCATTTGTAGCCGCAGATAAACCCGTCGTCTGGCTCGCCTCAATACCATTAATTTCGCTCAAAGGCGCTGTAAATGACATTGAATTCAATACATTGCCTCCAACGCTGCACAACAGAAAAGAAAAAAGAGAAAAACAAAGATGAAAATGAAATTGCAATCGAAATTAAGAGCGAGAAACCAACTTATGGAAAAGTGCAAAGCCGGTCTGACAAGCCTTATACCCTCAGTTTTCCGAGTCGTTCGTATTTGTCACACAGTTCAGCTGAACTAAGAGCAAAGACAAACACTGAGCTTAAAATTTGTTGTCAGTCGGTCGTTCAATATAAATAGAGATAGTCTTGTGATGCGAGATGGACAGCTAAGCTTTGAAGAAACTTTTTATAGGTAAACCTTTGACATTCATTAAGAATAACTTGACATTTTAAAAAATTAGTCCATCCGCTTGTCGTACTTGTTTAATTTAACAAGCGAATCGCTTAATGAAAGTGTTTTTTTTTTTTATCTATAAGTTGCCCTTTACGAAACTTTCAACATTGTAAATATAAAATACTTTCCCCCTTCCTAATTAATAAAAAAACCCTCTTTATCAATCGAGCAGGCAGAAGGACATGGATATATCTACTCTATGGTATGATTTACTGACTTATCTGACATTTTTGAGAACTCTAGTGTTTCTCATCCAATTTCAATAAAACTCTTTCCGTTTATTTTATATGTTGTTGATAGGTTTTAAATCGGTTTAAAATATATTAAAATCAAATCGTCAGTATGAATGCATTTTTCTTTGACATATAGATAAGGGCTTAAAACGTTGCGACTATCTTTGCCCATAAAAATACATGTACATATCGCTATACACCTACCGCTTTCAGTCAACTGCCTTTTTTAAATCAATTGTTTTAATATGTTTCACAGTTTGTGGGTTGTAGTTATCAGCTTTGCCGTCGATATACCCCAAAAATATGATTAGTTATCCTGCAACGCTGCACCCACAACTTCCGTCCTCTAAGCTCCAAGCAAAGGTGCTTTTAAAATTATCAAAAACTCGTTTTCCAAAGCCGGGTTAAGCTATTTGAGCGACTAATGGAAAATATGGCATGTTCAGTTTGATTAAAATCAATTTCAAAATTGTATGAATTCTTATGAAAAGCTGTATATCGAATATTTGGAAAATGCATTAGCAAGGTTGAAAAAACCTGAAAATAAGGATGTATGCAAAATTTAAACATTGAAAATATTACACCTTCGCCCACAAAGGCATGATATAGATTTTGAGTGTTTAAAGTTTTATTAATTGGGCGGGTAGAAATGTCTATAAGGGGCAAGAATTTATACTAGATAAGGGTTTTTTTACCTTAACTTTAAAAAGAAATTCATTTATTTATGCTTATAAAGCGATTTAAAATAAATTATTTTAACAAAATACGCACTATAACACATTATTTTAAACTTTTCTAAAGTAACAAACTCGATTTTTATCATAAAATTCTATAAATCCCTCTAAAATCGAACTTTGACAAAAATACTTCCTAACTATATCATGTATGACCGGACTAGCCGGGTGGTATCATGTTTAGATATTAAATTAGCCATCATATTTAGAAACCCCAAAACCGAAACAAAAATATATTTTTTCAAAACGTAGAGTCACGATTTTCATTCAAAACAATTGTTTACATTACTTTTTCCTTCCAAAACAGTGGTAAATTCTAATGAAAACAAGTAAAAACGTTAAACAGATATAGAAGAATATTATGCTATATTCTTACCGGGATAAAACAGGGTGCCACTGCCACGAAGGACCTTATTAAAAACAACACATATTTTTCTAATTTTAATTTTTGAACCCATTGTAAACACATCCAGAAATCTGTACGTAAATGGAAATGCCTACCACACATTTACTCTCTGTGTTTATAGCAGTGTGAAAGTATTCTGCAGTCGTTTGCATGAAATATCAAAAGTTTTACTTGTTTTCTTTGCACTTGCAAAGATACAGGTTCATGTATCTACATGTAAGCATGTTTGTATAAATATTATAGATCAAATATTTCTGTGGCCTTTAACAGATGCAGCTGGGGAATTAGCTGCATAGATATATGGCTGATTTAGTTTTAATAAATATATTTCTATACAATAAATCATCGATTCATCCTAAGGTGTAAATTGATATTATACAGCTGGATACTGTTAAAATTGTTATTAAAATAGATTTTACATGTTTACATACATATAGATAGTGGTATACGATTATTTTTTACTCGGACACAAACGAGTTGAACGTTTGACTTATTTACCTACAAAATATGATTTTTGCTCTTGTTGTTATTTTTTGTTTATGCAGTTTTCGTTGTTTTTCTTGTTGACCGACACGTCGTCAAGTGGCTACTGCTGAAATGAGGTGAAGGCTGACAAGAAGCACCAAAAACCGCATTGCATCGGCAGATTGCAATTTGCAACTTGAATTTTGCGAGTAGAAGATGCATCATTAATTATAAAAGTATGTTGGTAAGTCTCTGTTGAACTCGAACTGCCAGTTGCTCATCGAAGAGCAACATTTTCAATACAATAAAATTGAGAGTTTCATGTAAAAATAGTTTATATTGCAGCAGCTTTTGTTAACTGTATGCAATTTTCCCTATGCGTTTTAATTCCAGGAAAATTAACTTAAAAATTAGACGACCTTAAATATTATAGCACCTAATAGGCTCCTAATGCACTAATGCTACCAGCTTAGAACATCTACCATTTGCATGTTAAAACAAATTTAAATAAGAGCAAATGGTAGATGTTCTAAGCTGGTAGTCATTTTAGTGCATTAGGAGCCTATTCGGTGCTATAATATTTAAGGTCGTCTAATTTTTAAGTTAATTTTCCTGGAATTAAAACGCATAGGGAAAATTGCATACAGTTAACAAAAGCTGCTGCAATATAAACTATTTTTACATGAAACTCTCAATTTTATTGTATTGAAAATGTTGCTCTTCGATGAGCAACTGGCAGTTCGAGTTCAACAGAGACTTACCAACATACTTTTATAATTAATGATGCATCTTCTACTCGCAAAATTCAAGTTGCAAATTGCAATCTGCCGATGCAATGCGGTTTTTGGTGCTTCTTGTCAGCCTTCACCTCATTTCAGCAGTAGCCACTTGACGACGTGTCGGTCAACAAGAAAAACAACGAAAACTGCATAAACAAAAAATAACAACAAGAGCAAAAATCATATTTTGTAGGTAAATAAGTCAAACGTTCAACTCGTTTGTGTCCGAGTAAAAAATAATAATATTTGATCTATAATATTTATACAAACATGCTTACATGTAGATACATGAACCTGTATCTTTGCAAGTGCAAAGAAAACAAGTAAAACTTTTGATATTTCATGCAAACGACTGCAGAATACTTTCACACTGCTATAAACACAGAGAGTAAATGTGTGGTAGGCATTTCCATTTACGTACAGATTTCTGGATGTGTTTACAATGGGTTCAAAAATTAAAATTAGAAAAATATGTGTTGTTTTTAATAAGGTCCTTCGTGGCAGTGGCACCCTGTTTTATCCCGGTAAGAATATAGCATAATATTCTTCTATATCTGTTTAACGTTTTTACTTGTTTTCATTAGAATTTACCACTGTTTTGGAAGGAAAAAGTAATGTAAACAATTGTTTTGAATGAAAATCGTGACTCTACGTTTTGAAAAAATATATTTTTGTTTCGGTTTTGGGGTTTCTAAATATGATGGCTAATTTAATATCTAAACATGATACCACCCGGCTAGTCCGGTCATACATGATATAGTTAGGAAGTATTTTTGTCAAAGTTCGATTTTAGAGGGATTTATAGAATTTTATGATAAAAATCGAGTTTGTTACTTTAGAAAAGTTTAAAATAATGTGTTATAGTGCGTATTTTGTTAAAATAATTTATTTTAAATCGCTTTATAAGCATAAATAAATGAATTTCTTTTTAAAGTTAAGGTAAAAAAACCCTTATCTAGTATAAATTCTTGCCCCTTATAGACATTTCTACCCGCCCAATTAATAAAACTTTAAACACTCAAAATCTATATCATGCCTTTGTGGGCGAAGGTGTAATATTTTCAATGTTTAAATTTTGCATACATCCTTATTTTCAGGTTTTTTCAACCTTGCTAATGCATTTTCCAAATATTCGATATACAGCTTTTCATAAGAATTCATACAATTTTGAAATTGATTTTAATCAAACTGAACATGCCATATTTTCCATTAGTCGCTCAAATAGCTTAACCCGGCTTTGGAAAACGAGTTTTTGATAATTTTAAAAGCACCTTTGCTTGGAGCTTAGAGGACGGAAGTTGTGGGTGCAGCGTTGCAGGATAACTAATCATATTTTTGGGGTATATCGACGGCAAAGCTGATAACTACAACCCACAAACTGTGAAACATATTAAAACAATTGATTTAAAAAAGGCAGTTGACTGAAAGCGGTAGGTGTATAGCGATATGTACATGTATTTTTATGGGCAAAGATAGTCGCAACGTTTTAAGCTCTTATCTTTATGTCAAAGAAAAATGCATTCATACTGACGATTTGATTTTAATATATTTTAAACCGATTTAAAACCTATCAACAACATATAAAATAAACGGAAAGAGTTTTATTGAAATTGGATGAGAAACACTAGAGTTCTCAAAAATGTCAGATAAGTCAGTAAATCATACCATAGAGTAGATATATCCATGTCCTTCTGCCTGCTCGATTGATAAAGAGGGTTTTTTTATTAATTAGGAAGGGGGAAAGTATTTTATATTTACAATGTTGAAAGTTTCGTAAAGGGCAACTTATAGATAAAAAAAAAAAACACTTTCATTAAGCGATTCGCTTGTTAAATTAAACAAGTACGACAAGCGGATGGACTAATTTTTTAAAATGTCAAGTTATTCTTAATGAATGTCAAAGGTTTACCTATAAAAAGTTTCTTCAAAGCTTAGCTGTCCATCTCGCATCACAAGACTATCTCTATTTATATTGAACGACCGACTGACAACAAATTTTAAGCTCAGTGTTTGTCTTTGCTCTTAGTTCAGCTGAACTGTGTGACAAATACGAACGACTCGGAAAACTGAGGGTATAAGGCTTGTCAGACCGGCTTTGCACTTTTCCATAAGTTGGTTTCTCGCTCTTAATTTCGATTGCAATTTCATTTTCATCTTTGTTTTTCTCTTTTTTCTTTTCTGTTGTGCAGCGTTGGAGGCAATGTATTGAATTCAATGTCATTTACAGCGCCTTTGAGCGAAATTAATGGTATTGAGGCGAGCCAGACGACGGGTTTATCTGCGGCTACAAATGAAGTCAAATCCGACTTGGAAGCAACACGAAGCAAGAAACGCTCCATAGCATGCAATGCCAGCAACAGCTCACACACCACCGATTCTGGCCTGGGAGGTACCACGGTTGCCAAAGTATCAACTGTGGTAGCAGCAACATCAGCTCGTGCTGGCAGCGGCTCCCACTATTCCACCGATAAAAGCGGTTCGTCTGGTTATTATAGCTCCCGTGTGTGCTCTACATACTCGCTGGAAGAGCACATTTACTGCGAACCGGTCATTGATATCCTAGACAGCATGGGTAAAGATAAGAGTAAAACAGTTAACAAACAGCGGCCCCAATTGCAGCTACCAACAGCAGTGGCGGGCAAAATGATGGCGGTAAAGACTTTGGGGATCAGTCAAAATTTAAATAAGGAACACGTGCTGGCAGAGCAGACAGGCGCTGCGCCAGAAGTCGATGGACAGCAAACGAGTGGCGTCCAGACACAGGCGCAGCATCAGCAGCAGCTCCTGCAACCCCACTACAGTGAAAATCTGCGTAATTTGGAGACGAGCATTGAGAATTTAGATCGTCATTTGAAATCAGTTTCCTGCCTCTCTCCGCCACATCAAACAGGTTTTTTGATGCAGCAGGACACAGAGAAACTAACAACAGATGTTGCTCATTTCAATATAGGGGAGAGACTGCGAGCTTACAATCAGCTGCCTACAATTATGGAAGGCCATGCAGCTACCCCGCGGCAGCAATTGGACCCGGATGGCGATGACTCGCTACAAGACATAGATCTAGACGCATTTTTGCTGCAACCCAGGCATAAACAACAAGAACTGCAGGGACGACAACAACGGCAGGGACATTTTGTTGTTGGCATTGACAATCCAAGTTTCTTGAACGACGATCAGATCGAGGAAAACAATTACAAGTGTGCCAAATACATAAATTCCTGCCCAGAAGACGCTTATCGTGTGGATAACGAAGTATCATCAGTTGCTGCATTATCGAACCTGCGAAACACTGTCACTACTAATTCTTCATATGCCAAACGGTACGAGGATCAGATACATTTTCAAAGCACTCGTGAGCTGCTCGAGGATGTGCGTGACAAGATTCGGCTGCTGTCGCCAACGCCTACGACTGACATACCCCAGGAGCTAAATGGCATGATACAGACTCTTAAGAACGAACTTGAATCGTATCTACAGCGCATGAATCAACATAGCGAACTAGAATTGCGTCAACTGTGTAGCGGGCTAGGCAAACAGCAGCACGTGATGCGACTACAAAATGCTATAGAGCGAAGACGCAGCTTTGCAGACGACTCGCAATTAAGCAAGTCGCATGAGTTGATGCATCAAGAAACTGTCCTTGATTCTGTTAGTTGCCAACCTTCAACTGTACGCGCACAGATTATGAGCATACGTTGTGCCAGCGATCCTAATTTCAAAATGAAACGCAAATCCATCACGGATATATTTCCCGCCGCCGATTGTTTCCTTGAAACAAGGACTATGTCGCGAAGTACCACACCAACGACAGCACCTTCAAACCCGCCATTTGAACTAAAGACAACAACTGCAATGGTTACTCAAATGCAGCGCAACCTAACCTTCCACAAACCCGTGCTGGCCGCCAAAGGTTCCAGATTCCGCCTTGGCAATAGTACTGAGAAGTTGGACAGCATTGCTGAATGGCATCGAAAGAAGCCAAGCATCTGGGAGATGTACTACGGCACTAACCGGCTGCAACAATCGCTTCTTGGTAAACAACGACACGCCGGGGAGCTGGTTATCACCACTGCACATCCGACGCTCTCATATGTGAGTATAAAGCATGCAGCAAGAGGTGTAAGAGCTTTAACATACTACAGATAGCCCAAAAAGATTGTTTAGCCTTTAAACAAGATTAACACGATTATGCTGAATTGGCGTTTGGCGTACAAATTTAGCGTGGTGCCACCACCGACCCCATCGTTTATTAACATAAGTTTAGAGCAGAGTAAGTTGAGGTAGGCCACCCCTACTAATTATGCCCCAACCACCCATACCCTATGTAAAATCGGCATCGTCTATATCTTTAACAGATTTTAAACTAAAGTCACCACATAAGGTGTTATTGAACGAGACTTACGTACTCATTAAAAGTATTAGAAAAAAAGAGCACAATAGTAGCTTGGGAGGGCGCGACGATTAAATGTAATAAACATTATTGAGGGATGGTACCAGCTATCTTTCATCCGTATTTGGTAACTCTTTCTATTGAAATTTTGCAAATACTTGTGTTTTATCGATTTGTACCTGAAAGATTGTACAAGATTTGCAAACGCTCGGGCCTAGTAGAAAACCAATGTACTTTGTGCCATCAGTATCAGTGTGTAAATCGGTGTAAGTAAGACGAATATAAATGATTTGATTGATTGAGTTTATTAGCCTTATAGTAAGTGCAAAAATAAATATTGGGCGACTATTTATTACGAGATTTTTGAAAAAACGAAATAAAAAAAATGAGATGGATAATAGTTAGCTTTGATTAAAATTTAACAAAATACTCATGAATATGCCCAACTGGGCGAATTGATAATGTTTTAACTAAATGCAATATTGACAACATATTCGATTAAAAGATAACAAGTTGGGTAGAGAGCTGCATCAGCATCAGCATCAGCATCAACATCAGTTGGTCCGCACATTAACTTGACTCGTTCTCTGCTGGTGCATGTTTGTGCAAACTTGGCCTCAATGCGATAGATGTTAAGTTTCGTGCAACTTCAATATTTCGGCGCAACAATAAGTAGCAGCGGATGCTTGTCAACGACAACACTTTTGGCGGACGTCATTAACAATGACGCCATCAGTAATTAAATTATTGTTTAAACATGCATGCTATTGCCAATAAGCATCACATTTAAGCTTTATTAATATGCAGTAGGCGATGCGCGACATTATTGCTGCCATGGCCAATGTTGGTTACCCAATCGTTTGTTTTTAGCACATCTGCTGACTACAAAGCACTAAACATTGCAACGTTATAAAAAACGTATGCATGGTACGTATGTACAATTGATTTTCAAACATCTTTTATTAAGGGTAAAAAGAAGCAGCTATTGCACCTTCAACATTTAATTATTATGTTATCTACATTTATGACAAAATAAAGGTCAAGTAACAAATCATAGATAGCTTTTAATTAGATAATTAGTTAATTTAAAGAAGTATTGTAATAAGTTCTGAGAAAAAGTATGTAAAAACAGAGGCATTTCCCGACCCTTCAAAGTTTGCCCTAACAGGTCGCCAGGTTAATTTCTCTAACTCGTCCTTTATTGTTGCACTTGCTCCGACCAATTTCGTAGTGGTACGTCATAAGTCCCATGCGAGAGACATATACAACAATAAAAATTTGTTTGGTTTCACAGTTGGTTTTTTAGCTTTGACGCTCATTCTCGAATCACTGCTGAATTTTTGATTGTCGATTTTGTACTTGTATCGATGTTTACTCTGTTATAAGCGCACTTTAGTAGCCCCTGTATCAAGGTGTATATGTATGTAGGAATATATGTATATTCTTGATCAACATCAACATCCGAATTGATGTCCGGCAGTCCATGTGTCTATATATACGCGTCGATCTCAGCGAGTATGAAAGCTAGAGACTTTAGATTTTAAATATAAGACCTCACCTATACCCAACATGAAATTTTTTCATACTACTGATAACTCTTCTGAGATTCGATAGCACATAGTATCGACAACAATAACTTTTTGAATTTTAAGATTGTGAAAAGTGTTTTAAAAACTTTTAACAAATTATTAAACTATAAAATTAGCATTATTATCGGCTAAGAAACATCGGAGACATATGTACATATAAGGTTAAATTCCAGTCACCATGCCTTAGCGCAGTAGAGCGTGC